>OX424574.1:86368412-86540912 GCA_949152435.1 Gastracanthus pulcherrimus
AGCGCAAATAATAAACATGCAACATGCAAAGAACCTAAATGTTTTCTATCGTATAGCTGGAGCTATCATAAACAGGTATCACCCTATTATTACCATGCAAGATGCGGATGTTCAATATGCAAGAGAAATGGTTCGGAGGTCAAGGATGCCTAATGTTGTGCAAGCAAGAGTAGAAGTCGATAATCTAACGCGGAGAAATGCACAGTGGGCTCGACTTAATAATGGAGACGTGGTAGATTTTCCTATACTCGACTTAAACTACCTTAGAGATCTGACTGTAGGAACTTACCAGATAAAGCTTTCTCCATCTTACATTCAAGACAAGCTTCTGAGAGATAATGATGACGAATTCCAACTTGACCGAAATATTAATGTCGCTGGATTCTTGCGAGTGCGTACCTATTCAAGATTTCGTAATGCGACTAGGCATCAACTTTTTATAGCATACGTAGGTCATGATGCGGACAATGCAGATGACGAAAATGATAGAGAATTAATTCTAGGCTATTATTGTACCTGTCAAAGTGGAGCACGTACACTAGGTACATGCGCGCACGTTGCCAGTGTATTGTGGTTTCTAGGATATGCACGGCATCATGAAAACATCAGGTATCCTGATGAATCCTTACTCAATACCACATTGAATGCTGCAAATCGAAATGCTCAGAATGTCGAAGTAGAAATAATTAATGTCTGATTCATTTACCTAACAAGAAACTCAAGGAATCTGTGAGCAAATGTACTTATTTACACCTGAAAACATACTCGTATGAACAGATAAGTTACTTGCTCAAAATATTCCATAATGCAGAATGAATATATATATATATATATATATATATATATATATATATACATACGTGTGTGTGCGCGCGCGCGCGCGCGTGTGTGTGTGTGTGTGTGTGTGTGTGTGTGTGTGTGTGTGTGTGTGTGTGTGTGAGAGTGTGCGCGTGTGTATATGTATATATGTATATATGTGTATATATATATCCCCGATAAAAACATCACTCGCGTGCTTAGGCTGTATAGCGTATGGGTAAAAATATTCGACTTTGACAGGCTGTAACTTTTAAACTAAGAACCTTGGAGCTTTGGGCCTATGAAGACTTTTGTTCTACGTGTTAAGGACTATCATTTTACAAAGTTTCAAAAAAATTAGCCGAAAGCCATTTCCCATAAGGATTCTGCGGGGTCCTTTATTAATATATATGAATATGTTTTGTTTGTAGGTTTCGAATTCTAGAAGAAAGAAAACAAAATTTGGAAATGTTTGAAACCAAGGAGAGCGTACAAAATTTGAAAATAATGATCAGATAAGTACCTAATTCTAGATTTATATAATAAATGAAGCAATCTTTTATTTCTCGTATAAGGATTTGATCTTTGTTCTTGCAGATTTTTGTGTTAATTAGAGATCACCCAAAGTAGCAGAAGTCTAAATATCATCAATTGATTTTTTTATCGATGAACTATACTGTTTTTGTAATTATTTTCTTTTCATGTTTTCTTTTACATTTGCTTGGATGCTAAATAACTCTTGCATAATTTATTAACTAATTAACAGATTTATCTTTAAGAATATTTATATGTTTTTCTTATGTTTTAATTTATTTTATTACATTTTGTTACAGAATTACTTCATTAAAAAACTATAAAATGCAAAGGTAAACTTTTATTGTGTATTTTTTTTAATTGAAATTAATTAAAGCTTGACCACGGTGTATATGAAACTATCTCTACGTACTGAATATTAACATTTTCAGCTTACGAGTTAGATTTTGGTTCTCTAATTAGTTTTAAATAATGAAATGCATGAGTTATTTTTACATGTAAAATTATCCAACATCAGTCTTTCAAATCTTTACATAAGTAGTTTCGATGTTTCGATTAGTTGATTGTCTTTGAATTTTTACGAGAAATAATGTTAAATAAACACAGGACCTTTTGTTTTAAAAATGTTATAATATGTGACTTTTTGATATAATGTAGTAATACTTTGACTAATATTAAAGGTATATAATTTTATTTATAACTAGATTCTATCGTCGTTGTTATTGAAAATAATTTTATTAATTAATAACCGAATCTTAATTTATCACTCGATTTTTGTTAGGCTACGGACTTACTACTTTGGAGACTTGTACTTTGTAGACTTGTACTTTGTAGAGTTGTAGATGTTTTCTTGACTTTGCCTGTGATCTCCAAGGATGCTGTCACGCCTTGCGAGTCATTTGTTCTCCAACATTCGTTCTGGCATTTGGAGAAACGTGACAAAAACCCGAATGAGAGAGCTGGCACAGTCAAAAACTTCACAGTTCAATGTTGTAATTTTGTCTTTCACACTTTTCACACACCGATCATTTTTCACTTTGTTTTTTTTTTGTATATACTTTTTGTATATGACCACTGTCTGGTTTCGCCTTTCAAATGTTTATATATCTCGATGTAAAGTTTCCTCTCTCGTTTTTGGATGGCGAAGTGTTATATCTGAAACAAAACTTTCTTGGCCTTTTCTGCCCTCAAGTGGAAAAAGGGTAAAAAAAGTGAAAAAAATCCTTCTTGGCAGTTCTTCGGAGGCTTAATATTTTTAAAATTAGCGCACTTTTAATGTTTGTGCACTTTGTGGGTCGAAAATATCGCACCGCTTGACACCTCTGTGATGACCCAAGCCGTTGGATCCGAAGCGGTAGCATGGATTCGCGCTCGCGTAATTTGAAACGATTTTAAGTGAATTTAAAAATGATTATGATTATAATTTATTTTATCAGTGTGAAAATCAAGGGATTGCTCTAAACAGGATAAAAGGATCTTTAAATGAAATAACTCTACGATTTAGTTTAAATAAGGACTTAGCTTAACCGTCTAAGTCCTGCTGTATATTTTCAATATATGTACTTAAGTTAAACTACAACTGAATGCTTTCGCGTCTCGGGCCGAACTGTCGATCTCCTCTCCCCTCTGCTGTTTCTCCGCCTCGTGATTTTGTGGCGATCTCCGTGTCTCCTCCCTCGCTCTCTGGTGGTAGGAAATCAGCGATGGTCAAAGGGTAGATCGGGATTTTTCCTCTCCTTACTCTGGTCTTTAACTTCCCGTGTACGTGAGCTCTGTGAACGAGTGTGTGTGTGTGTGCTCTCTCTCTCTCTTTCTCTTCTTTCTCCGTCCGTTGCTTTCCCACGATCTTTCTTTGGTCACATGTGTTGTTGCGAGCTTATCATGGCTCTCGTCTTGACGAGAAAGCAATAAACTATCCGTGCTTTCCTATGAATTCTACAATAGAGGCCTTTTATGCATTGAATTGAGCGATATCCGATATTTTGATATTTATAGCCTTGTTTACTCTAGCGAGACACTTAAACTTTTGGTTGTTATTTATGAGTTTCCTATCCGAGCCTATCGAGTGATTTACAGTTAAAGGAACGGATCGACTTAACAAATTTACATTTCAAGATCCATGTTTGTATATTCAAATATTTGCGCGTTGTTATATGTAATATTGGCGCATGTGCGAATTACGAGTAACGTGAGATGTCATTACGTCACATTGGCGAGGAAGAAAAAGAAGTGAGAAGGAGGAAAGGGGAGCGTCTGCTCGCGGTTACGTCACGCTATGTGGAATGCAGTCGACGGCTTGCAGACGGTGTTGGAGAGAACGACGAAGAACGAGTGGCCAGAACGAGGAAGTGCGACGAGGGATGCAGCAGGAGGGGTATCCGGGCAACGGTGCCGACGAAGGGGCACGAAGACGAGAGCTGCAAGGCTCAGGACGGCGTACTTGCAGAAGGAGCAGTGGGCACGGTTAACCTTAGTGTTTAGTTTATCACTGTAATCTCCCCTTACTAATGCTATGTTGTTTCTATGTGTCTGGCGAGTGCTTCGGAGGCTGTTGTTGCTGCTGTTATGGGGAAGCGAGCTACGAGTTGAGCTACGTTGCGGTACCTGAGAGACTACCCTGCCTTTGCAAACCCTCCAAACCGGGTAGGAGAGTTCCAATTTGATGTGCATGTCTGCTGTAGACTAACTCATCTTTATGTTTTCTAGGGTGTATGCTGCAGGCCTCCTTCATGTCTAGAGAAGCAGCCGCTCCGCCCAAGGTGGATCTATTCATGCCTTTCAAGGCATAAAATCAGGTGGGTATCATTCTAATACCATTTTACTTATATTCTCGGTTTCTAATCTCTTGTGTGTTTCCTTAGGTTGGATCGAAGGGACAGGAGTAAGGAGAGGAGATGCCAGGACATGCTCAGCGCACCCCAGCCGAGACCAGCCAGCTCTCACCTATGCGAGGCTTTATGGAATGGCAGCTGTGCGTCCACTTCAGCTGCTTCAGGGCATTGGAGAGCTCGCTTGCTCTGTGTCGTCCAGGGGAATAGTGTATGTGTGTATACGTGTATAGTGAGTGAGATGGGTAGGTAGTGTGCTATCGTTCACATAGGCCAGTTCTGTCGAGCATGGGACTCGCACTGAGCAGTTCGTTCGACAGACAGGAAGTTGTGTAACTCACACAAAATGTGGTGTTAAAACCGTCAAGAGTTTTTTGTTTATACTCCTCGTACTTTTCAAATAAACATAATAAATCATGATTTTGTAGTGTAGGATTGAGCGATTTTTCTTGCTTGAAATCTAATAAATAACTTTTCATTTTCAATGATAGCAGAGGGTGTAATCTTTTACATCTATTAAAATGTTTGCCAGATATAAACCTATTCACGGACCCATTTGCTAGCATGTCGCTGTTTACCATTATATTACTGATTCCGCAATTATCAATGTATTTTCCAACAGCTTTGAAATATGCCATCATAATATGAAATGATCCAATATGAATAAATAAATTATCGAATCATGGTTTTTCGGTACTTTGAATTTGGAATTCGATTTTAGCAATTCCTAAATCCAACGTTACTTCCATGTAGGTTTCATTACACTCCAAGGCGACTTGTTGGCTCTGTTTCATTGTCTCAACAGAAGTATTTGTAGGTGAAGCGTTTGTTGTTGTTAAATATGAAAATTTTTGCTTCACGGCTGTATCGTTATAAATAAGACTATTAAACCCAAACAACATTGGAATATTTGGTAGTTCTGATAAATGAGAAACAACCCGCATAATATTTACGTGCTTTAATGGTTTAAAATTACTGGGAATGTGTTCTTTTAATTTTGGCTTTTTTGTGTACGCTTCCAACTCAAAACTTAGGGCGTCATAAGCTCGCCGGCTTTTATTCGAGCTTCTAAAATTCACTTTCATTGTTATTTTCAGAATTCTTTTACGCAGTACAATCAGAAAGTTTCTGAAATATTATACCGACTGTATCGTGCAACGTATCTTTACCAGTCGTTGTGTCCACAAATCTATCAAAGTTATTAAACGCTACTTCTGTAAATAAGTTATCTGATCGACAAATGTCTTCAGGTCATATATCCAAACGAAGAGTAGAAGAAAAAGTTGCTTCTGTTTCTAACTCTTCTAGAACCGTATAACTACAGCAGTGACCATACTTGTTAAGAATACTAATGATTTTTTTACTATTCGTCAAGCTTTTAATTGCCAAACCAAGACACATATGCGTTTCTGGTCTAATATTACCATTGGAAGCAGTATGTATTAAATCTTGCGCAATAGAGTTTGCTATTTTGTCTCTGTTTATACTGTTACACTTACGAAGAAAACTTTTACCACGAATTATTTCTAAAAGAAAATTATTAATTAAGCTTGGAGTGTCACATTCTCCTTTTATTAAATCACTAGCAGTTAATTTATCTGGTAGTTTATTGCACTCAATATTTTTAATTTCTCCCCTTAAAATCGCTGCAGCTTGATGGAAAATATATTTTCTTTCTATTTTATATATGTCATTTCGCACCAGAACACCGTTAATAGGCTTGACTATTTGTTTACCTTATACAGTGACAACATTAATTTCCTTTCGAAATGTTTGCAGTATATTATCTTGTAATTGGTGCAATACTGCTTTTGAAGTTAATTCAACGTTATGATCATTTAGACTGTGGACGTACAGAGATTGAATGTAAGATAAACAAAAAACTTTGCTGCTTTTGAACAATATTTTGCTTAATAAATAAACACACTTCCTGAAAAGCTACCTTATAAATATTTCGCTTTGTATGTCACTATTTCTTCATTTTCGCAGTTTCCTGACGTTGTAAAAAATTCCAATAATTATTTTTACAACATTTGTGATGAAAAAAGAATTGCTTGTTTGAACGTAAAGTTACAATTGTTTCTAATAACTCAGTATCTTCCACAGCTTTTAAAAAAGATTTAATTGACTAAATATCTTCCTCTGTCTGGCATGGTGTTAATATTTGTTCAGAACCTTTAATTTTTTTGCAATTCCTATTACAAAAAATACATACGCCTTTACTCTCTTGTTTTTGTGACAAACTGTTCGAATTGTGTAGTCCAACGATTTCAGATGCAGCATTTTCTTTACTAAGATTTTGCGTACACGGCTCACGAGTTGCAGCTTTAGTAACTTCGGCTTCTACAGTTCCTTCAAAAATAACGCTTTCATTCCCAGTACTTTGGACACTGGCAGCAGCAGTAACTTTTCCAACAGCACCTCCGCCACTGAAAAATGTTTTTTTTTAATAAAATATGTGTTTTTCTAAATTTAAATGGGCTATGTATATGGATGTATACGGATTTAAAAACGATCTAAGTACATACTTTTTGATATATTTTTTTATGCTGAATCGAGGGAAATAGTTATTTTTGACGTACCATTTTTTATTGACAATTTTTTCGCAAAAAATATAATTAAAATTTTATAAAATTTTTAATAAAAAGCGTGTAAAACATAAATACGTATCTGAACATTTTCTGACTCAAACTTTTTTTATGTATTATTTGGTGCTGAATCAAGTGAAAAAACTGAGTAGAAATCCAGAATAAATTAAATACATAGGATACAAAACATAAATAGTATTTACGCTTTGTACGCTATTTATTTAAAATTTTTTGGCTTTCTAGTTACATACATACATATATAACTACATACATACATATATATGTAGTGATACAAATCAAGGTATATATATATCTCCCGGCATTGTAACCGCGAAGCAACTCGGCACAATGATTTTTGAAGGTAAGGATCGACTCTGTAGCGTGAAAAGTATGCCGAAAAGTAGCCTAGAAAATCGCTCATTTCGAGCGTTCTTAGAAAAAAATATAAAAAATTCCATGATTTCCCGCTTCTGAAAGATCTTAAGTATAAAAATTTTCCACTGCGTTGTGTACGACTCGAAATTCGCAATCACTTATCCAACTTTCGTGCATAAAAAAGGCCATATCATGTATTTGTTAAAAAAATACAGCCCCGGGATGTTATTCTCTATTAAAATAAGTTTAAATTGAAAAATTTGTATTCTAAGATCTAAATTTTAAAATCTTTTTTGAACTATTTTTCGCAAGTATTAATTATAAAAATTTCATAAATTATTTCATTTTATTTAAAAAATGTTTAAAATATAATATTTTGTTAAGGCGCCTCGAAAGCACAAATATATGTTGACTAATACATATAGTAAATAGAGAAATAAAGCAGCCCTTAGATTTCCTAAACGATCAATTTTTTTAAATAAGAAATATAGGTTGATAGATTTCCATACCGTGATACCGGGAAAACAATCTATGTTGGTCAAATTGTTGATAAAAATATTTGTAATTCGTACATCGGCTGAACCACAAAATTTCCTGTAAACATATTCATATGAACGAAATGAAGATTGTAGTTACTGCTATCAGACACTGCACGCGATTCAGAAATGTAAAATTAAATAAGGCATTGGTTAAATAATTGAACGAGAGTAAATCGAATTTCTGTGTATTTTTCAGACTGTCGTATGATTGTACAACAAACTTGACTGCCTGCGCTGCAGCCACCCTCCTAGCCGATCAACCCACCGGTCTTCACCGATCATCGCCGATTGCGGGAAAAAGGCCGCCCTCTTTCCCTCTCTTCATGCCCTTGTCGCACAACCTGTGCACGGCATTATCGCTCACTCACTCCCACTCGATCAATCGACGAGCGAAGCGCTTAAGTAATTTAAGCGCCTCGCTTCAGCGCTGGCCTCGCGATAATCCGGACCGTCATAAAAACGGGGTCCGCTCGTCGACCCAAACCCAGCGCGCGCGCGCGCTATTCTCGCATAGTGTACCGGTTACCTCGCTTTCACACATGCACAGCTTATAAACAACACGTTTACTGTTCCCGCATTCGCCCTGACATAAGCCAGTGACGCAGGAAAAACTCACGTATTTTTCTTACGATGAGAAAACCTACGCCGGAAACAGTAAATAACAATTCGCGTAAAATATGTCGTGCCGCATCGTCGACCACTCGAAACGTTCGCGCCTAGGTTGACGTCACCACGTGCACGTCAGCCGGACCGAAACTCCGCATCTGGCCCACTCTTCTCCAGGCGTATACCGTTCCGGGCAACCCGTCCCTGTGGCCCCCCGAGCACGAGAAAAACTCTTCGCCATCTCGCCCCGTTGCTACGCAGCTACTCGTAGCCTCTCCTTTTACGAGTCGATCACGACTTACGAAGAGTAAAAGCGGCCCCCGGCGATCCAATAAAATCGCCGTGCACGCGAGCCTACGCAGCGGCTTCAATAGATCCGCCGCGTCGGGACGTCTGTCTACGGAAATACGCAGAGTTTCAATCCGACGCCCTGCACGTCGGGAACATCCTTCCCCCCCCCCCCCCCCCCCCGTACAAAACCTATGTGTTTTGTACCTTCGCGAATTGAACTAATTTTCTAGCGGGCCTTTTCAAAATCCCGTTCGCGCTCCTAATCTCTGCTACGCGAAGTTGCCCATCAGAGCCGGGAAATACATCCGCAATTACGCCCTTACGCCATTGATTTCTTTCAACGTTGTCGTCTAAAATTAAAACTATATCTCCTACTTCTAATGGCGTATCCATTTGTTGCCACTTTTTCCTAGGAATTAGACTCGGTAAAAATTCACGAAGCCATCTACGCCAAAATAAATCCGCAAACGCTTGCGCAACTCGCCATTGCTTTCTAGTACACAACATCTGTGCTTCGCATCTACTTATCCTAATCTGACCACAAGAAACACCTAACAAAAAATGATTTGGAGTTAACGCCTCCTCATCACGCGGATCGATCGATACATGTGTAAGAGGCCGAGAGTTAACGCTGTGTTTAATCTCGGTTAAAAAAGTTAACATAACTTCCTCTTTCGGCGCTTGCTCTTTTAGCACTGTAGCTAACGCAGTTTTTACGGAACGTATAAGACGCTCCCAAGCTCCTCCCATGTGCGACGCAGTTGGAGTATTGAACTTCCATTCTACATTATTCCTACACGCAAAACTGTCGATTTCTGTGCGATTTATTTCTCTACAAGCTTCCGATAACTCTTTGTTCATGCCTTTAAAGTTCGTACCATTATCTGAATATACGCATAATGGAGTACCTCTTCGAGCTGTGAATCGTCGAAAGGCCATTATTGCAGAATCCGTATTTATGGTATGTGCGAGTTCAATATGTATAGCCCTCGTCGTCATACACGTAAACAAGGCACCCCACCGCTTCTCTCGCCTTCTACCTATCTTTACCTGCATAGGCCCGAAATAGTCTAAACCACAATGGCTAAAAGGACGTAAACGATAAGCTAGCCTTGACGAAGGCAAAGCTGCCATTTTTGGATTCGCTGGTCGCGCGCGATTCATTCGGCAAATAATGCATTTAGTTCTCAGACTCCGTAAACCCTGTCGTAACCCAATAATCCAATATTTTTTACGCAATTCATTCAACACTGACTCGTGACTTGCGTGGTAATATTTCTTATGATAATGTTTAATTAGAAGTTTTGTGAAAAACTCTTTCGAATCTAAAATTATCGGATGCGAAGAAAAATCTTGACAAGCGAAATTTTTTAGCCGACCTTCAGCTCGTAAAATTCCTTGCTCATCGACAAATGCATTTAATTGCGCAATTCTACTATTTTTTGGAATATCTTTTAATTTCCTAATCAAATTCAATTCATTATTAAACTTGAATAATTGACTTATTTTATAACAAATATTTTCCACTTTTTCTTTGCGTGAAATCGAAACGATACTTCTATTTTTCCAGATATCTACAGCTTCTATAACTCGTGATAACATTGATATAAGCCGAGTCAGTGAAGAAAATCGAGAAAAATCAATTATCAATTGTTGTTTTTCTAACACATAAACTACTGGCTTTAAACATTCTGACGACTCGACATCACTTTCTATTTGAACATTTTCTTTTGGCCATTGCGATTCCGATTCGCGTAAAAAGGACGGCCCCGATAGCCACCTACTTCCTTCGTGTAATACATTAGGTGCTGCCCTCGTGCCATCGTCGGCTGGATTTAGTTTCGTGGGCACCCACTTCCATTCATTAACATACGAATTTTCGCGAATTTCACCTAATCGATTAGCAACGAAAACTTCAAATTCGCGCTTGTCTTTCGCAATCCAACGCAGTACCGTCCTAGAGTCTGACCAAAACACTCGCCGCGTAATCTTGAACTCGTGTTCATTTGCGATTATTTTCGCAACTCGCGTAGCCAAAAGGGCAGCCTGCAATTCTAACCGCGGAATCGAAATAGGTTTCAACGGCGCGATGCGACTTTTCGCCATTATAATCGAAACGCGATAAGTCCCATTACTTAAAGCGAATCTCCAATAACCTACTATCGCGTAAGCTTTAGAGCTAGAGTCGCAAAAAATGTGTAACTCCGCAGATCGAACTTGATGATCAAAGTGTTAGTAGCATCGCGCGATACGACACTCTTTTACCTTTACTAATTCGCGTAGCCATTGTTTCCAGTGCAAGAATTCATTATCACGCAAAACTGAATCCCAACCTATCTTACTAGACCAGATTTCTTGCATCAAAATTCTCGATTGAATAGTAAACGGCGTAAAAAACCCGAGTGGATCAAAAATAGACATAATTATACTTAAAAATTCTCTTTTTGTTGGTCTTTTTCTCCCAGTACAAAGGTCACTAGTAATTTTCTTTTGATTGAAATTGAACGTTAATTCGTCCGTCGAATTAAGCCATTTTAATCCTAAAACTTTTTCATCGCTACTTTTATTAATGTCAATTTTCACAAAGTCATTCGCATCGTCTTTTGTACTTAAGCCGCGCAAAACTTCAGGAGAATTACTAGCCCAACCATGCATCTCCCAGTTAGCGAATGCATTAATAGCTATTACTTGTCGAACCCAAGTAGAAGCTTCTTCGACCGTTTCGCAGCTATCTAGAAAATAATATCCATATAACAATTTTCTATGAGACTATTCGCGGACGCTGGGAAGTTAGATAAGTATTGCAACGCGTTTTTATTTTTAACATAAATCGCCGTGCAGGGAGATGGTCTCGCGCCGAACAACATCGAAGTCATAACACACTCATCTGGCTCGGTATCCCTATTCGCGCCTCTCCACAAAAACCGTTGTGCACTTTGATCTTCCGCAGAAATCTTAATTTTTAAAAACATATCGCGAATGTCTCTTTTGATTGCGTGCGCAAATTGCGTAAAACTTACGCCTTGTGTTTTTGCCGCCGCGTCGAAAACTATACGAACTTTTCCTGGTTTGTTAATGTTCTGCACCCCAAAATATGGCAAATAACGTAACTTATTGCTTGCCGGGAACGAATTGACCTTTCGCGCGAATCCCTTTTCAAAAAATCTATTCATTTCTTTGTAATATAATTCAGTATACGTGGCGTCACGGTCAAGTTTCTTTTCTAATAATGTTAATCTACGAAAAGCAGTAAGTCGACCATCGAGAAACGCGGTATCGTCTGTTTTCCATATTAAACCGACTTCCCACTCTCGGCCATTGTGCACACTTGTATTTCCTAAAATATCTAAAGCACGCCTATCTTCAAGTTTGGCCTTTATTCGCGTATTAATTCCTAGAGCTTCAATGTCAAAATATAATTTGACTAAACGATTTAATTCTTCATCATGCACCGAACGCGATTCTTCTTTTATCCCAATCTCTTCTCTAACTACGGCTACACGTTCTAAAACTTTTTTCTTACAACATCCGTGAATTGCCCAACCCAACAAGCAACGCGATACAACTAGATCATTTTTTTCAAACTCCCTAAACTCGCGAGTAACTATTAATCTCCAGTTATCTTGTCCGATTATCCTATCAGGAGATATCTCATAAGGTACCGTTCGGATACCTGTTTCATTCGCACAAAAATCGACAATTTCTGTCGATACTCTTTGAGCAGGAAGCTCAAGATTCTTAACTACTAATACATTTTTTAAATAAAAATTAGAATTATTGTTTTTCATTTCTAAAATTCCCTCACCACCTACTCCTTTTAAAAATACATTTACTCGCGTGCCCATAACTCCAAGTGCATCGATTATTTTCGAGTTAATTATCGTGACGGTCGAGCCGTCATCTAATAGAGCGTAAATTACTTTAGCAGGGCGCGCGCTCAAAATTAACACCAGAACTAATTTTAAAAAGGAACAAGAATCTAGTCAGATTTGTTCATCTGACTCCGCGGCTGTTTTCGCACATACTCGCGAAGCGTTATCAGGATCGCTAGCTCTCATTTTATCTCGACTTTGACTTAAATAAAAATCCACAGGTGTATGCAAAAGTGAGTGATGCTTGCGACCACATTGCGCGCACGATTCTTTTTTACAATAATCCCGCGAATGCCCACTACTTAAACAATTAAAACATAAACGTTGGGATCGTACCACTTTCCAACGCTTATTCACGGGCATTTCAATGAAATTTCTACAGTCATCTATATCATGATTACGTACATGACACATTTCGCAGCCAGCCTGTTCCTTTCTCGAGAACCTTTCATGATTTTGAAATTTTTCAGTAGTCGTTCGCGTCGTATATACGTGCCTCTCTTTGTTTCGCGAACTATGTGACGCGTTTTTCTGCGACTCAATTGACTCGAAAATCATAATTCCAGCGACTATATTCATTTCCGCTTCTTTATATATAAATTCGGCAATTCTCTCTAAATCCGTCTTGTCGCGCCCTTCAGTTGCAGCATATTTCACGAAATTGTACGCCATCGATCTCGGCATCTTTTTAATCAACCCGTCCACAAGCTCGGGGCTATATAAGTACCCTAAATTACACAGGCCGACAAAATTTTCCTGAACCAATAACCCAGAGACCAGACCATACTTTTCCGAAGGTTTTTGGCACGCTGAATCCAAATCCGGCCTCAGAATTGCTCTATGACCTCAGGTTTTCGAGATATCCTAACCTAAAAGTGCAAAAATCACCGTTTTTGGCTGTTTTTGAGGTTATGTTATGCCGCTAACTGATTTTTTAATACAAAACGATCAGCGACATCTGAAAGTACTAGTCTTGCCCTTCAAAATTCATTTTTGCTTGTTTCGATTCGACTTTTCCTTCTCGAGATATATCGCTTTCAATCTGTAATGTATCAGTGTTTCTTATCTACTAGACATCCTATCCCATAGTTCCGTTTATACTCGGATAAACAAACTCTTCCTGATATTGCTGTCAAACCGCTTGCAAATGCATACCTGGTAGTTTTTGGGGTCACTGATCACAAATCTGGAGTCAGAATCTCCGAATTCAAAATGGCGGATCCAATATGGCGGCTATGATTACCACGATCCGTAGTAAGTCACAAAAAATCCCGGAAAAGCTCTGGAGATCGGTTACTCGGGGGTTTTCAGGGTCGCTGATCTCAAATCTGGAGTCAGAATTTCCGAATTCAAAATGGAGGATCAAATATCGCGACTATCGTTGCCAAGGGCCATAGCCATAGTTGACCAAAATCTTGGAAATGGTCTTTTAAGTCGTCACTTGGAAGTTTCCCGATTCTCCGAGCTCGAATCTGCAGTCAAATATTCCAAGTACAGAATACCTACTGACCCACCCAATATGTTACAAAATAACGGATGTAATATAGCAGCTAGTCTTACATAAAGAACCTCACTTTGACTTCTTATGAAAACGTTGTCGTTGCTCCTGAAACGATCGTTTATATGACTTGCGCCTATAGACAGTCGATACGTTATGTCTATGCAGAGACCAGCAGTAGTCCGCCATCATCCGCTCATCCCACCTACCTTGAAAATGCCGCTCCTTTTGTTTGAAATCCTGATGAAAGCGTTCACCCATTTCTTCGCTGAATGCGCCATTATTCTCAGGAAAGTAGTCTAAATGAGAAAACAAAAAGTGCAATTTCATACTCATCAGGCACCCTAATTTTTGGAAATTCGTTAGCATCGTAGATACAATAGATTTGTACTTTGGATCTCGATAGTTTCCTAAAAAATTGTCTGTGACACTTTTGAAGCTCATCCAAGCATCTTTTTGTACGGGTGTCATGGTTTTTACAAAATCATCGTCTTTCATAAGTTTTCTAATATCAGGCCCAACAAATATGCCTTCTTTAAGTTTAGCATCCGACAAATGCTTAAACTTGGATGCAATGTACTGGAAACATTCGCCTTCTTTGTCTAAAGCTTTAGTAAATTGCTTCATAAAGCCAAGCTTGAGATGCAATGGAGGCAATAGGATTCGACGGGTGTCGACAAGACTCTCATGAATGACATTGTGTTCACCAACCTTCATCTGGATTCTTTGTGGCCAATTTTTCTTTACCCAGTGCTCCTGTCGGGAACGACTGTTCCAAAGGCAGAGAAAACACGGATGTCTCGTGTTTCCCGACTGCAAACCTACTAAAATATTTATCATTTTGAAGTCACCACAAATCAACCATTTGTGCTCATTATAATAATTGACTTTTTCAAGAAGAAATTGAAAGCTTTCGTACGATTCTTTCAATACGGTGGAATGGCCAATGGGAATTACCGCATATTTATTTCCATTATGAAGCAGTACTGCTTTAAGACTATCTGTTGAAGAATCTATAAAGAGTCGCCAGTTCTCCGGCTTATAAACTTCTTCTATCTCATATAAACTAATCAAACCTTTAATATCGTTGCAATATACAAGGGAATTCTCTTTAGTAAAATACTTCACGAACTTATTATCTCTTTTCCTGTAGACGGAAATTTTTGTCCCAGGGGATAGAAGATTTCTTTCTTTGAGTCTGGAAGCGCATAGCTCTGCCAAATCTTTACTCAAATTCAATTCCCGCACAAAATCATCCAGAGCATTTTGATCAAAAAGTTGCGGTTTTCCGTCGTCAAAAGAAAATTCATCGTCACTGCTTTCGGCCTCGTCACTTTCAATCGTTTGCCTTTCTTGCTCCGCTTGTGGCTGAGGAACAGTATTTGTATTCCGTTCTATTTTTCCAATTTTTGGTGGTGTTACACTAAGCACCTTAGGATACACAAGCAAATGTTTATTTGTATGGTTTCTACCAGTTATATCACATCCACAAAAGTAGCAGTCATCATCATGATTTCTAGGTTCACGCCACACTACTGTTTCAATTACAACATCCTTTTTTATACTATTCCAGTTTTTCAAAGTTCGGCGACAATCTTCACAAATAGAATTAGGAACCCAGGGTTTATTTAGATTTCTCATAGGCGTTTGATAACATTCTTCGAACTGTGCTCTTATTGTATCACTGATGTTTCTACGGTAAGTTTCTGCCTCAAACTTTCCGCAAACATTGCAAAATTTATTAACTTTATTTGCGCACGGGATTCTCGACATTGTAGATGACTAATCCGTTAGCCTGTCGCTCAAACGCGATCTCTAACACGGAAAGTCTTGTTTTTCTTGAAAGCACTGGCTGATCTACACTGGATGTACATCAGATTCATACATGCACACTACGACGTTAATGTATCTAATACCGTATTGATTTATTTATGGGTTGATGACTAATCCGTTAGCCTGTCGCTCAAACGCGATCTCTAACACGGAAAGTCTTGTTTTTCTTGAAAGCACTGGCTGATCTACACTGGATGTACATCAGATTCATACATGCACACTACGACGTTAATGTATCTAATACCGTATTGATTTATTTATGGGTTGATGACTAATCCGTTAGCCTGTCGCTCAAACGCGATCTCTAACACGGAAAGTCTTGTTTTTCTTGAAAGCACTAAGTGATCTACACTGGATGTACATCAGATCCATACATGCACACTACGACGTTAATGTATCTAATACCGTATTGATTTATTTATGGGTTGATGACTAATCCGTTAGCCTGTCGCTCAAACGCGATCTCTAACACGGAAAGTCTTGTTTTTCTTGAAAGCACTGGCTGATCTACACTGGATGTACATCAGATTCATACATGCACACTACGACGTTAATGTATCTAATACCGTATTGATTTATTTATGGGTTGATGACTAATCCGTTAGCCTGTCGCTCAAACGCGATCTCTAACACGGAAAGTCTTGTTTTTCTTGAAAGCACTGGCTGATCTACACTGGATGTACATCAGATTCATACATGCACACTACGACGTTAATGTATCTAATACCGTATTAATTTATTTATGGGTTGATGACTAATCCGGTAGCCTGTCGCTCAAACGCGATCTCTAACACGGAAAGTCTTGTTTTTCTTGAAAGCACTGGCTGATCTACACTGGCTGTACATCAGATTCATACATGCACACTACGACGATCATGTATCTAATACCGTATTGATTCAGATTTCAAACAAAAGGAGCGGCATTTTCAAGGTAGGTGGGATGAGCGGATGATGGCGGACTATTGCTGGTCTCTGCATAGACATAACGTATCGACTGTCTATAGGCGCAAGTCATATAAACGATCGTTTCAGGAGCAGCGACAACGTTTTCATAAGAAGTCAAAGTGAGGTTCTTTATGTAAGACTAGCTGCTATATTACATCCGTTATTTTGTAACATATTGGGTGGGTCAGTAGGTATTCTGTACTTGGAATATTTGACTGCAGATTCGAGCTCGGAGAATCGGGAAACTTCCAAGTGACGACTTAAAAGACCATTTCCAAGATTTTGGTCAACTATGGCTATGGCCCTTGGCAACGATAGTCGCGATATTTGATCCTCCATTTTGAATTTGGAAATTCTGACTCCAGATTTGAGATCAGCGACCCCGAAAACCCCCGCGTAACCGATCTCCAGAGCTTTTCCAGTGTTTTTGGTGACTTACTATGGATCGTGGTAATCATAACCGCCATTTTGGATCCTCCATTTTGAATTCGGAAATTCTGACTCCAGATTTGAGATCAGCGACCCCGAAAACCTCCGAGTAACCGATCTCCAGAGCTTTTCCGGGATTTTTTGTGACTTGCTAAGGATCGTGGTAATCATAGCCGCCATATTGGATCCGCCATTTTGAATTCGGAGATTCTAACTCCAGATTTGTGATCAGTGACCCCAAAAACTACCTGGTATGCATTTTCAAGCGGTTTGACAGCAATATCAGGAAGAGTTTGTTTATCCGAGTATAAACGGGGCTATGGGATAGGATGTCTAGTAGATAAGAAACACTGATACATTACAGATTGAAATCGATATATCTCGAGAAGGAAAAGTCGAATCGAAACAAGCGAAAATGAATTTTGAAGGGCAAGACTAGTACTTTCAGATGCCGCTGGTCGTTTTGTATTAAAAAATCAGTTGGCGGCATAACATAACCTCAAAAACAGCCAAAAACGGTGATTTTTGCACTTTTAGGTTAGGATATCTCGAAAACCTGAGGTCATAGAGCAATTCTGAGGCCGGATTTGGATTCAGCGTCCCAAAAACCTTCGGAAAAGTATGGTCTGGTCTCTGGGTTAAAAATCTTGTCGGCCTGTGTTATTATCAAGCGACTTGGTCGCTAAGACCGCGGCCCTTAATCTTGTAGCGAATTCTACCAAACTAATTTTCTGAGATTCTATGCTAGGTAACTCTCGAATCTCACGTAATATTTTCTCTAATATTAATTTGGAATTTTCGAATCTCATTTCTAATGTTTTAATTATCTCCTCGGAGCTATTTCCCGTAAAAAGTAAGGCTTGCGTGGCTTCCCGCGCGTCGCCCTTTAACGCGTCCGACAATCGCATGACGTTTTCTTAATCGCTATAATCGCCCAGCACCGTCGAAAGCTCGAAGGCTTTCTTGAACCGCATCCAGTCTAGCGGATCTCCCGAGAAAGGATGCAGGCTTTTTGCAGACGTCATCCTATTTACCAGTCGAATGTTATCATTTACTAAACTTGATTGGCTAACTATTTTATTCTTAGAATTTTCACTCTGTTCATTACGCCGTTCGGTTTCGTATTCGGGACTGTAGCTTCGCGGATGAAAATTGTCAAAAATGGTTTCTACATTCGCGTCATCATCCTCACAATATTCTGATTCCGACACTTCAAAAAATTCCGATTTTCGCGGGTTGGCAAACTCAACATTCTCTCTTACAACACGCCCGCGCTTGGTCGGCGATGCACGAGTTATTACGCTAATCGGGCGCTTCGATGGCCCCGCTATTATATCTAAACTCAAACCTCTGCTCGTTGACGCCGATGTCGCCGTCTCTGCTAGTGGCGGCGCGCATCCTCGCGCTGCCGCGGTTGTCCTGGAGAACGGCACGCGTCCCCGCGGTACCGTCGCCGATATTGAAGGTGGAGCCCGTCCCCGCGCCGCCGTTGTCCTCGCAATTGTCGATGCGCTTCCTAGCGCTGCCGATACTGCTGTTGACGGTGACGGGTGCCCGCGCGCCCCTACGATGACGGAACGCGGCGCTCGTCCTCGTGCTGCTACGGCCCTCGTTGAAGTAGTGCGCCCACGCGCCACAGGAATTGGCACGTCGTACGCCTCGTTGTAGATCTCTGCCGACGTTGACGCATGCCCTCGTACTGCCGTCGACACCCTAGAATGTGCCGCGCGACCTCGCGCCGACGTGGAGGTCCGTGAGCGCCCTCCGCGTTCTCGTGCCGCGGGAAAAGACTCGTAGTCCACGGGGCTCACGTCCTCGTCTTCCTCGACCTTCGGTAGTAACGGGAGCTCGCCGCTCTCCTCATCGTCCGCTGCGGGCGGCAGCTCGTCGATTACCTCATCGAACCATTCGTCCGCATCGGCAAAACGCACTCGGCCTCGCAGCGCTCTCTGAGACAGAGCCCGTCGGCGCTCTGGGACAGGAGGCGGCCCTTGAACCTCTTCGTCCTCTGCTGCCGCTTGCTGCTCGTCGAACCGCTCGAACCGCTCGTCTCCGCTCGTACGGGGCGCCACGTCGCGCCGAACTCTCCGGGACCGAGCTCGCTGGCGCGCCGAAGCGGGAGATGGACCGACGATCTCCTCATTCTCTGCCACCACCGGCTGCTCGTCGATCGCCTCGATGTCCACCTCCGCGGCTTCCCGCCAAATTCTCCGACTACGACGCATTGGCGCGGGCGGCACTTCCTCGATTCGCTCGTTTAAACGAGGCCTCCCGCGACCGCATGCAGACGTACGAGGTCCCCGTCGTCGCGACATCGAGCCTGTTGACACACGCTCGGGCGGATTTAGTAAACGTGCTCTTGGCATTTCTTACCTGATAACTTCGAGAGTCCTTTAATTTGGAACGACACAGTCTCAGCTGCTTTCGCTATTAGTTGAACTGCTGGCTGCTTCTGTCCTCTCCGAGTGTGAGCTGCTCTCCCTAGTAGTCGAACAGCTATCTGCTCGTCTCCTCTCCGGGACTCTGCGTCGAAGATTGCACGTACTGTCTTCTCCACGACAATTAAATTTTCCGTAGACCGATAAAACACTATGCACACTCAATTTTACACTTTTTAATCGCGAACAGTATTTACCCACTCAAAAATTCCCGGGTTTCGGCACCAAAATGTTCCGGCACAAGCCGGATTCACGAGAGGAGAAATTAATAATTCAATAACAGTTTAAACTTTCAAAATTATATTTATTCAAATGCCTAGCCGATATATTCCTGTGACGTATTTACGCTAAAAAGCCGATTCTTTCCCTAATAGTCACACGATGTGAACCACACGAGCGTCTAAACTGCACTGCCTTGTTGTTGTCGAGAGCGCCAACGCTGGCCCTTTTTTTTACGACCTCTACGCGTAGCCGATTTCATTTGGTTCTCTTTCTTTCATAACGCTGTAGTTAATACATTGCATCATTTCAGCACTGCATATTTATTTATTATCAATTTTACATTATTATATTCGCCGTCAATTTTACTTTACAATAATTATCATTATTTCTGTCAGTAACAGATGTTGACTAATACATATAGTAAATAGAGGAATAAAGCAGCCCTTAGATTTCCTAAACGATCAATTTTTTTAAATAAGAAATATAGGTTAATAGATTTCCATACCGTGATACCGGGAAAACAATCTATGTTGGTCAAATGGTTGATAAAAATATTTGTAATTCGTACATCGTCCGAACCACAAAATTTCCTGTAAACATATTCATATGAACGAAATGAAGATAGTGGTATTTCTAACGGCTTATTAGCAAAGCTGTATTAAAATTATTTTTATCCACAATTAAACAAAAAAATATGTTTCAAGCTCGTTTTCGCGGTATCTCGGTATGAAAAGCTATTAAGCCATTTTTTTAATGGCAAAAACTTGATCCGTTTAGGAAATTTAATGGTACGAAGTAGCTGCTTTATGTCTCCATTTACTATATATATATATATATATATATATATATATATATATATATATATATATATATATATATATATATATATATATATTAGTCAACATACATTTACACTTTCGTGACACCTAATACAATTTAAGTCATAGCAAATTGAACGAATACATTTTTCGAAATTAAACAATGACACTTGTAGCATAAATGATTAATATTCTTATATGTACAAATATAATAACTTACTCTGTCTCTGTAGAGTTTGATGCTTGGCCTACTGCTGATGAAGATGCAGTTGTTGCTCTATATTTTTGTGGCAGTGCTGTAAAACGCTTATAACACTTGGTAATTTTGAAAATTGTTCCTTATTGTTGGCAAAACCACATTATTCATTGATAATTTATCATTTTTTCGAATATTTAAAATGCGGTTACCTTTATCTAAACTGTCTTGCGTAAAAAAAAATTCATTTTTCACTTTTCACTAAGCATATTACACAAAAAGGTTTTATTTCAGTCATTTTCATGCATATCTTGTTGTATGGAAAGTATAAGCCAAACTGTTCGACAAGCTCACAATGCACTACAAATTGACCAATAGAAGAGTAGGGATAAAATAAATATGAGTAACAAATGTTCAAATGTTACATGAAATCTTAGCTGACAAGAGGCGAAAGTCTAACTATACAGACTTATGAGTATTCAGAGAAGTCGTAAAAGTTATCGATGTGTAAACATATTTTCATAAACATTGAATATAAAGTTTAAAAGTAATTCCTCCAGAAAAATTCTGTTATATGAAACTATTAAATTAATGTTAAAACTTTCACTTTATGAATACGCGCAAACACACTAAAATATCGGTAACATTTAATATTTATATTATTCATTAAATATTTTCATAAAAATTATTAATTTACATTAAAATTAATTGTAATAAAGAATGTATACTATTTATTCGTGTATTTTTACACTTTACTGTATGTATAATTATCAATTCCTTGTCAGACTACTTAAAATTTAATTATGTAATTCTTAACTCAGTTTCGTGTACTAAAATAATGGTCAGCTGATATTATAATGGGGGTAAGGACTAACTGACTAACTAACTTGCGTAACTTGCTTCGTAATGCCTACAGACGACTATAGGGTTAGCATCTAAAGTTTGAGAATAAACCACGGCTGTATTTAAACTTTTTGTTTAATTATTTTGCTTTCCCCCTCCTCTCCATATATATCTATTCTATCTTGAGTTTGTCTCATCGGCTGCAACTGCTCTTCTCCTCTGCAAGACAAGTCGAGCTGCCGTCTACAACACAAGCTCCTGTAGAGCGCTCGCCGTTCTCCTTTCTCCACGTTAAGGGTCGACGAGCCAAGCAGTCTACGCCTTGGATCCTGAACAATGCTCAGCCGCTCCCCTCATGTCTTCTCCATCAACCTGGCGTACATCATATATATCTATATTATGAAGATATTACGCCGCTGCCGCTGCCGTGTTCGAGTCGAGTCCAGGAATTCCGGATTCCAGGTTAGAGTCCAGGAATCCCGGATTTGAGAATTTCAGAATAGAGTCTAGAAATCTCTGATTTCAGGATATGTACGTACGGTCTGGGCTTCGACTGTTCCCCATCTTCCAGGATTTTAGCATTTTTACTTCCGGTCTGAACCGAGAGTGCTCCCCTCATCCCGAATGCCAGGATAGTCTAGGAATCCCGGATTCCAGGATATAGTCCAGGTATACCGGATACCAGGATATAGTCCAGGAATCCCGGATTTTTAATCTCGGTCTGGACCAGCAGTTTTCCCCCTCATCCAGGATTTTGGGATTTTTACTTCCGGTCTGGAGCGGAAGTGCTTTCCTCATCCAGGATTTGCGGATGTTTACTTACGGTCTGGATCGGGAGTGATTGAGTTGAAAAGAACGCATTTAGCTCTATGACGTTGAAAAATAACAATGAGATATCGTACCCATGAATATACGATAATCTAAAAGCTAGAAATGAGTTACTATTAAGTACCCAAAAACTTTTTTAAAATTTTCAGTGCTACCAACTTAACTCACGCTCTTTTAATATTATACATTGTGTACTTTATATGTATAACCACTGTTTACAGAGATTTGAATTGAGAAAATCAAAATTTTTCGTTTCAAAATTTTGTAAGGATACAAATTATTATTATTATTTTTTTTTTTTAATTAACGTCGCCATGTTTGTGCTCCCATGTGGTGCTAATCGACGACGGGGGTCTGCGGTGTGTTTGTAAACAAAGCACATGTAATTTTTACAGAGGTGCTTGTATCAATCGGCAGAGACTAGGATTCAAACCCGGGTCACCGGCGTGGGAATCCGACACTCCACCGACTGAGCCGCCGCAGGCCCCGATACAAATTATGTTTACTGTTTTTCACACTACCTTAGAGGTACTGTAAAGTCGCATTGCATTTTTTGTTTGTAAAAGAATTTATTATAAAATATAGATTATTTATTTTAATAATTATATGACATGTTAGAATTATTAAACGACTTTTGTATTTTGACTATACCTATGACTATAAACCACGGGACACAGTGAGTCTTAACATGATTATTAAAAGAGGTGTTTATATTGTAAATTTTATTATTGATCTTGAATCTTCATTCCAGGCTTTTACCAATCAAAATCCAAAGACCTTTATATATTAATTTTCATAAAAACTTATTATTAGAAATACCAAAAAAATCCGTTTTAATAATTATGTTGAGACTCACCAGCGGAAGTCCTCCTACTACAAGAAATACTCTTAATAAAAACATGTTATACGTTGGCACAGGTAGCGCGCTATTCAAATTTACTCAAATACACGGCATATATATGTATTAGGGTGTCCCCTAATTCCCAAATTGTCGCTAGGTCGGCTCCCACCCCCCAGATGTATTGGTTATGACCGAAAACTAGGAAATACACTGAGAAAGTCCCCCAAAAAGGGTCTAGACCCTGCCACTTTTCAAAAAACGGTTTTTCCGCATTTATACGCGTTTTTGTTATGTAAAAATTTTTTCCGGGCTCCTAAATATATTAAATGTGCATAAATATCATGTAATATGTTTGTAAAATGTATAAAGTATATTCAGTAATTTTCTAGAGCCGGGAAAATAAAATTTGAGCCAAATATAGCGTCCAAAACCTAAAAAAATACCGATAAAAGCAGATTTTTTTTCACCTTTATGCGTTTTTAATCATAATCGGCTTTACATTGAGTTATCAGACTAGTATATTCTGAAAGTAGAGTTCAAAACCGACAATTTCGTTTGGACGATTTTCTATCCCCTCTAGAACCGAAGATATGGCCGTTTGAAATTGGCCAAAAAATCAAAGTATCAAATCTGTGAATGGGTGCATGAAGACTTTTATGGATCACAACTTCGTTAGCTCTTATTTAGGTATCTGTCCAGTCGACTTTTGCAAAAGTACAAATTGAAGGTTTTGATTTTAGCTTCTGTGCACCCTTTAGAGCCCGACTAGGCCTGGTGCATCTCCAGAAATAAGCATGATTAAAACTTTGACAATTTAAGACATAAAAAAGTTTTTCATATTCTAGAGCAATTTTTCCATAAATTTTGTACTATAAGTACTTAGTTATATATTTAATTTCAACAGTGTAAAATCTTAAAATCTCAAATTTACACGTCACAATTAATCAATATTGTCAATTAGATAGTTATTAGCAGGACTGCATCGTGCATGATTCTATTGACAAAATAAACGAAATTTTATTTTTTACTCTCTATTGACTACTCTTGGCATGTTCTAATAATTAAGGCAAATACTTTTCGTTAAAATTAATTTTTATAAATTTGTTAAACCAAGTTAAAAGAAATTATTAATAAAAATTTTCTTAGAATTTACTCGGATCTCTGAAAAAAAAAATCAATGAAATGCCGCAATGATCTCTTTGTTCGTAAATTCTTCATTCAAAGATTTATACAAAATAATTAACCGTCGTTTTAGTGTTTTGTCAATGAAATTTATTGTATACAATTAAACATTGATTTTCACAGAATATACAGAATAATATTTAATTGCTTGTTTTCAGTTTTTTAATTATTGTCTTCTTGTTTGCATCAGGGAATTCTTTTCTGAATTCTTCAACGACTTGGATTAAATGATTTTTTTTAACTTCATTGTTTGTTAAAACATTGATGTACTCTTGAGTTAAGTGCACAGCTCTCTCAGCGCAATCATTGACTACTCTAATATTTACAACTTTCTTTCGGCTTTCAATAAAAGATTTAATCGTACTCCACGTACTGCAGTCTTGAGCTAAAAATGATATGTTTAACCCAAACTTCTCAAAGAAATAAGAACTTTGGCTATTAATAAAATAATCAAGTTCTTTGTTCAGCAATCCCTTCATGGCAATTGCAGAAACATTAAATTTTTTTGGAGTATCAATGTCATTTTCAATGTGCTTAGTTTGCAATGTTTCAACCATTTTTTGTTTTATGCTAACTGGTACTCTTTCATCGAAAAATGAAAGAGCACATATTTCAGGAGATAAATACCATAGATGATTTTCAAGTTTATTTAAAGCAGCTTTTGAAATATTAGCATCGATTGACTCATACTCAATTAAATTTTTTAATAATCTCAGGTCATTATTGGGTGCTGCAACTGCCAACGGTGATGTAAACCATGGTTCGATATACACAAAAACAACAAATTTACATATGCTGTAAAAGTTTTTTTCTTCGTGCTTTTTTAATTTGAATGCCTTTCTCAGTAAAAATATTTTTAGAGAGTAAATGGCTTTTGTCATCCAACGAACGTGATGGCATGCTCTAGGCTTACGAATCTGTATATCATCCACAACGCCCAAAAATAATAAGCTTAACTCCAACAACTCTTTATAGTCATCTCTAGGTTGTTGCTTTTGTATGTACTCTTTTATGAAACTTACTATGTGAGGGATTTTATTTTGTAATAATGGTTCTAATTTACCCAGTCCGTTTTCACAGTTTGCCGATATAATGGTAGACCATTCCTTTTTAAATTTTTGGAAAATTGGTACATTTGGTCCATTCATACCAGGCACTTTTACTCCAAAAGCTGCAGCTAATAAAATTTCGAGCATATGATGACGGCACGCGAAATATAACAAATCTCTGTCAATCAATTGCTCTAAAATTACTGCTGCACCAGATCTGCGCCCAAAATTCGCCGGGGTTGTATCGCAGCACACACCTTGAGTTAAATGTGTCAGCCCCCAGTCATCCAATGCTTGATAAACAGCGTTACCTACCGTTGATCCTTTTTGGTCTTCTAATCCAGGCACATTAATAATTTTCTCAATGTTTCCACTGCACATCAGGATGGGTAAACGATCAATTTGTTTACATGTTATCGTGTCTGAAATAAGTTTCCCGTCCCAGTGCACGATCAAATGTGGTATAGATTTATCCATCAGCAATTCTTTTACTTTGTCAGCTTTCTTTTTTCGAATTTCAGCCCGCGATCTGTTGAAGGATGATTTGTTGAGTATTAAAGTTTCTATATCGACACCTAATGCATTTGCAACTGTGTCTATTATAAAGACTGAATTTCTGTAAGAAATCTTGCATTTATCAAAAGCTGCTACTACTTCTGGTGTCATCACATCTATGGACCCTCTAACAGATTGGTTTACATATGATCGTCCATGCAGTACAGAATATACAGAACCAGAACTAGGCAGATGAGGTGAAGAATCTGTTACTTCACTTGACTGTGATTGAGATCCTATACTCAATGGTTCTTGGGTTGATTTCTGATGTTCCCCTGAAAAAATGGATAAATCATATTTTCAATCCCTGGTGGAAGTATTTTTACATTGCAGGAAATAATAAAAAATAACAACAAATAATGAAAGATATTAATAAACAGCAAGCGGTAATGAATAATAAAATCAAATAAAAATAAATAACGATAGATAATAGCAAATAATAAAAAATAATAGCAAGTTGTGGTAGTTACTGGTAGTCCAGATTGGGACATATTTATTTGTTATTATTTATCATAATTTGATTTTTTTCAATATTCTTTAAATAATTTTTTTTTGTTATAATTTATCAAATATTATTCAACATTATTCATTTATATCTTTATAGGCTCTAGCAGCACCATGTAGACGAAAAAAATTTGTTATTTTATATCATGAAAAACAACGTTTCGGGTGTCTCAGACACCCTTCTTCAGGTACAAAAAAAAATAAAAAACAAGTTTACTTATAACTAGGTACTTATCGATAGAAGGCTCGCTTTCCCATGTGCCACACTGTTAAAAAACCCTTCTAGATAGAATTTAGATCTCTCTAGACGGATTCTCGGTGTCATGATGTCGGGGCACAATTTTGCGGAGCACTTATTTATAATATTATTTATATACACTAACACTTATATATATTAATCTCAATATAACACACACTTTTTAAACACTACTATTTTTGCACTTATTTGGGAGCATTCACTATCTACAGCAATATAGTTTGTTAGATAAAAAGCAAAGCCAAGTATTATGGTAATGTAGGATAATTAGTTAGAGAGATTTGAATTATATCTAGAAGGGTTTTTTAACGGCGTGGCACATGGGAAAGCGAGCCTTCTATCGATAAGTACCTAGTTATAAGTAAACTTGTTTTTTTTTGTACCTGAAGAAGGGTGTATGAGACACCCGAAACGTTGTTTTTCACGATATAAAATAACAAATTTTTTTCGCCTACATGGTGCTGCTAGAGCCTATAAAGATATATTTATATAGTAGACGCTCGAGCCATTTTTCTTCATGAATATATTTATATATTCATAAAAAAATTATTCATTTATATTTGAAATTTTTTTTTTCGGAAATTAATAGTAATAAGTGACATTATTTTTCATTTTTTTGTTACGTGTGGACACGTCACGGGTGTCTAATTACTATAAGAGAGTGATTGGAAATGTGCATCATCGGTGGCGGCCGTGGCTCAAGCGGTAGAGAGTCAGACTTGCAAGTCGCAGATTCGAGGTTCAAGCCCGGGTCTCGCCACTTTTTAGAAGAATATAAACCGTAACAATTTGTAATTATATTTTAAAATTTTTTTCTAACAAACTCATTTTTTTTATTTTTGTGTATTTAAAAAAAATCGTTGAGCCCTGGGCTTGAACCCAAGACTTTCAGATTGGTAGACTTACGATCTGACCACTTAGCCATTCATTACTTTTGTATATATGTGAATCTAATGTAACATATGTGGTACAGCATATAATATTAATCGATATTTGATAATATAGATAAATAATGATAAATATTAAAAAATAATGACAAATAATAACAAATAATAATGAATAATAACTAATAAAAATTTCCGAATTCCAACAGCTAATATCCCATATTATTTGTCATTATTTGTCATTATTTATCAGTATTTATCAATATTCGTAAGTATTTTTTAATATTTTTTTTTACTTTTGCTAGAAATACGTTTACCACAAGGAGTGATGAAAGTTATTAGTATATTGTCGAACTAGCGGGGGAAAGTGGACTATTTCAAGCAAGGGTAAAGTGATTTTTCATGAGATGGAGTTGGACTGCCAAATCATCATCCGAGCTTGGAATTGCCCTCCCCCTTTGTTTCACTCTGTACATTTATTAATCAGTGCATGTATAGGCCCTTTTTTATGCATATACGGTGGATGGGAGGTTGCAAATTTTGCTGCAATGTGGTTTGAGAGATTGTATAAATATATTATTTCAAGGTAATTGAGAATTATATTTCTTATTTCATGGTCTTATTTTGTTGGTTAACGGATATCAACTATATGACTAGAACAATGACCATGTTATATGATAAAATGTATAATGATAATAGCAAGCGCATGTTTAAATCAATTATAAAACTTCCATAAAATACCTTTCTAAAAGGTAAAATGTTGGCGAGTAAAGGTTCTTTACAAAAGTAATGAACTACCCAAAATATAACAGTCAAATAATTGTATTTCATCTTTTGGGTACACGCATGTGGATATATTATTTTAGAAAATATAACTTTTCACTTGAATCTTAGTTGATACAACAGATTCCATATATTTAACAATAATAAACTCATTATGCACCAGTCAGACCATTACAATTGACTTGCGAATTACTTTATATCAAAATATCAAAATTTCCCTTTTGTCGGTCCCAGGTGAAATATGATCTCAGCTAATTCTAATTATGCAAGGATGAGTCTAATTCTGAATTGCTCATCTACTTTTGTCATTTACAAAAACATATTATATCATATACTTTTAATGCATAGTCCAGAATTTATTGAAAAAATTCAAACTAACAAATATTGGAAAATGTGGTTCAAAACTTAATGTGTTTTTCAAGTTGTCAAATAGCTTCTGGATTATGCATTAAAAGTATATGATATAATATGTTTTTGGAAATGCCAAAAGTTGATGAGCAATTTAGAATTATACTCATTCTTTCATAATTAGAATTAGCTGAGATCATTTTTTACCTAGGACCGACAAAAGGAAAATTTTGAAATTTTGATATATTGTTATTGGCAAGTCAATTTTAATGGTCTGACGGGTGCATAGTGAGTTTATTATTGTTAAATATATAGAAACTGTTGTATCAACTAAGATTCGAGTAGAAAGTTTTATTTTCTGAAATAATATATCCACATCCGTGTACCCAAAAGATGAAATACAATTACTTGACTGTAATATTTTGGGGATTTCACTACTTTTGTAAAAAATGCTCAATTTTTCATTCGCTTTACAGTCATGGAACAGGGTATATTACATACACTTATTAAGAAAAAGAATATTATCAAATTATTTGCAAATATTATTAATTGTTATTTATTACCTGGTAATTCATGATGCTTAATGCGTATTAGGTTACGCTTTATGTCATCGACTGGTTGAGAAAGTAACGTTTTTTTTCTGACTCACTTATTGGCTCGTTGGATCTCCCGCCCTCTAACCGGTAAGTTGGGTGCGCCGACGCCTCTTGCATATATTTACTTTTTCTGACAGCTTGTTCACTCCGAGGAGTGATTATTTCTAGCGGATAGGACCCTCCAAAGCGGCTCTCACGCTCACGCTAAAAAACCACACATCTTTGTGCTTTTTATGAGCCTGGAGGGAAATTCCGCGTCAAGCTATGCTAACATAACCTCGAACCTCACCTTACACGAGGAGTCACGGCGCGTCGTTCACCATCCATCATATACATCTCTTCCGTGGTGGTTTGGTGCATGGATCACCAGCAAAAGCTTACCAGCGAAGAAGCAGGAGAAGTGAATAAAGAAATAAAGAAATGAAGAAATAGAGAAGAAGATTCTTAAAATTAGAGGTTAGAATATCTATCTTTCTCTCTCATACCAATTTCGGTCACGGCAACGTCGCCGCGCCTCGTCAACCAGGCATTTTTGGCTGATGTGGCAACGCCGCACGGTCGATCTTTCAACGTTCGCCACCAGAGTGTAGCACCATCACCTTATGACGATCGGTAACACTGGCTTGCGAGTGTCTCAACTGCCCAACAGATGCCGCTACCATCAACTTATTAAGCGCGAACTTTTAAAATATCTAATGAGTGTGGCTCACCTTTCTTTTAATATATATACAATATTATTTGATTACCGGCTATTTAATATTTATTATAATAGTTTTTAATTATTGCACGCCTGCGTAAAGATCGTCAGAGCCGTACAACTCTTACACGTTAACTCTTAGGCTAGTAGTTATTAAGTTATTTTAATTTATTTAAATATCTGACATCGCGTAGACTTTTTAAGTAATTTGCTGACTAGACGTAGATCTACTCTACTCTTTTTGAGATCTTGGCTGACCACTTTGATAGCTAACTACTTAATTTTTACACTATGTCTTCCTCATCGTGTAGCAAGTGTAAGAAAATTTACCGCAAAGACGGGATTGTGCGCAGGTGTAAAATATGTAATAAGAATTACCATAATAATTGCCATGTCATGAAGTTAGATGGCGCTGCGTATATTTGCATTGACTGTGATAAAGAAAAGAAAGCGAAAAACAAGAGTTTATCTGCAGATAACAGCGGTTTAAATGCCACGAGCGTTGATCCTTCACCAAGTAGTGCAGATGTGGGTGGCGGGCTCACTGCATCGACACCCACGGTTACTTCTGCAAAGACTAGTGTTAGTACTAGTACCATGATCAACGCTTCTAGCATATCGAACTCAATGCGTTATTGTACTCTACCGTCATCTATGCTCGACCTGTTCGATAAACAGTTTGAGTTACTTACAAGAACAGGGAAAGATCACTATTCTTCTCTAGTGAAAAAACTTGATGCTATCGGCAATGTCCCAGCATCAGCACCAGCAGCTGAAATGCTAGTCGATAAACTGACTGCTCAGGTTTTGTCGCTAGAAAAGAAAATAGATGTGCAGACTTCCCAGCTGGAGGGGCTGCATCAAGATCGGTTGCTGTTACAAAGCGAAAATCAACTGCTGAAAGAACAGCTTCAAACGCTGATGCATAAAATTGAGGTTATGGTTGCCAGCTCGAGCAGTACACGTAGTAATAGCGCGGATTTTGACACTATTCCCGACGCTAACGAGTCACACATTCTAGTCTCGCTTAGAGACATCGACGGGTCGATGTCAAGTAGTTGTAAAAATAATGATAATAATAATAATATGGTTAAGTCTGTACATAGTAGGATTAGTAATAATGATAGTATTAATAATACTTTGAATAACAAAGTAGACCATGATAATGCGCGCTCTGCTCCATCAGGCAGCGTCCTGCCGGCGGACTCTGACGGGTTTCGCACACAGAGTCGTCGCCGTCGAACTCGGTGCCAAAGTTCTAAAAACGTAAATCTTACGGACCGGAACAGGTATTGTTCAACGTTGAACGGGATGAATAGTGGCGAAGGATCGGCGGAAATAATTATTACCAATATTTTTGAAGGTTTCCGAATCGCAGCGTGAGGACGTAGTCCATGCCATCCTTACCACTGTTCTACCGTCCATCGTGAGGGAAGACTTAATGTCTATACGCCTGCTTCGATCGGAAAGACAGACCGTTGCGAACCAACCCGCGAACAAACACCAGCGTCGACGATCCCCGTGGGTTGTCTGCTTTTCTCGTAGCAGATTGGTAACTGAGATTATTAGGGCCAAAAGTAGATTTACAGCATTTAGCACTAAGGATGTTAACGTAACGCTTTTGAATCAGGACACGAGTAATAGCCTTATTAGAAGTAACATTTTTATTAATGAACTTTTAAGTAAAGAATCTTTTCCTCATTTCAACACCTAACCGGACAGCCTCCGTACCTTGCGGCCCTTTTTGAACAAAATCAGTCTAGAACCTCAGGTAGGGATCCCAAGGAAATAAAAATTCCAGGGTCGCGTACTGATGTTGGCCTGTACTCCTTCAGAGCCCAAGGTGCTCGCCTCTGGAATTCGCTCCCCCGCGCTATTAGGCATCTTCCGTCTCTAAATAAATTTAAAACGGCAATACGTCGGCATATTATTGAAACCTGCGACGAACGAAATGTGTTCTGTGATAAAAATTAACTGTGTTATACTGCTAAGTAATTAATTAATTAAGGTATATTGTGACGTGATAGTTAAGACTACTGACATAAACTGTGCATTTATAATAAGCCTATGTGATGAAATCTAACGATGAATCTGTGATATGGATACAAATTTAATTTAATGTATCGCAACTATGTATATTTGATGTATATTTTTGACTTGTGCAAAATAAATCTTAATCTATCTATCTATCTATCTATTGATTCACATAAACTATTATGAGAGATGTCAAAAACATCATTCAATTGATGAACAAACGTATCTTTATTTTTATTTGTTCTACCTTTCAATTTTTGGAAAGAACGAAACTCTTGTTGCAGTTTCTTTAATTTTTCAAAGCAATGGTCATCTCTCCTAGTATTAACTAAAGCTTTATCCCAAAAAGTTTTGACTTCTCTGATAACTAATTTAACAGCATCATTCACTTCAACATTTTCATTTTTAGTTTTATTTAATAAAAGTCGAAGAACTTGCGATTTGCTTGGTAGCTTATCTCCTGTTATTTCAGAGATTGTTTCATTTGATATATCTGAGAATACTGAATCATGTGTTTGCAAACTCATTTATCGTTTCATTGTTTGTTGTCCAAAAAATATTTCCCTTAAAAAACCTTGAAAAAATACCATTAAATATTATATAAAGTTTATATATATTAAAGTTTATATAAACTGAGTTTTTATAAATATTATTAATTATTCTGACTAAATAAGTATTGCTACAACATAATATTCACTAAAGTAATTAAATTTTATTAAAAAGTGTAGATATTTATAACTTTCAGAAAATTTAATTTTTGAGATAATAATAATTCAATGTTACTTTAAGCCAACAAAATTATCTTCTTATCTTAATATCTTCTAAATATTCTTTCTTTAAGTATCACACTTTGGTAAATTTTACACTGTTAAATATTTTTTAATATATTTTTATTTTACAGCAGCCGCAAACTTTAATAAAATACGTAGTAACCTCTAATGTAGGAAGAAAATAGTCTGTTATATGATTATTCGTCGTAGAATCTGTTATGCTAGCTTTGCTTGTATTTATTGTATGATCAAAAAGTAAATAAGAATAAAAGAAGTACCCTTAAGTATAAACATTTAAAGAGAAAATATTGTGTTTTCTTTTCTTAAGGATTATCAGCGCCAGCCTATGTATGTACCCAAAATATTGTGGTTTTGTACAAAAACCTTCGTAGTTCGTAGGTTAAACAGAGAATATATAAATAGTGCTTCCTCAGATAGAAGGCTAACCAGAGCCATAAGCCTGAACTCGGAGCAAGCACGTTAGTTCTGCTCCACATAAAGCAGGTGGCGCTTTGAACAACTTATTTAAAGTGCGTTCCACGCGCCACCTGCCTTATGAGGGGTAGAACTATCGTTCTTGCTTCTCGCGTTTTTGGCTTCCTGAAACTCTGGGATCTGGCCTTCTATCTAAGGGTCTGTATTCACGGTGCTATGTGCATCGTGCGACGAGCATCGTGCAACAGCAGTCCGCCTATTCCATCGCGTTCCGATTTTTTCTTATGGTATAAGTGAACTGAAAAAAAGACTTGGCAACCGCGCATTTCCACTATATTACTGTACAAGTATTTTAAAGCGATGGACCGACTGAATAGTGCAGATGCGCGGTTGCCAAGTCTTCTTTTCAGTTCACTTATACCATAAGAATGAATCGGCACGCGATGGAATAAGCGGACTGCCGTTGCACGATGATCGTCGCACGATGCACATAGCACCGTGAAGACAGACCCTAAGGCATTATTTTTATATAGTATATACTCCGGGATAAACATTACTCAATATTATTTCAAAAAAGAAATAAAATAAAATAAATTACTTAATATTATGTGATTTTCAGCTACGCAACATGGCACGTGTGAGTAAGATGTGTAATTCTTACGCGAGAGCGATACCGCAGCAAGATCAGAGACCTTCAGTTCAATATATCAATAAGACACAAACAAATAGACAATTCCGAAATCAAAACAATTACGTATTCCCACTGCAATATTTTTTTGATCACTTATATGTCGAAAACGACGCTTACTTTTTACCAAAAAGGGCTAATTTTTTTCGGTTTTAAATGAAGATTCAAAAATAGAAAAAAATTTCAAGATTCATCGACTCGTTTTTGTTTTATAGTGATTTTTTGATTATACGATATTTGAGTTTTAGTTTTTCAGGTTTTTTGGTATGTTAAAAATATTATGATAAATTTACTGTAAATGTATTAAAAAGAGCATGAAATTACCTTTCTTCTACAACCGAAAATTTTGGATAGGCTCTTTTGTTATACATGTAAAAAGTCATATTTAGTTTAAATGGTTATAATTTCAGAAATATATGATAGAACATCGTTCAAAAATTTTTAGATGATTAGGAATTTAGTGAATCTACGTATTAATATCTAATTACATATAATTTAAATATTTAAATAATTTTAATAATTTCCTGTGATAAGGATGTATACACACCTATCGGTGTGTAATTTTAGTTAAAATTTTTTTTGATAAACCAATGATAAAAAGCACACCTTTTTGAGCTATAAATTAAAAAGAAATATAGCAATTTAAAATTAATTTACTACACCAAAAAATTTTATATTGAAACCATTAATTTACTTTGAGGAAGCTACTGGTAAGTACCAATGCGTTGGCAGCGGTTTTGTGATTTGGTCCCATTCTTGGGATTTATTTTTTCGCGTAACGATATCATGCCTGATTCAGATCGATTGCAAGCAATTAAAGATTATATAATGCAAACAAATAAACAGATACAGTCCTTTCTAGGTGTCTGTGGGTACCACAGGCGATTTTCTATAAGACATGCAAATTTTCTCGTGTCATTTCGCGATCTATTAAGAGTAATACAGCGTGGATTTAGACACAAAACCACATGCAAGCTTTACAAGAAATTAAGCAAAACTTTATTAATCCTGTCGCTTTAAGACATTGTTTTCCAAATGTAGAATTTCGTGTCCAAACTGGCGCTAGCAGTATCGGTTAAAACGGAATTTTGTATCAATGAGATAGCGACGATAATGCGCGTATAGTTTATTTGGTTTCACGACTTCTCACGAAGTACAAAAAAAATTATACGGTTACTGAAAAGGAGTTGTTAGCAGTTATATATTCGTTATTAAAGCTTTGCTACTATTCGACCGGTTCTCGTTTCCATATCATTACGGAAAACAAAAACATAACTTAATTAAGGGGGCAAACCACCTTTAAATTGTCAAAAAATCGTTTTTTTTTATTTACCTTATTTATAGGAAATTTCCCGTAGAATAAGCTCCCGAAACCCGTTTTAAGATATCATAATTCCTTTTAAAGTTACAATATAAATACTGAGACAGCTTTTTTGCCGATTTTGCGTAAATTCGGTATTTTATTGAAGGGATCAGGTAGTGAGGAGGACACAATAACAAAAACCTGGAGTATATGTTAAAGCACCGAAGCTTTATTAAAGTAATAATACTCAAGCAGAACGTAGAAAAGAAAGAAGGCGAGGTAACCCGTAGGTGCTTCCAGCTCTGTCGATGAGCGGCGGCGTCACATAGCGAACAACCGAAGGCAGAGCAAAACCGTTGACGGCGGAGAAGGGGAAGAGAGTGCGCGCATGCGCGCCACACGCTCTATGCGTAGTGCAGCAAGTGCCGATTTACTATGCTAAATCCATCACTCCCTCTCACTTGCGGAACTCTTTTAGTCCCATGATTCCTCGTCGTCAAACTAGGTGGTCTCCTCTTCCTCCGAGCAGTCTAAACAAACGGAAATGTAAATCATTAATTTTATAATTTTATATTCATTATATTAAGAGTTAATTCATCATGCAAATGAACTGTTAGAGCTTTCGTGAATATGTCGGCAAGTTGATTTTTAGAGTTTACCCAATCTAGTTAATTAAATTTTTATTCACGCATTCTTTTCACATAGTGTTCTCTCCGTTCCACCATGTGTCTCAGTCTATTGTTACCACTCACTTTCGCACATGAGATGGCTGACATGTTATCGAAATACAAAGTAATGGGAAACAAGTTTCTTTCTAGCATTATTTGTACAGAATTGTGCAATGACATAGCCTCTTGGCAAGTCTCGCTCATAGCCACATATTCTGCTTGACAAGAGGATAGAGTAACGCTCTGTTGTTTGTGAGTCCTCCAGGTTACAGAGTTTCCAAACAACTTAATTACGTATCCACAAGTCGTCAAGGAATCTTTACAGTCTGATAAGCTGGCATCCGAATAAGCTATCATATCGTTTGATATATTACTGAATACCAATTCATACTGTCTAGTACCTGCCAGATACTGAAATACTCTTTTCACCATATTCCATTCAAAAATTGTAGGATTGACTTGATGCCTACTGAGCACATTTACTGCGTACGAAATGTCCAGTCTAGTCGCGCTAGCTAAGTATAACAATGATCCAACAGCTTCTCTGTATAATCTATTAGGTATACGCTCCTCTACATATTCATTTTCCTCCCTCTCTTTCCTATCACGGCTCGTGACATCACTAGGCTTCATAGGGGTATTTACCGGTCTACATTTATCAAAACCGAATCTACTCAGCATTTTGTCAACAAATTTAGTTTGATTTAATTTTATTACTTGTTTTTGAAAATCTCTTTCTATCTTTATGCCTAAAAATTCCTTAGGACTCCTTAAATCTTTAATTTTGAACTCTAGGCTCAGTTTTCTACTTATGTCATTCAAAACATTGCCATTCGGGCTTGCAAGTATTATATCATCAACATATAAGATCGCTAATACAATTCCTATATTAGTCTGTTGAATATATAAACACGGATCTATATCACTTGAATTGAAGCCGAGATTCGTCATTACACCAGTAAACTTATCATTCCATTTCTTTGGACTTATTTTTAACCCATAGAGAGATTTGTTTAGTTTCCATACAAAACGTTTTCTAGTGTCCCTATCTATCAACACTCCCTCTGGTATTTCCAAATATATATCCTCTGATAGTTCTCCATAAAGAAATGCAGTTTCGACATCGAGTTGTCGTATTTTATAATTGAACTTGTTAGCTATAGAAAAGAAAGCTCTAATCAAAGATATTCTTGACACAGGAGCATATGTCTCGCGCAAATCGTAAATGTTTCTATCTTTGAAACCACGCATAACCAGTCTACCTTTATACTTTGTTTCTCCTTTATCATCTATTTTTCTTTTAAATACCCATCTCGAATCAATAATGTTGGGTTTATTATTTCCCACTGGTATCTTAGATCTTTCCACTACAGTATAAACTTGTTTATTTCTAATCGAATCTAACTCAGTTCTAATAGCTTCAATCCAGTGTTCGCTTTCTACTGAATTTACAGCTTCTCTATAAGTTTGTGGATCTCCCTGGATTTTAGCTAGAAGAGCATGATATTTTAAATCACTAAGCTCGTGGTCGTATTCCACATTTTTATTTTCGGGTATTTCAAGAATCAAGCATCATGACTCTAACCTTGTTTTCTAGTGTTCTGTTGAACCTTTCAGCAACACCATTGTGTTGCGGTATATCAGGACATGCTAATTGTAATTCAGCGCCATATTTATCCAGAACATTTTGTGTGGCCTGACTCGTAAATTCTGTCCCCCTATCACACCTCAGATAGCACAATTTTTCATCAGATCCGATCAGATTTCGCATGCTTCTAACAAATGATTCTATACATTCGGGCACATCTGACTTACATTGTATTGGGAATGCCAGTGCCGCTCGTGTGGCATCGTCTATTAGAACTAAAACAAATTTATACTTTCCAGGGTGAGACACTGGACTTATTGGACCCATAGTATCACCATGTACAATTCGCCTGGAGACAGATCTGGCATTCTTGAATCGTCGTATCTTTAACTATACTTTCAAAGTTAATTATGTTGCTATTATTCTTTGCAATTGCTAAAAGATAAGTTTTTGATACATGAACAAGTCTAATATGCTACATCATGGCTTCTGAAAAATTACTGATTTTAGATTTGTTAGCTGTTTGTTCAGACTCTATTGTCTTACTTTCTTTTATTTCGTTGTTTTCGCCATTTAATATATGCGTTTTTCTGTTTTCTGACGTGTTCAAGAATTCATTTTCTGTCCCCTTCTTACTCGATTGTATGTCAGTTTTGTTAGATTCTTTTTCTTTTCTAACCTCATTCTGGCTTTCTATATGCTCTATATTTTTCTTGCTTCTAGTGTTATAAAACATTTTTACTTTTGGATCTAATTGGTTTTTATCTATTTCTCTAGATTTGTCTTTTATAACTAACTTCAAAGTCCAAAATGGTTTTTCATATTTTCCTGTTATGATTGTTTTATTTAATTCTGGGTCATAAATATCTATTCTTTTACTGTTCAAGTATATCTCTAAGCTCTGATCGACAAAACGCCTTAGTGATAACAAGTTATTTGACAATTCTCTAGAATACAAAATATTATTCAGTGTGTAGGTATTATTATCTCTAGTTACAATTTCAGTTTTTCCTATGCCAGATGTCACAAAACTACTTTCCTTTTTGGCACCTTCTATTTTCGATTTAGTTTTACTATCGAATTCATCAAAATACATTTTAGTATTACTTAGATGCTCAGTCGCACCCGAGTCTGCTATAAATTCTACCAACATATCGCTTTTATTATTTATATAATTTTTATCATTGATACCTTCGTAATTGCTGGCTATTGCCTGAAGAGAAGACGCCCAGTTTGGCTTCTCTCCACCTTCAGAATTTGGCCTCTGTCCTCTCCTCTGAGCTCGACCACGTCCTCGACCTCCATTGGAGTAACCACCTCTCGTGCCTTTCGTTGAGGTTGATGGACCTGCCCTCCAGTCAGATCTAGCTGGAGCTGTCGCTTTGGATGGTCGCCAGTCTTTACCAGCCGAGCTGGATGCCTTATTCCCTCTATGGGAGTTCCATCGACCTCTTTTGGGCTTCGATGGTTTTGTCGCAAATTCATCCGCCTTTCTCTTCCGGCCCTCGCTGGCCAGATGGCTGCCAAGTTTTTGGCAATTGTAACACACCCGTTTACCCGGGTGTGGGCAATTTTGTTGGACGTGACCATCCATGCCACAACCTCTGCAAATCTGCCTTCCAGGGCCAGACTTTTTATAATTCGATAAAAAGGCTTTAGCCGGCGCCACCGTCTCTCTGCTTGTCCTTGAAGCATCAACCTGTAATAAAAAGTTTTTCAGTTGATTGCACGACATTTCTTTGGTCGTAGTTTCTTTATACACGCAGTCTGTTGTAATTATCTCGGGAACAGCCCCTGCTACAGCTTGAATAAAATAATCCCTCTTTTCTTTTTCTAATAATTCACCTGCATCAGGTATATTTTTAAACACTCTTACTTTTTCTTGGAATTTATCATAAAAAACAGATGCTGACTCTTTGCCAGGTTGATATTTCAAAGATAGTAGATCTTTTCTAGCAGTTATACTTGTGGTACGTGTTTCAATTCTTTTAACTTCTTTTAATTTTGTCAAAATCTCTTTTGGTTCGGACAAGTTAATAATCTTGTTGTAATACACGGTATCAATCCGGTTAATTATAATGTCGCAAACTTTGAATTTGTCATCTACAATCTTTTGTTCATCTAGTGAGAGACTGGGGTTATCTTCCAAGATGTAAGACAATTTCTTAATTCTTAACTCCGATTTTAGAAAATCTTCAAACATTTCAAACTTTGAATTTGCAGTCAGTTTGTAATTTCTAGATATTTGATTGTCTCTATTCGAAATTTCTATTTTCAATTGATCAGTTAAGCTAGTTACACTGTTTTCTCTCATTTCTTTACTCTTTTCTATTTCCTTTTCATTTAAAATTAGTTTAATTTTACTTTCAACTAATTCATTAATCAAACTCGTGGTTAAATTATCTTTTGACAAACTTTCTGATGCTTTGGCATCGTATCTTACCCTTTCACTGCAGGATCCGAACCCGCGACCCTCCAGGAATCTGAAGTTCTCCGATTTTCGGGTAGTCTGAGTCGGATGTGTTACCTCTTCGTCTATTTCTTAATTATCGTTACCAATCTCAACGGTGTCTAACTCGTACGGTTTGTCATTAATTAATTTTTAATTAATTTATGGTCTTGTTATCGTAAATTTTCTATATTCGCATAATCTTTACTTTCGTTAAACTAAGTTATCTTTATTTATTATATTTCCTTAATCTTGTTAATTTGAATTATCTTTATTCGTTAATTTTTTATCTTATTAAACTAAATTATCTTTATTTGTTTGCGTATTAATCTAGTTAATTAATTAAATTATTATACAACTAATCAAATACAACCGATCATAGTTCGACTCTGTGTCGGTAACGCAGTATACTTCTATCTAACCATAGTCCGGCTGCGTAGATGCGCGAGTACACAACAGTGCGCCCGTCGCACGAGAGAGACGAAGACAAAAAGAATCGGAGAGCTGCACTGCCCTACTCGGCGTGAGCTATAGCTCAGCGAGCTTCTCCGTCCTGCCTCTGCTTGCCACTCGAACGCGCAAGTACACAGCAACGCACCCGCTGCACGAAGGAGAAGAGAAAGAGAGAATCGAAGAACAGTCCTTCTCTCATCCTCTCTATCCCTCTCTCTCTCTAACTCTCTCTGCTGCACGAATACTGCGCACGACCAACCCGTTGCCTCGTGCGTGCAGCTTGATCGGCCTTTGTCGCTGGGGTTTGTCTTGTGAACCCCGTAGCTTGCCAACATGCGGCGCGCGACCTCGTGTCCGCGCTTCCCTTCCTCTAGTCTCTTGCAGCGGCCATCTTTGACGCGCTACCTCCCCCCTTTTTTGGCGGGATTTCTCTGTCCTTCCGGGAATTCACCAGCAAAATCGCGTCTCTTTCGCTGAATTTCAAAACAAACTTTTCGCTAACTTTTACTTTCAATTTATTCGGATAATTATGTCTTTGATTGTTTTTTTTTTGCTTTTTAACCGTAATCAATTTTAATATTACTACAAATTTAATTTTTCGATCAAATGAATTTATCTTGTTTTATTTTCTCCTTCTAGATTTGAATAAACTTTTCTTTTACGTTATTAAGCGCTAGTCATGAAAATCTCAAAAGCTAAAATATTAAAATCACTTACTGGTTGACGAGCCGGCAACAGCCACTTGTTGCGTCATGCTTGCCCCCTTGTCTCTCGGACTTCTTGTTCCTGGCCTCGCTGGTCTACTCGCTGTCCCCAGGTAACGTCAGCTCCTAGCTGCTTGACAACGGATGCGGGTGTGCTATATGCACTGTCCCTTGAGTTCGACTCCTGTCCTTTTTCACCCACATCACTAGGCAGAAAACCCACGGCGCACCGACGCGGCCAACACACTCGCGCTTTTGCCGAACCTTTTCCTTCTTCGCGCAGTGGAAGCGTCCAGCCTCACTGGCCCATAACCTGAAGGGATCAGATAGTGAGGACACAATAACAAAAACCTGGAGTATATGTTAAAGCACCGAAGCTTTATTAAAGTAATAATACTCAAGCAGAACGTAGAAAAGAAAGAAGGCGAGGTAACCCGTAGGTGCTTCCAGCTCTGTCGATGAGCGGCGGCGTCACATAGCGAATAACAGAAGGCAGAGAAAAACCGTTGACGGCGGAGAAGGGGAAGAGAGTGCGCGCATGCGCGCCACACGCTCTATGCGTAGTGCAGCAAGTGCCGATTTACTATGCTAAATCCATCATTTATCAATTATTATTTATTTTATTATTATTTATAACTAAATGTTTGATTGATTATTTTATTTAGTTATAAAGCAATAAAATATAATATAATTGGAACCAATTTGAAGGCTAGAATCCTTCAGCGCCACTACAGGTGAATAGTTGAACTTACATGCGTTTGAGATAAAAGTCGATAAATCAGATCGAATTTTTGACTAACCTTACCCGTACATTTTTGCTACTTTTGACAGTTGGCTTTTATGTTTACAAACCACCTGTTAGTAAACGCAGCTAATATTTTTATTGTACTAAACTTATACAGTGTTTTAATTGCATTTGACAATTTGTGAATGTGTGTAAATCAGTGTAGTGAAAATGTCTTCTAAAAGAGATAAAAAAGGAAGATTCACAAAAGAAGCCAATACTATCCACCAGCTCAGCGAGGAAACTCCAAAACACAGCTAGTGCTAGAGACACCAGTGATACAACAAACAGAATCATTGACACTTCAATTTTATTTTCTAAACTTAGAAGTGTTCTGTGTTGTAATCGGTGCCATGGCAGTGTTCAATTAAGTGAATCTGGTGTGCAGGGTCTTGGTTTCAAAATAGATATTGTGTGCTCAATGTGTGGTGAAATAGCAGCTATCAACTCCAGCAACAAAGTAGGAGCCAAAGGAAATGCATATGAAGTGAACAGAAAATCTGTGCTGTCTGCTCGTGCACTTGGACATGGACACGCTGGCATTTCAACTTTTTGTGGGATTATGGACCTATGCAAGCCAGTTGCTCAATCGGCTTTTGATGAAATAAATAAGCAGTTGAGTGAAGTGTGTGAAAGTATCGCTCAAGAGTTTAGTATGATAAGTACAGTTTACTCAATTTATTCATTTTTGTGTTTTTTTTTTTCATTTCAGGTTATTCAAGGAGGAGGAAGACTCATGGGACTCCACGCACCAGAAAATATTGATGTACACTACTGCAGATGTTTGTCTGCTACGTTGAATAGAAGAAAAAAGTAGTTGCAATTGATAAGATGAGTATAAATTATATCTATTAGAACTTGTAACTTAATTGTTAAATAACTCTAAATGTTGTTTTTATCAATTTCAGCTTACTGTCCGTAAGATTCTAAGTGAACGCATGGACAGATTGGGCTCAAAATGTATGGAGATACTCATTATAGTAGTACTTTTAATATGAGCGTAGGGATTTTGATTTGAACGAGTAGAAAATTTTTTACATCTATAAAAGTAATAAAATTATTAAAAAATAAGTGTTATATTGACAATGTTCATATAAAAAAATACTTCAACTCGTTCAAATCAAAATCCCTACGCTCATATTAAAAGTACTACTATAATGAGTATCTCCATAAATTTCTAGCCCAATCCATCCATGCGTAGACTTGGAATCTTACGGACAGTGCTTAAAGTCTTTGAAAACAGTCTGGTTTGCCATGGAGGCATATAAGGTCCAACGAAGGTAAAAAATATACGAATTGGTAGGTTTTTATGTATACTTTCAGGAAAAAAAACCCTTATTAAAATAAATATCAAAATAAAAATTCTTAATTAATTTTTTTGTTTCAGATTTTAAAGGTGGTGTGCCCCCTTAATGTGATGAATTCTTTGCTTACAAGAGTATAATTTCGAAATAGAACACTGCAAGGGAGCAGACAATATAGTAGCAAATTTTTTTAGCAGAAATTTTCCGCACGAACAAGTTGAAGGATATCCCAATAATTTGATTTGTCGTTGTCTTAAAAATGTGCCAAAGAAAAATTCAACAAAATATCTCAGTATTAAACCAGAGCTTACGAGCGAATTTAATAGGTCAAAGAACACTAAAATGGCAAATGATTAAAATCTTTAAAAGCTAAAAAATCAAACAACAGCGCTGCGCGAGGAGTAATCAGATTTAGATTTATACAATAAAATAATAATAATAACTTGACATAGTAAGTGTGGTAGAAGTAACAATGTATAACGATAGTGTGGCGAAATGTTTAACATAAAATTGTATAAATTAATAAATAAATATACGTGTGTGTACGTGTACTTATAACTATAGTAATGTTTCGCTTTATATTATACTAAAAACGTGAAGAGAACAGGCCAGGGTTAAACCGAAAAAAGAAATTTTTTTTACGATTCCAGGAATTTTTTTATGTTATAAGCAATTATTCTGAAAATTTTTATACTATTAATACTTAGTAATATCTTTAATTTCACAATTGTAAAACCTCAAAATCTTGATCCACACGTCACAAAAGATCACTATTTTCAATACCATATTAATTAATATTACTTTAATTCTCATACGATTCTAGGTAAAATGATAAACGAACTTTTTTTTCGACGGTTATTCGAGTCCATTTGACATGTATTACAAATTAAGCTAAGCATTTTTTCGTCTACATTCTTTTTATTATTTTTTTCCAGAAACCAACCGATTTTTTAAAAATATTTATTAAGGGAACCCACAATATCGTATTTTGATCAATTAATCATCTCATAATAAAAGTCTGCTTCAAAATTCATGATTGGAACTTCAAATATCCGAGAATTGACTTCATTCTCTTCAGTTTGTGCATTCAGAATCCTTCCTAGAGCTAATTTTCTAATGTATTTCTCTTCATCCGTTAGCATGCTAAGTAAAATGTTATCTAGGGCTGCGAAATAAGCGTTTCATGCAATGACAGGATTAATAATTTGCAGATACTTTTTGGAAGATAACGGGAAGACTTTATAAATTGAAAAAGATGTCTCGACTCATCTTTAACAGATTTATTTACTTTGATTCTAAACCATGGGGGCGCGTACATTTTCATTTCAAATTCGACTATAACTTAAAAATCATAGGTAGATTCTCTAAAAAATTTATAATCTTAACATTCTATTGACTGCAGTGACCCAACGAGAATGATTAAGATTTTCAGGATATCAGTTAACAAGATCTTTACATCATTCTCCAGAAGCAATAGCCTAGCACATTTCCAATAAGTATTTCTGATCATTGCTTAGTATATTTGTATTAATTGCGGGTAAAATTGATTCAATAGCTTTAAATTTTTTTACTGGTAAATTTTCGCAGTCTTTTAGCAAGTTACCTATATATTGAGAATATGATTTCGGACCACTTGTAGATCCATCAATGGATTCAGAAAGATCTTTTAATGGAAGCTCATTAAAATGCAAAAGGCATACAAACAATTGAAGTGATGTTCCAATTTTTCTCTCTAGTAGACGAATCACCCCTCCTTTTCTTCCTGTATTGACAACAGTCCTATCACATCCTACAGCTAAAATGCTTTCTTTGTGGTCCTCTGATACAGTTGTTTCGTAGTATTCAGACTCCTTTTGTTCTCTAGTCAAAGTCTTATCGTGACGTCCATTAAAATAAAGACCGAGCACAGAGATACCTTTGAAGTTCTCACTGCTTTTACGTTTCAAAGATTCTACGATTTTGGATTTTTCTCTTCTCGCGTTATTTCTGTCGATTATCACTGCTTCGTCACACTCACAAGTATATCTGACGTCATGTAAAACATTACTAGCAATAGCAGCTGTGGCTATCAGACGCGCCAAATCTTCGGCTAATCAAAGCCGTATATTTCAAATAAACTCTTGCAATAAGTTCATGTCGCTTGCAACTTCCTTGTCTTGCGTTTTCCCAGCCACCTGGAGGGAGGCTCATTTAGTGCCGCTGAAAAAGACCTCTGTGCCATCATCGGCCTCTGATTTTCCTCCGATAGCGCTGCTGAGCTTCCTCTCCAAGGTGCTGGAGAAGATAGTCCATGATCAGATCTCGGAGTTTATTCATGCAAAGAAGATCCTTGACCCATTACAGACAGGTTTCCGACAACACCACAGCACTGAAACAGCACTATTAAAGTTAACAGAGGACATTCGGACAGGCATTAATGACAAGAAAAAACTACTAACGATACTAGTTTTGTTCGATTTTAACAAGGCGTTTGACACTATATCACCATCTAAACTTCTGCGTAAACTGATTCGTATAGGTTTTTCCAGGGGGGTACTCTTGTGGCTCAAATCTTATATAATAGGTCGTAAACAAAAAGTAATCAATAACAGTGGGGATTCAGGTTGGTTGACCACCAATTTGGGAGTGTCACAGGGTTCAGTTCTGCGACCTCTGCTATTCAGCTTGTACATCAATGACCTACAAGACATACTGACCGGTGGTGATGTCCAACACTTGCTATACGCAGACGACTTGCAAATCAAAGACGAGTGGACCAAAGCGTCCGGACTGCGACTGAATGTGGGCAAGACTAAAGCGATAGTTTTTGGTTCAGAGCATAACGTTAATCGTATGCAAGCTCTTGACTTGCCTGGCATTGGGTTTTAGGACGACGTTATATGTTCCTTTCTCAGACACTGTCACAAACCTCGGTGTTGTCATGGACTCTAAACTAACTTGGAAAATGCAAATAGAATCGGTAGGAAAGAAGGTCAATCATGCACTTTATAGTTTACGATTTTTCCGCCCATGCACCACCGAGGCATTGCGAAAGCAGCTTGCTTGTGCGCAGGTAGTCCCACATCTAGATTACTGTTCCGCGGTCTATCTTAACGTGTCAGAAGAGCTCGAGACGAAGTTAGAAACACTACAAAATTCATGTATGAGATACATATGTGGTGTTAGGAGGGACGAGCACATCACTCCTTACAGGAAACATCTTTGCTGGTTTACCATAAAGGAAAGACGAGCGTACTTTGCGGGCTTGTTATTGTATAAAACAATAATCATGAAACAACCCTCGAACCTTGCGGCTCTCTTTGGGCAAAACACGTCCAGGATTTCCAGTAGGAATGGTGTGAAAGAGCTTTCGGTTCCGGGATCCCGCACTGACACTGGGCCTTTACTCGTATAGAGTCCAGGGTTCGCAATTCTGGAACACTCTCCCCTGCGGTGTGAGATATCTTCCGACATTATGTAAATTCAAAACAGCCTTATACAGATATCTCAGACAACAGAACGGTGACCAACTTAACTAAACGTATTGTATGTATTGTATCCGTCTTAATTTATTTATTTATTTACGTATTTATTTATCTATTTACTTATTTATATTTATTTATTTTTATCTTTATGAACTGACTATTTTTAACCTACCAGTATGCATGTATTTGTAAGCGTGATTTGATGTATGAATGTGACGGTGTTGTGTATGGGCGTTTTTAATAATTGACACGATAGGTATATTTATGAGTTATGCGTATGCTATACATGTTTATATTGTTTGACGAGCGATCTCAACCTTGACGATAGTGACAGATTTGATACTTTGAAGTGCTGTGATAATAATATGTTAAGTATGAACAAATACGTTGACTGTTACACCAGAAAATATGTAAATACATTCTGTACTCATTTTTGATTTTATCAAAATAAAGAGTATCTCTCTCTCTCTCTCTCTCTCTCTCTCTCTCTCTCTCTCTCTCTCTGTGTGTAACATAATAAACAACTGTAAAGTTAAGCTTCCCAATGTTGCAAATCTGATAATTGAATTTAAGAAACACAATTATAAAGAAAAGATTCCATTTTTAATGTAAGCAGACTGTGACTGTTTATTAAAAGCTGCTAACGAACAAGAAGATGAGAATAATGATGAGATCAGTAGTACTGCAATACTTCAACAACATGAAATTTTTAGTATAGGTATTTTTTAAAATGTAGTTATGATGACTCTTTGTCGAGATATAAATCTTATCGAGGTGTGGAAGCAGCACGGTACGAGAAAAATAAACCTTGGCAAGAAATTGTAAAACTGAAAATTTAGATAGTGAAACAAAACTGAAAATTAAAATATCTGAACAGAAAAAGTAGAACTATTTCACTTTCATTTCTTCTATTTAGTTTTGTTTTACCATCTGAATTTTCAGATTTCCAATTTGTTTCGAAGATTTATTTTTCTCGTTTTTGAGAGAAAGAAAATTTTAGATTGAGCAAACTTTTTTGCATTTTATTTTTTATTTTTGTCGCTTTTCTAGTTCAAACTATGGGTAGAGAAGTCATCCAAGGTGTCGGTAATTGGGACACATACAAAGTGTATGTAATTAGGATGCATACAAGCTGTCAGAAATTAGGACATATACAGAATGTCAGTAATTAGGACACATAAAGGGTGTCGGTAATCGGGACATATAGAGGGTGACGGTGATAAGGATATTTACATACACAATATCAATAAGGGGGACATGTACAATGTGTCGATAATGAAAACAAATATAGGGTATCAATAATTACGAAATAGGGCAGACTGGGGTATTACGGGCCACTAAAGTGCAATGACCCATAAAAATTGTAAAAAGCTAATTAAAAAAAAAAAAGGAATTTAAGAACGCTGCTTACTGATTTGGCACTCCGTTTTCTCAATATCTTTTTAATTTTTTTTTGTAATATTTCAAAAATGTTTCTGCATTCATTTTTTTATGTAAAGCAACGTTGAGAAGAAAATTACCAACCTTTTTTTGAAACGTATATTAAGAGGGAACTACACTGATTTTTCAAAAATCTCTCCCTTTTGAGCAATAATATTAATTCTTCAGTACTTTTTTCTGTTATCTTTGAAGAAGGTTCTAAAAAAATTGTAAGAATATTCACTTATATTTTTTTACTAGTCATTGGAGAAAATACATATTTTTGTAATAAAAACAAGGGATTTTAGAAAAGTTCCTTGCGCATACGAATTGAAAGAATTCTATTTTAAAAAATTCTAAAATATTTTTCAACTTAAAATGAACAAAAGTTAATATTCTTTTAATCGTTTACACTCAAATAACGGTCTGAAATAAATAAAACATTTTTTGAACTTAAAAAAACATAAAAAAACTAGACGTTTCAACACTTACAATTAACGAATAATATAAATCATTTAACATAAAAATACCTCAAAACAAAATATTAACTTCTATTCACAATACTTTAACCGATATTTTCTGAAAGTTTAAGAGATATCCATGGTCATGAGTTGTGCAAAGAACTTTTTTAAGTTAGAAAAGTAAGTTTTGAGAAAAACGCGTTTAAAGTTTTAATTTGATATGATATCCAATGTCAATCGTTTCACTCAACTGGCTATAACTTTGGTATAACAAAGAGTTTCAGCATCCAACTGGTCTCAAAATGTTGATCAAACTATAAACATAAAAAATATGTAATAAAAATGTTTACCAAAAAATCAGTGGAATTCCCCCTTAAGCTCTAAAATATCTACCATTATTGACAAATATTCATTGAGAAAACGTGGAATAACATAATTTATAAAATTGTTATTAAAATATAAAAAAAATAATAAATTATAAAAAGTATGTGTACCATTTGGGCAGGGAAGCACCAATAAATGGTACCTATATTTTACTCAAGGTGGTATTTTAATAATTTTCTTTTATAATAACTAACGAATGAAGTACAGAAATATTACTCTTGCGTTTTAAGTCTCGTCTAATAAATGCTTGGCAAGTTTATTTTAAATTAATTTTGCTTTCCAAATTATTCTTGTTAAAATGTTTTTTGAACGTTTGTGTTACCGAGATATCAATTAGATAGTACATTTCAACAATAATATTAAACATTATATTTGAATGACAATATTTTTAGCAAGTATATCTATTTACTTAATAAATTATTACTATAACTTTCACAGGAAGATATAAAATGTCTTTTAAAATGTTGTTATGCAACAAAATGCATGTTTCTAACATTTCATTGTTTCTTTCTTAAGTAGCAATGAATTTTGCGACTAGAAAATTTGAAAATTTAGAATTGTATATAAAACTAATATTCAGAAAAAATTTAATTGAATTTTGTTATTGAACTAAAAAAATTACTAAACACACGGTATAACAAATGAAAAACGGTATATGTAAAATCTTTTCTTTTTTTATTATGTTCTTTGAACCTTTTACGGGTTATTTGAGCTTTACTTTTGATACATAAATTATATTACATAATATCTTGGATGATAAACTTAGTTACATTTTTTTTTTCAAACTCTTAAGTTACAAGTTTTCAAGAATTTACACATGGCTTTACAGCCAGCGATATTAGGTTCCAAAATTAAGACTTCTACACACAACGGAAGTTGAAACTTTAAGTTCAAGAGTTCTCTTATAAATAGAGTACGTTGATTATTATAGAGTTCACATTGCCATAAAATATGGTTAATAGTCTGTTGTTCTTGATTGCAATCACACATTAGGTTATTTACAACATTTATTCGCGCAAGTGAAGCCGCAATATGATAATGATTAGATCTACGGCGATTAACAGTAACAACAATTTCTCGCGGTAAATTCATATTATGGAACCAGGGTTTGGTCTTCTCTTTATAATAAAGTTCAAAATATTTAACGTCTTTTGTAATACCTTGATTTTTAATAATCTCCTGTGTTTGAACAAAAGCATTACGTTTGAATTTCTCATAAATATCTGTAAATGGAACCTTAAATACATTGAGTAGAGGTTTGTTAGTAGCGGACTTGGCAAGTTCATCAGCCCTTTCGTTGCCATCTATACCAATATGAGCAGGAATCCAATAAAATTTTAAGTTATGTTGAGAGTTAGTAGATTTGAACAAGTTAAATTTTTGTTTAACTTTGAGAATAAATGGATTAGTAGTAGTGCTATATGTACACGATTCAAGACTTTGCAATGCGCTCAAAGAATCGGAAAAAATGAGAAAGTTGGTATTTATATGGAGTAAGGCAATGTCAAGGGCGTCAGACAGGGCAATACATTCAGCATTGTAGACTGACGCATTTTTTTCAATACTTTTAGTTATCTGTATATTACTGTTGGCCAAGAAACAGGCAGAACCTACAAAGTTATTTTCAGTAATTTTGCTTCCATCAGTGTACACTACTGAAGCGTTTTCATTCTCTAAAAACTGATTAAGCATTCCATTAGGATCTGAACTTTTTTTTAAAACTTTACCAAATTCTATATCTACGGGTATAGATGTGGAGATATCTTCATACTCGCATTCATAAATACAATTGCGTTTATAAATCATTACAGTGTCTAAAATGTCTTTAGTATTGTCTATGCACTCAACTAGCATTCTCTTTCGTTTTATTTTGGTAGGTAATTTGAAAATATTAGCTTTATACATAAACGAATTTTGATGTGACATTGCGTTTATTGCATATCGATTACCTAGAAGCTTAGCACGTTCATTTATTGTCAACAACTTGGATTCATCTAACAGTATGTTAGTAGGAGTGCTTCTGCGAAGACCTAGACAATCTCTTATAGCTGAAAACTGAATTTTTTCTAATGTATCAAAGGAAGCTTTACGTGTAGGAGCATATATTAAAATAGCGTATTCAATAATTGAACATACGTAGCCTTTATACAGAGTAAGAAGGGTCTGAGGATCAGCTCCTCACCAGGTACCAAGCAGAAATTTAATAATATTGAGGGCCCTGTTACACTTTGCTTTTACTTTATTTATGTGAAATTCAAACGTCACTTTGTAATCAAAAATAACTCCCAAAAAACGAGCTTTTTCACTTGATTTTATGGTGTGATCAGAAATTGTTATTTCAGTTTCACTGGGAAGAATGCCTTTATTATTGAAGTGAACAAGTAGTGTTTTAGTAGGCTCTAAGTTAAGACCAATTTCGTGGAGGTTATTTTTAACAGTGTCTATGCCTAATTCAAAATTTTCTTTGCACGACGGAAAGTCAATTATAAGTGTAGAACAAGAAATTTCAATATCGTCTGCCAGCTGTGAAACAGTAACGTGTTTTGGGAGATTATCTGTAACGTTCGCTACGATAGAATATAGAGAAGAGGGCTGAGTACACCTCCTTGAGGAAGACCCTTGCTGACTTTTCTACATTCATAACCATATACATCAGTGAAAATAGTTCGGTCGTGTGTCAGAAATTTAACAATTTTGACTAGATTAACAGAGCAACCAATTTTTGCAAGTTTATCAAGTAATATATTTATATTGACATTACTAAATGCATCTGTTACATCAATAAGCGCAGTTAGTACATCTTTTTTCTTTTTAAGTGCTTCATCTACTATAAGAGTCAAATTTGCCAAATTGTCAACACAGGACCGCCCTTTACGAAATCCCGACTGATTATCGGGAAGTACATTTTTATTCTCAATCCACCACTGTAGTCTATTCTTTAGCATTGTTTCAAAAATTTTGCACAAACAAGAAGTGAGAGCAATAGGTCGAACACTCTGCCCGTTAGACTTATTTATGAAATGTATAAAACTTTCTCTCAAGCTTGAAGGGAAATCACTACTTGAATACATTTCGTTACATATATCTAAAAGTAATAGTCTGAATTTTAAAGATATATGAATAAGAATTTCATAATTTATTCCATCCATGCCAGGGGAAGATTTTAATTTTGCGGAATTTAGAGCAGCATTTATTTCAGCGAAAGTAACAATTTTTCAAAAAGTACATTTTTTTCACATTGTGGCAACCAGTTAGGGTCAGTTATAGCCCAAGGAGGACTGATAGAATTTATGCATTTTATTTTTTGTTCAAAAATCACTTCGTTATTGATTTGATTTGTATTACTGACTTTAACCCATTTATTTTTAAATATCTTGCATTTATTCCATACATAAGTCGGATTGGTTCGAAAGTTAATAGTTTGTGCAAAATTTCTAAAACACTCTACTTTTTTCTTCTTAAAAGTATATTTGGTTAAAGCACAATATTTATTATATTTAATCAAGTCTTGAAGACTAGAAGTAAATTACCACTTAAAAAACGCCGCTCTTCTTAAACGTTTTAATTTATCACACTCACTATCCCACCAAGGCACTGGATTCGAATTTTTAATATTAGGATTAAATTTCTTTTTAGGAGTAGAAAGTCTGATACACTTGTGACGTGTATTTCACGTCCCAATGATATTAAACACGGGCAGTCAATCGCGACCAAGTCACCCGTCACCAGAGCCGAGCATTTTTATATTAAATAATATTGTTATTAATGGGGGGAATTGTTATTATTTGTTGAGGGAAAATGGATAAGGAGTAGCGACCGAGAAAAGCCGCAGACCGGCACACACACGCACACACCCATACCGGCGGCATCAGCTGATCGCCGCAGCGACGACCGATCGGAGCGAGCAACGACGACGAGCTTACACACACATGCACGTGACCAACACCACTTCACACTGTACGCGCGACCCTCTCTCTCTCGCTTGCTCTTTCTTCCTCGCCTCTCGAGGATGATGAGCCACTGCCCGCGCACACACATACACTCACGCGCGCGCGACCGCCCTCTCTCCCGATGCACGCAGACGCGGGAGGAGAGAGGATTCACAGCAGCAGCGGCGGCTTCCTCGAGGCACACCATCTGTGCTGTAGTCACGAGAGAAAGAGAGAGAGAGAGAGAGAGAGAGAGAGATACCGACACGGCTGTCGACAGAGGGGAGAGATAGCAGCCGCCGCGCCGCGAGCCGCATGAAGCTGCCGGCCTATCCTAGCGTAGGCCGACGCGCGCACGTCGCCGCTGCCAACTGTGATGGTCCGGCAGCGACAAAACCGAAAGCGCCCGATATAGATATGCACGCCGGGTTGCTCGCGCGGGTATATCTAGCAATTCATATTGCCCGCGCTGCGTGGACAGAGCGGCATTCGCGGAGCGGGCCAATGGTAATTAGCGACTCAAATCACCGCAGACTTGGCCTTGATTTTCGCATCTAGGGAAAATCAAGGCCAATCACACATTTTTGAGAGGATATTATCCGACGACTTTGCGACCAACGAGTGAGGAGTATCGCGAGGCGTGCCAGATTTATCGACGGTGAGTGGATTGGAATTGTCGAGCTTCCCTCGGCACTTGCAATTAAAATTTAGTAGTATAATTATTGTGCATCGTCGCCATGTGCTCGGGGTTAGACAAGTAAATTCGTGGTGGTGTGATACCAGGATATAGAATCAGTGCGCGTCGGGCCAACGGTAGATTTACGGACAGTATTTGGAAAAATTTGTGCGACTCGGAAAACTCGGGAAAACGTGGTGATTTGGTCGTCGCGAGAGACGCGTGCGAGGGCTAACGTAGCCATATTGTATAGCAACCGAGAGACATTGCGCGAAGATTGCAAATGTAGCGACCGTGCGTCTATAAATGTAATAAAGCTTAGGTATACTTAAAGAGAAAATTTGTGTGTGTTTGTTAACAATTATTAATTCCTGATTTTCCAATTCACGGAACTTCCTCTGGGAAAGGGCTCGTGCCGAGTTAGCCGCGCTTTACCTGGCGCCCATTAACATAGAAAATTGGTAAAGTGTCGAGAGAAGTCTAAATAATAAGCCGTCGTAAGGAAAAGCCACGTTACACACTCTGTTACAACGTTTAAAAAATGATCATATTTTTCTGACGGTTGTAACGAATCATATTCTGACGTAAGAAAGCTGCTATAATTCTCTTCCAATTTTTCTTCAAATTTTTTCCAATCTGTCCGTGTAGTAGTAATTTTGAATGTTTTTTTTTAATAAACATTCTTGTTAACGTCAACAGTTACCATAATAGAAAAGTGATCAGAGTTGAAAGGTTCATCATAAACTTTAACTTCGACAGAATGAGCCATGTGTATAGTGGAAAAAACTAAATCTATGTTAGACATGCTATTTCTTCTTTTGTTTATACGAGTCAATGAGTTTGTGTTATGTAGAAACAAATTTTTAGAATTGGCTCTATGTTCTAAATGCTCACCATTTTTATCCGTTTTTCTACAATTCCAATTTGTATTATGTGCGTTGAAATCGCCCAAAAAAACAGTATTGTTGTTTGTGTCTATTACGTTGATAATAGTGTGCCATTCGTTTTGCGAAAGTATTTTGCCATCCTCTGGGGGTCTATAACACGCAACAATGTCAAGTGTTGGGCTGAGATTTTCAATGCGAATTCCATGTAATTCAACATCTTGTATATTCACAGCAACATTTAATTCACTATACGTAAGGTTATTACGGATTAAAAATAAAATACCACCACCGCGAGAACGTAATCTGTCTTTTCGTACAGTTTGAAGGCCCGGTATATTAAACTCGTCAGCGGGAGGAGGTTTGAGCCAAGACTCTACACAGCGAAAACATTAACATTGTCGAGCAAAATAGGAAGTTCAATCTTACGCTTATTAATACTGCAGGCGTTCCAATATAACATTTTCAAAGTACTAGCGTGTGTAGTCATTTTCGTAGTTAAGCATCACTTACTCCCGAACCATCAACAGAACTTGAATCGCTCAGATCTACGTCAGATGTTATTCGATTCCTTATTTTTGTTATTCTTGATTTTTCTTTCTGTTACCATGCCGTATATATCGGAGAGCATATTATTAAGAGCGAGCAGATCTGCTGTGTAATGAGTAGCGATTCCTTTGATGTTAGATTTACCATATGTATCAGTAATAAGTTGTGACAGAGTTTCAATATTGAGAGGATACTTGCTAGCATTATCTGTTATAAGCTGCGCCGCCGGTTGTAAAAGCTTCGCAACCTCATCATTAAGAGAAGAATTTTCGGTAGATTCTGTAGACTCTTTCTTTTTTTTCCTAGGCTTTTGCGGGGTTGAAAATCCATCCGCGTCTACTGTATATTTCTTATTTCTCATATGTTTATTAGCTTGTTGTTGTTCTGTTGAAACACTAGATGCAGCGTCGGAGCTAGAGTGGATTCTTTTAGTACCTGGCGGCTGAGAAAGTATGTTTACTTTTTCAGTAACCTCTGCGCTAATCGTCTCTTTGTTTACATTTAGAGCAGTACTCGGAATCGACGGCGCCAGCTTATACCGGCGGCGGTATACTAGTTTGTAAATCAGCTTTATTCGTGTTTTGCTGCGATGCAGGATTTACGATGTTTTTATAATGTTTATCCAAATGGCCTTCTTCTTTACACAAAAAACATGTGGGCTTATCAGTAGAAAAGTATATTCAGTAATTCGTGTCGTCATGATTGACCTGCAGACTAGCTGGAATTTTAACTACATCTTCTTGTTTTATATATATTTGCCTACGAAAACTTAGAATATGTTCAAAGCCCACATTGTTTATTCCTGCTCTTATCGAGGTGATTTTTGAGACAGAAACAACCTGTAGCTTGTTGAGCTCACTCTCGATAGTAGTGCGAGGTATAATAGGGCATACATCGGAAATAATAATCCTACGTGCTTTGCCTATTAATGGTCGAAGAGTCAGTAGAGTTTCTCCAATTTTAATTTTAGTTTCTTCATCGATGAGTTTAACTACGAGTTCCTTACTAATTAAATAAAAACATATTCGGCTATTAGAAATACGTGAAACGTACAATATATTTACCGGATTTATTAAATTGCCGAAAGTAATCGTATATTCTTGAACAGTGTGACCCTCTATTGCATCTAAAATAACAGCTTGATCTTTGATAGGAAACGATCCTTGATTAACCATTCTAGCAAAAGAAACTTTTGCGGAAGGAACGGCGACGCTATTTGGTGTATTGTCTTGGTTTGAAATCATTTCGTTGGGTTTGGAGCACGTATCACTGTAGTCAGCGACACAATGCAATTTCTGCACAAGGTAGAAAGAGGTTTAAATCACTTTTTTACGAAGAAAAATAAAAAAATAGTAAAGAAAAAGGCACATTTATATTGTCACAATTCACGCGCGCACTCGTGAAACTAACCTATAACTATACATTGCGGGATAGCACGCGCGGAGCGGTGTTTACAAACACGTCTTACCTCGACGACGTCTCGAGCGAGAGACCACATGTCAAGTCTTCTCCGGTCTTAAAATGAAGGATTCTAAGAGTACATTATTTTGAAAAATTCGCTTCCCAAATAAACGTTTCTACATCAGAAGATGTTCAAAAAACCTATATTTTAAAATTATCAAATTTTGAAAAATGGCTATAAAATTAAAATGAGTCGACCAGTTTGGCTGAAATTTGATGGCTACTCATACACATTGATAAGAAACATATTTGCAAAGTGTGATCAGATTTTACTGCAGAATATTCGAACGCGGAACTAATATTCAGTATAAATTTCATTGAATTTCATCATTTAATTTGAAAAAACATAGAGGCTAAAGAAAATTAATAAACACGCAGTATAACAAATGAAAAATGGTATGTTTTGAATTTTTTCCGGTCTATAATTGAAGGACTCTATGAATACTTTATTGTGAAAAAAATTCGCCACCCAACAAACATTTCTTCATCAAAAAATTAAAAAAAAAAAAAAAACTAACTTTTCAAATTTTTAAATATCGAGAAATGGATATAAAATTAAAACGAGTCAACCATTTACACTGTAATTTTAAAGTCACTTCTAGACATGGATAACAAACATGCATGCAAAGTTTGCTCAGGTTTTACAGCGGAATATCACATCCATACAGCGGACAGTTTTTGAGTAGCTTATTCGAACTCCCCAAGTCATATATTCTTACGTTAAAAAATGACAAGAAAAAAAAATTTGATTAAAACAATGCTTTCTCTTGGAGACAGCAAAAATAGTTGGTGTATACCCCCCCCCCCCCCCCGTGGTATAATGGACCAGCGCAATTTCACACTTTTGTTGTTAAATTATGGGTATGAAAATACCGTAAAAGAGAAGTACAATGTTTGCTTGTGCGTAGTCAATCTCGATATTAGATTGAGATACTTTACAACGACTCATAAATAAACAGAAACTTTTCAGCCGTTATGCATGAAAATTTTTGTTATTTTTGCGGCTCTAAAACGACTTTAAATCCCTATTTTATATCTGCAACCATTTCAGTTGTTCAAATTCTGTTTTTTTTTATAAATTAACATGAATTCTAGAATTAAATAAAACGTTTTTATGTACTAAAAATAGTGGCCCATTATACCCCCACAAAAGCGGCCCGTTATGCCCCATTTGCAATAATTATCGTTTTGTATCATAACTTGTTGTAATCTCAATGAAATAAAAGGTTTCAAAATGAAAAATAAAACTTGACACATATTCTAGAAAGAGCCATTGTGTGAGTTTTTAGAACAATCGATAACGTATAAGGTTGACGATTTGAAAAGTTTGTGTCGTTTTTCACATAACCTGTTTTTCTCAATTTAAAACTTCACTGCGCTATACAATTTTTTTTGCTTTAAGGATGATATCTATACAATGAAAATTAAAGCCCGAATTCGTAGTCGACATTTACACTTGCACTTACACTTATACTTACACTTAAGCTCAAAATTAACCTAAAAATTTGTAAAGTAATGTTATGATGTATGCTCTTTTTTCAATTATCGACCTAGCATCTTTCTTTGGTAGAATTACCACTAAGTTTTACATTATACATAAACCTTTAGTATGGGTGAAATGTATTTCTCAGTATATCTAAGTATGAGTGTAAGTGTAAGTGTAAGTGAAAGTGTAAGTATAAGTCTCGACTATGAGTTTGGGACTAACTCACACTACCACCACAAATAGATTGCGATGCAGAACAAAAAATTTCGTCCCCTTTACATAGCAAATATGGCTAGTCGCCCGTTATACCCCAGACTCTCCTATACAAGGTGTTGGTAATCGGAAAATATACATCGTATCGATAATTGGGACATACAGGTTGTCTGTAATTAGTTCATATATAGGGTGTCGGGGATTAGGGTATATACAAGGTGAGTAGGGCATATACAGGGTTTTCCTAATTAGGACATATACGGGGACTCGGTAATTAAGACAATTCAGGGTGTCAGTAACTGAGACGTATACAAGTCATGTGTAATGAGGATATACAAGGGGTCGCTAATCGGGACACATATAAAGATGTCCACAATTAGGACATATACAGGGTGTCGGTAAATCGGCATATACAGGGTGTTGGTAATTAGGACATATCAACGATGTCTGTAATTAGGTCGTATGCAGGGTATGTGTATGAGGTCATACAAGATGTCAATAATTGGGGCCCATACAAGGTGTCGGTAATTGGGACATACGTGATGTCGGTGATGGAGACATATACAAGATGTCGATAATTAGAATATCTACAGGGCGTCAGTAACAAGGATATACACAGGGTGTTGGTAATCGGAAAATATACATGGTGTCGGTAATTGGGGCATATACAGGGTGTCCCCAATTAGGATATATACACGGTGTCGATAATTAACACGTATACAGGGTGTCGTTAATTAGGATATATACATGGTGTCAGTAATTAGGTCATACAGGGTGTCCGTAATTAGTCATATTGAAAATTTCAGTTTTATCAATCAAGTATTTTGTTAGATATGGGGGGAGGCATACATACTCATATACTACATACAACCATCTAGCCAAATTGAAAGAAAATTTTTAATTATCATGATTCAAGAATAATACCAGTCATATTTCATAACTTAAGCGGTTATGTCGCACATTTTATTATTTGTGACGTATCTAAATATATTTTTTTCACGATATACGTGGAAAATATTGACATATAAATTCAGATTCACTTGAAAAATTAGAATCATGTCTTCGTGAATATAAGACTGTTAATAAAGAGTTTAAGGGTCTGGAGAAGGAAAAAATAGATTTTTTAATGAGAAATGGTGTGCTCCCTTAAGAGTATATTAGCTCTTTGGATAAGTTGAATGATACTAAATTACCTCAAAAAGATACATTTTTTAGCTTACTTAATGGTTCAGGTATATTTGATAAAGATTATGAGCATGCACAAACAGTATAGAACACGTTTGGACTGCAAACTCTTGGTGAATATTCAGATCTATGCATGAAAACCGATATCTTATTACAGACTAAGTTTTTGAAAACTTTCGAGATCAGAGTATGAAAGCATATGGTATTGATCCTGCACACTATTATACTACTCCAGGCTTTGCACGGGATGCTATGCTCAAACTTACGGGTATAAAATTAAAATTCTTGACAGATATTGATATGTTTTTATTTATTGAGCGAGGTATTAGGGAAGGCTTAAATCAATGTTCACATCGGTATGCAGCAGCAAATCATAAGTATATGAATGACAATTATAATAAAAATAAGGAAAACAATATTTTATTTATTTAGAAGCCAATAACTTGCATGGATTTTGGATGACACAAGCATTACGTACGATTGTTTTGAGTGGATTAATGATTGTGACAATATTAATTTATTATACAAAGACGATAATGCTTCCCATCATTATATTACAGAAGTAGATTTAGATTATTTAGATTATATTATTATCCTTCTAACATACATGATGAGAACAACAATTTATCATTCTGTCCAGTGCATGTGAAACCACCTGGATCTAAGCAAGAACGACTTTGGGCTACTCTTATTCCTAAACGAAACTATGTGATTCATTAACGGTCTTTTAAGCAGGCTGTTACAAACGGGCTTAAAATCGCTAAAATTCATACAGTTTTAAAATTCAAATAGTATCCGTGGCTTAAGCCATATATCGATTTAGACAGCTCTACGAGAGCACAAGCTAAAAGTGAATTTGAAAAAAACTTTTTCAAATTATTGAATAATGCATTGGAAAAACTATGGAGAATGTGCGTAAACGTGTTGATAACAAGCTACTAACAAAATGGATAGAAGCTCATATATCAAATCCAATTTCTCCTACCAGTGCTATATTTTCCAAAAATTTAGTAGCTATTCAGCCTTACTTAAGTGAAGTACTATTGAATAAACCAATCTACGTTGGACTTACAGTTCTCGAACTGTCTAAAACGATTATGTACAATTATCACTATGATTATATGCAAAAACTTTTTAAAGCTGACTATAAACTTCTTTATACAGATACTGACGGCTTAATTTATACTGTCAAATGTGATGATTTTAATGAAGATACGCAAAAGAATATTCATAAGTTTGACACTTCAGATTATCTAGTTGAAAATGTGTATTATATGCCTCAAATAAACAAAACAATTGTTCGTCTTATAAAAGATTAGTGCAATGGAGAAATTCTTACTGTATTTGTTGGTTTAAGAAGTAAGATATACGTCTCTCGTGTTAATGGACTGTAATATGTTGTATAAAGCAGATAAAGGGTATTAAAGCTTATGTAGTTAAAAAGACTATTGAATTCAATGATTATATGGACATTCTACAAAATTTACATGTATAACGGCGAAAACAGCATACTATAAGATCTCGACTTCACAACGTACAGACTTCAAGTCAGTTTAAAATTGCACTTGCAAGGAGAACACCAACCTTGCGGAACTCGGATTTTGATGCGGCTTTGCGAAGTGCTTTCTGGTACCTTAAAATGAAACCTAGTACCCTTAGATTGTTCTAATAGGCCTTTGTTTTTGAGATATAAGCTATTTTACTCCGAACATACGTATATTATTTTAGTGAAAAAGGTACCTCTTCTAGTGATTATAAATATGCATGTATTGATAATAGAAAAAAATAATTGAAAGACAATAAAAGTAGTTAGAAAGAGCTTTAATTTAAGATCTGTAGGGTTAAAAAATATTAATTTGAGCTAAAGTTATTAACAATTGAAGAGATTACTAAAAATGTATAAGAAAATCAACGAAATTAAAACAGTTTAATATCTACAAATATTCAAGCATTTTTAGTCATCATCTTCAATTGTTAATAACTTTGGCTCAGATTAATATTTTTTAATGTTACAGGTCTCAAATTAAAGCTCTCTCTGCCTACTTTTATTATCTTCGAAGCATTTTTGCTAGTGTCTATACATGCATATTTATAATCACTAGAAGAGGTACCCTTTTTCACTACAATAACGTATATTCTGAGTAAAATAGCTTCTATTTCGAATAGAAGGGCCCATTAGAACAAACTAAGGATGCTAGATTCATTTTAAGGTACCAAAAAGCACCGCCTAAAGCCTCATCAAAATCCGAGTTCCGCAGGGTTGGTGATCTCCTTGTTAGTACATATGATGATAACTGATATATCCAAGAAAATAACACGAACACTTTAGCGTGGGGACATTGTAAAATTAAGAATATGTAATTCGAATTTTATCTTATCAATCGTAGAAGTAAAGCATTTGGCCATTATCGATTTTGGTTGAGTCAAATCTTGGAGTATTTGTAAACGAACAACATTAATTTAGATGTCTACGTTTCGACGGTTTTCCATTGCCGTGCTCTTCAGAACTGAACAAGATAAATTATACAATTAATAATACACTATACACTACTTAATTTAGCCGTCTAATTATGATGCATTGCTATAATTTACCTTGTAAATAGAACGAGTATGTTACATTTTTTCGAAGTCAGCGGTGTTGCCTTAATATTATCGACATAATCTACATGGATATATTAGTTTTATTAAAATTTTTTATTATATATTATACTACAATGGTACCTGTTGTTTCTACGTATTTTTTATTATATCACACGCACATTTCTCTTTTTCTTTTTTCTTTTCATCGTGAGATGCTATTACAAATATCTATCTTATGTATAAGCTGTTAAAACACGCGTTATGGGATGAGATTGCGAAATTGATGCTTTTGTGAGCAGTTAGATTGTTTTCCGATATCGGTCGATAATGTCAGGTAGCGCTACTTACCGGCCCAAAATTTCTAGATCATTATCGGTGTAGTTTGGTGTTCTTTTGGCGCGTAATAAAGTGAAATTTGAATTTCTTTGAGTTGCAGTTTTTGTTGTTTATTAGAAACTTTTTTATCTTAGTCTACCAACAAAATTTGCATAGAGGATGTGTAATTTTCTCATATCTTCTTTAATATTGATTGCATTATTTTGTAGTTTTATATGTAACATACGATAGTAATCTTTATTTATATTCTTTTCTTTATCAATTATTTTGACATTTTTAAAGTTGAATGTGTATATTTCTTTGTTACAATGTTATGTAATTACAGATTGTTTTTTGGGGTCTTTGTTAGTGATATTCGTTTCGTGTTCACCAATTTTAACTTCAAATTGCCTTTTTGATTCTCGTATATATGAAGCTGTACAGTTGTTGGATTCAATTTTGTATACAATGTTCGTTTGTGAGTTTTGTATTTACCTTTAATTATTATATTACTTAACGTGTTGTTAATTTTCGGAATTAGTTGTATGCCTATCTTTTTGAAAGCCGGGTGCATTTTTTCAAATAGGCCTTACACATAAGGAACACCTTTTTATGTAATTTTTGTGGTTTGGCTGGTATAGTAAGAATATGTAAGGTATTTACTAAAATATTTATTAAACTAAAAATTATAGTAATCTAGATATTCTGCAAAATTTAATTTAGAAAATATTAGTTCTAGAAATTTTATTAGAATGGAAGCAGAAATAAAGCGTGTACGTTTTGAAGACAAATCAAATATTCATATGATGCACGTATAGAGTTTTACATATCATAGAGCTCACTGTTAAGCTTGGGTACGAATGGCTCGTGATCGAGAACGTCTTAAAATGAAAATTGAAAGAACAAACGAGATTTTAATGCTAATACTTTTGAAAAAATATAAAGAAATATGTACTGAATAAACAAAATTACAGTTTAAAACACAAGTTTTATTTATAGTCTTTCTTTTACTACATATCACTCTTACTTATCCAATTATTATGTGAATTATCAAAACCTAACCATTTTAAATAAACGTTATTTCCTCGTTTTTTAAAACTTCTTCAATTAAGTAAATATCAGGACATTTAGTCTTGAGAAGTTCTTACTCATAAAAGCCTCCAGCTATTGGTTTATCTGGATAATCCTTCAAATAATAAGTATACGGTACTGTATTTTGTACTTTGGAGATTGTAAATACTTCTGTTGACCAATTAAATGTGTAACCTTTCGCGAATACTTCCTTATTCTTGTTAATTTGAACTTCATTCCCGATCTTGAATTTAAAATGCTTAAATAAATGTTGGCGATTCAGCAGTAAAACGATTAAGAATTTGACTCACTTTTGCAGAATTTTTCATCTATCGGCTGCATACCAGTCGTTCAATGTTTAATATTATTATACTGCGAGGTCAAATCTTGTACAAATATTTATCCATAAGGTTGCTGTATGTAGAGTAAAGATTTATTTTATAGCTTTTCGTCAATTTTTGAAAATCTTTATTATAAAACACTGTACCACGATCAGTATGTACATTTTGCGGAACTTTCTTTTGTAGTGGTAAAAATTTCATAGCTTGTTTCTTCCAGATTTTTGTTTCAGTGCAACTGTTCAGGCAAATTTTGAAAAAACATCAACAACCGTAAGCAGATATTCATAACTTTTATTCTACTATGCGTATGGTATCATTTCAACGGGATCTGCTTGTCAAGTTTCATCGATGTCTCTTATATCGAACAAGCAACGGGAATAATTTCGTCTTGCCGGCTTATGAATTTCCGCCACTATTGATTCCTTCATTTTATCGCTTTTTCACGAATATTGGCTTGGTTAATGAAATTCAGGCTGAGTGGCAGAAAATTCAATAATTTTCATTCTGTCATTCAACTGGGTGACCAACTTTTGTATTTTATAAATGTTAGCTTCTTCTATACTCCTGCATTTCTCACTGTAACAATTTTCAGATATAGACAACTCTTTCATGATTTCATGAGATTTTATTTTAACAGTTTCACTAATAATCTTGAAATTTATTACATCATTTAGGTCAGTGGTGTCAGTTACATTACACAATTTTCGATTTCCTAAATAAAACTGGCCGTCCCTGGTTAATTTGAATCCTAGTCCCAGAGGTCTTCGAGTTGCATCTATGTGAATCAGTTGTCGTTCGAACACATCGATACTCATCTTGAGACTAAGGCGTAAGACTGTATTACACTTGCTTATAAATTATCTTAGAAGTCATTCATAAATTACGTCATGCCTTGAAGCTGGAGAGGGTCCTTGTTAGTGTGACGGTGTATGCAAAGACATAGAAATATCGGTGAAAATGCGTTACTTAGGGAGAGAGGGAATTAAAATTCTCAAAAACAGCGTGCCGTAATTTGTGAATGGTCCCTTAGCCTCACGTAGATTCTCAATGACTACTCTGATTGGCACCTAATGTTTAAGAAATAAGTAATTTAAGACGATCTACAAGTTCATCTAAAGTAGGTAAACCTGTACCAGTTTTTGATGTACGTTTAGGACTAACTATCACTTTATATTTTTGACTTTATTGTTCACGAACAGACTCATGCGGTATATAATATTTTTGTGTGCATTTGATTCCTTCAAAATTTCACCATATGCTTTTAATCTGTAGCAGTAACAAGATTTTCATAGAGTACTTTCTTACATAATAACTGAACAAGTCCTGGATCTGGACTTATCTAATTTTTTATTTTAATCCATTATACCATTCTTGCTTCCTCATAGACGAAGCTTTGTGATAGTAAAAAAAAGTTTTGCTAAAAACATGTTAATAACATATTTTGAGATAGTGTGAATAAAAATACATTTTTAGAAAATGTCTGTCTGGATGTGTGTGTGCGTGCGTGCGTGCGCGCGTGTGTGTGTGTAAGTATGGATGTGGATCAACTTTACTCTGAATATACACGGTGAAAATTAATGTTATGGGGCTCATTTTTGTTTTTTTTTTAAGGACGGCCGTTCAAAAATTTATTTTTGGTTTTTGATTCGTTTTTACTTTTAAGCAGTTTTTGGATTGTTAAGGTTGTTTTTTTTTTTTTTTTTTATACCGCAGAATTAATATCATAGATTGAGTGATAATACATTTGAAAGAGCATAAAATTACCTATCTTTTCCTATCCGAAGTTTTGAATACGCTATTTCCCACGTTTTGTTATTCACGAAATCGTCATTTTTTTAAAAGGTTATATCTGACGTCGTACACGCCAATCCGGAAGTAAAAAAGTATGAGGTCTTCAAATGTTGTTGAAACTTATTTTATATATTCGAATACATCAATAAATGATATTGGCAAAGTTGTAGACCTTAAAATGTATATTTGCGATCTGTGTGAATTCTTTTGTGAACTAATTAATATTAAAAAAAAAATTAAAAGTTATTTTTTTAACATTTCTGCTTATATCTTGGTACCAGATTATGTAATTTCAACTTTTCCGGGCTCATTTGAAAGGTCGGGTAAAAGCCTATCCAAATACCGTCTCAAAAGTCATATTTCATCCATTTTTATCGATTTATAAGTAATTTAGTGAAAATCAGTTTTCATTAAATATCAAAAAACACCTCCTCTTAAAAATTAATTTTTAAACGGTAAATACATGACAAACTACATCATAAACAAAGTAAAATAGTTTTATCATAGTTATTTATCTCTTATAGCATATTTCCTGGAAATTTTCATGTTTTAACTACACATTTAAAAAATAATAAACGCTGTTATAAAGCGGCATAGTAAGTCAGATACTCTAGACTGTGACTCAGAATGAAAGTTCACATCAGTACTTTAATTTAAACAGTCGGAACATTTTAAAAGCATTTTTAAGAATTTTACTTTTGATTTTATATTATTTTTGTTTTTTCTGTTTTATTTGATTTTTCTACTGTTAAAATAAACAATATAAAAATCGAAAGGAGAATTCCTTTAACTTCGTTTTTCTCTTAAAAAACTAAATAATCCAAATCACTTTTGTATGGTTTTATAGGTATCTAACCCACATACTTATAAAAAAAAATTCAGTAATAAAAATTCAGGCATTTTTTAGATAAATGCATTTTCATTTTTCTAGAAAAAAAACGCTGTATTTTTATGTTTTTAATTCTGTAACCATTTTTTGCGTCGATTTTGAAAGAGCATTTTGTAGAAGCATAAAATAAGCAAAGAATGATTTCGTTACCTTACAGAAAGACGAAGCGGTAGCCATACAAAAAAAAAATTCAAATCATCAATTTTTGAGGTCGCATTTTCAAGTGCATATAAAAACTGCAGTTATGGTGCAACGGCGAAAACAAAAAATACGTGTTTCCTTATTTACCGAGTAGTTTACCTAGTTTACCTACAACATAATTAATTTCCAAGCGATTTGGTGGCATAGGTCCAGTCGGTCTGTTCGATTTCAGATAGAATCGATCTATATCAAAATCCTTGACAAAATTAGTTAAAATTCTCTCTAGCATCTCATTACTGTCTGATAAACATGAATACGCACACAAAGGTTAACATACTCAAAATATATTTAACTTGTATTGTACTCTCAGTACAAATATCAGGGATTGTCAAAATCATTCGATCAGGGTGCAAAATACTGTTAAAACTATTAAGCCTAATTCTTATACACAAGCGCGCTAGATTTAATCCCCGAGTAACAGAAAATAATACATATAATATCGCGCAAGTTATCTGCATGATCGCGATGATCGGTGACGTTACACGCTCGGTTTTAGTTTTCTAGCCTTGCTTGCTTCCACTGCATGTTTACCTCTATCTACACCTACACATGACGCACTTGCGCGCGTCTCACTATATTATATTATTATTAAGGGGGTAATACTTATAAATCCGCTGTTGGTATAAATTACACCTGTTTTATCGAATGATCAGATCGGCCACGTGTTGCTGTTTATATATACTAGCTGGTCATATCGTTTAATCACATATAAAAATAAATACTTGCATTATATACAAGTATCTAATAAACTTACAGCAATATCCATTTAGATAAGCATATTTAATATTTTATACAAGTTAAATATGTTTTGAGCATTTTAACCTTTGTGTCCGTATTTTTGTTTATCAGGCAGTCGTGGGATGCTGGAGAGAATTTTAGCTAATTTTGTCAGGGATTTTGCTATACAACCGCATAAGAAAATGTTATAAATGATTATAAACATGCAGCACAGTCCATAATTCTTATATTAATAATGGTAAAAGGAAAATATCAATAAAAATATTTCTTACTATTAGTCGTTAATTTTCTTTGTATTTAATTTACAGAAGCTCTCCTTATCCGAAATAATTATTAAGGGACAAAAATAAATTTTGTTATACAATAGCTCATACGTATATGAAAAGAACGACTTTTTAAACATAAAATTGGTTACCATTTCAGTACTTCACCGTTACTAAAAACCTACATGTATTTCGCTAGATTTCGACCTTGTTTAAATTCTTATATTTGCAGCGTGAACTTTTACGTAATTTTTGATTGGTCATAACTTTTGACACATAGGGCCTTAAAAATGCTCCGACCACTTAAATTAAAGGTCTTGATGTGAACTTTCATTCTGAGTCACAGACTAAAGAATTTTACTTACTTTACCGCTTTATGAGAGCAATAAAGTGTTAAGAACCGCATTTATTTTCTTTAATGTGTAGTTAAAACATGAAAATTTCCAGGAATCATACAGTAAGAGATAAATAACTATAAAAAAACACTACCAATTCATTGTCACGTAGCTTCCTCAAACTTTATAAATTGTTCCAATATGAAATTATTTATTTCTATATAATACTGTGATGAAAATAAAAATAACAAGACTATTGCTTTTTAATATGTCGAGATATACGTATGTATTTAAATTTTGTAATTTAAATTTATGCAAAAGTATTCCAACGATTATGAAAATGTATTGTTGTTTAAAGTATTTTTTAATATATATATATAATACATACGATATTCACAAATAAATTTAAGATAAGATGATAATGTGTAACTAAGAAAATCTTAAAAATCTTCTTTAAGAGTAATTATTAAAGTTAATTATTTAAAATAGTCTATTCAAACTCATTTAGCTGTGAACCAAAATTTTAACTCTATTAAAGGAGGAGGGTAGATTTGGGTGGTTTTTGCCCCAAATTATTTTTGGTAGAAAAAATTAAAAAAAACTATTTTTAGTATCTACTGACAATAATAAGTCGATTTTACCCTAAACGGACCACTCACACCCTCCCTAGTTTCCCCCCGCCATCCGCTCAATTACTGAAAATGCCAGCATTTGCTAACAGCATTTTTGAAGAGATGCGGCGCATTCAAATTTGTAATTGCTGAATAAAATGCCTTTTTACCCCCTTTAAGCGGATGTGCGGGAGGGGGGGGGGGGGTGGTTTTACTATTTATCCGTGTCCAGAGTATATAAATACAAAACATCTAAGATCACCACACTTAACCAGGGTATCTTAGGGTTTTTGGGGTCGCTGATTCCAAATCCGAGGTCCAGTATCACATCAGGTTCAAGCTCATTTGAAGGTCAAATTGAAAAAAGTTGATAAGGAAATCCAGATAAATAGATATATAGGTTTCTGGGGTCGCTCAATTCAAATAAGGGGATCTTTTTATCCCTTAAGATCATCTAGAGGTTTTTAAGGGGGTGTAGGGGGTGAGTGATGAGACTGGGAATGATCCATTGGAAGTGAAAAGTATCTAATATTACTAGCAGATACAAAAAATGTGTATTAACGTTTAATTAGCAATAATAAATCGATTTTATTCGGCATATTCATGATTTTCGTTTTATCTACTAACAACAGTAAGTCGTTCCAACTTAAATGAATTATTCACACCCCCTAGTTTCCCCTGCCATCACCTCAAATGCTGAAAGTGCTATCATTTGCCAACAGCATTTTTGAAAAGATTCGGCGCTATGAATCTTCTACACATGCGGGCATGTATACTGTCGATCTCTTCTTATTTACTTCCTCCCTTAAAATGGCCGAGGGGGAAAGGAAGAACGGGAATGATCCATGTAGGACGGAAGTTTCTGCAATTTTATCGTTATCCTTGATCATTGTAACTAATCAAGAATCATGTCATACGTAGCGTTACGCTAGTATGCTAGATATGCAAATGTTAGATAGAATATGCAAAAGTTACCGTAGGTATAATGATCTATACTTTGCATTACCCAGGAAGAACGACGTGGAGGTGGTAGATTAATTTTCCCTTTGGGGTGCTTTTTTAACATGAGTCCCCTTGTCACTCACTTATTTCTGTTTAATTGTTTTATTGCATTTCTTTTTCGTCTTCTTCTTTTTTGGTGTCTGCGGTGTCCCAAATGACAAAGCACAGACGCTATGTGAACACAACAGCCTACTACTCGGACACCGCTTTGCACTGGCAGTACCAACCTTTAATGGGGTCAAAACTGTCCTTTTCGTATTTAATCCAAAGTTGGTACTGCTTTGATTTTGTTTGACGAGATTGCAGCTTTACCCTCAGTATATCGTGCTCGTCTTTATGTAGATACAGAACGTAATTTTTATCATCGTCGATATGTTCTCTACTGTAGGATGCCCCTTGCTTCAGTTGATAAACCCCTATTGTTAATCTTTGGAGATCGTCTATAGTCAAACGAGGAAAATCCCCTGTTTTCTGACCCAGCCATTGTCCTTTATCAGTTTCTGTAAATAATTTGTTTTCTTACTCAAAGCAAGCATTCTCTCAGCAATGATAGCATCATCTGGTGATACTGCTGAAACTCTTCGTGGTCTGTATGCATTGCAAAGGTATGAATGGTATGTGGGTGTTAGGTATGACCTGATCAAGCATTTTCCATGTTTTTAATAAGCCATTTACAGATTCTACGATCCATCTTATTTTTGTGACCAAGCGAGATTCATTTGCACTTGTTGTATCATGTTGAGATCCTTTCTCAAGAAAGTAAGGCATGTTAGGGATCAGTCCATATTCTTCTAGTGACAATCGAATTTCGAAACCCTCTATGAATGACCAATATATCTTCAGGCAAAATTCACTCTAGAAAAGAAGATGCTCTCTGCTTTATTATGGTGTTTAAGATGCTGGATTCATTTTTTTAGCCATTGGCAAAGTAAAGTCCATATACTTCTAAAATATAGCCTGTAGTGCTAACGAAAATCATGGGTTTAATAGTGTCCTATCTTTATGAACAGAAAAACTACGAAGTCGAAACGTATAATTACTGCTATAATACATCTTCACCGTTTGCTAATAAGGTTTTTCCCATGTCTGTCGTGTGCTTTTGTATGAAGTTATCTCTGCTTATATGAATCAAGCCAAGATGAAAAAAAATCAAACTTTAACATAAGAGATTTTCTAGCCGAAGAGATCGCTTTACCTATATATCTTCTTGGCATCTGAAAGAGTGTCGAGAGAATACAATGCGATAAGCCAGTTTTTAACTTCATTAGTAGTATCGCAAGGCAAGTTCGCGCACTCCTATATTTTGTACTGTAAATAGAATCTTTGACGAACTGAAAAAGATTATTAAAGTTAGATGCCGTTATTCCAGTCAGTCTGAGATAGTCAGTATCACTTAGGGCACCAGGCGATTCAAAGTTCAGTAATTCTATCTTTGCAGTCACCCAAAGATCATTTAGTAAATTGCAAACTTCTATACTCGCTAGTGTTGTTCTATCAGAAGTTATATCAGAACTCTAGATTTTTCATCTGGCTTGATAAAGTTTCTTTGTAAATGTCTCTTACAAAATTGAGTTCGCCCCTGAATGATTACCCCTTGGCTAATAAAGATACGCAGTCTATCTTCAGATGGTATAGTAACAAGTTTACCTGTGGAATGGCAAATAAGGCAACGAGACTTTGTTTTACTGGTTCGACTAAAAGGTAATGTGATTTGCTGATCATCAACCACTTTATTCAAATCATCAGCCATTATTTCACTTGCAGCATCTAACTCAACATAGGCCAAATTTCTCGCCAATGTGGAACCACGGTCGCATGATGACGACGCTTGCGGGTCCGCTTTACCACCCTGACCAGCCGCCGGTTCTGGGGTTCCGAATCCCTGTCCCGTAACACTTTTACGTGTGGTCACCACGTGGAGGTGCCCTGGTTATGTGCGAGGACAAAAAGTTAGGTGCGAGCGTCAAAATGTTATGCGCGAGCACGAAATTGTTATGTTTGATTGTAAACATGAAGTGTTTGAAATGAGTAGATTGTTTGCTGAAGATGTTGACAATTATTGGAAGGTAAAATTAACGTATTAAAAATTGTGTTTTAAGCTGATATTCCGAGCCGTTAAAATTATCTAATACTAACTTTACAATTACTTTTTTCAGTCTAATCTTGAGATTAGGTACAACTAACCTTCAAATCATATCTAGAAAACCTTGAGACGTTAAACATTCCTTGAACTAAAATCAGCAACTCCAAAACCCACATCTACCAGTTGAAAATACTATGCAATTTAAGTTTAATCTTGAGATGTCCTTCAGATAACTTTAAAATGACCTCTAGATTATCTTAAGGGATAAAAACATCCCCCGATTTGAATTGGGCGGCCTCAAAAACCTATATATCTAATTTTCTGGATTTTTTTATCAGATTTTTTTCAGTTTGACCTTCAAATGACCTTGAACCTGATTCGATACAGGTTGACGGTCCTCGGATTCGGATTCAGCGTCCCCAAAAACCTATATATCTATGTATCTGGATTTCTTTATGAACTCTTTTCAATTTGACCTTCAAATGACCTTGAACCTGATGTGATACAGGTCAATGGACCTCGCATTTCGAATGAGCGACCCCAAAACCCCTAAGATACCCTGGTTCAGTACGGTAATCTTAGATATTTTGTATTTATATACTCTGGACACGGATAAATAGTAAAACCCCCCGCCTAAAGGGGGTAAAAAGGCAAAAAATGATAAAAGCAGGGGTAGCTAATAGGGAGTTGATAGAGTATTTTATTAAGCAAATACAAGTTTGAATGCGCCGCATCTGTTAAAAAATGCTGTGAGCATGGCATTTTCAGTAATTGAGCGTGTGGCGGGGGAAACTAGGGAAGGCGTGAGTGGTCTGTTTAGGGTAAAATCGACTCATTATTTTTAGCAGATACTAAAAACAGTTTTTTTTTTAAATTTTTTCTACCAAAAATAATTTGGAACAAAAACCATCCAAATCGACTCTCCTTTTTTTATTCATTACAAATTGTATTGGAAATATAAATTGTGACATGTAAAATGCCACAAGGAAAGAGATAGAGAGCGAACTAAGGTTAGGCTAGAGTAGGTAGATAGGGTTAGGTAGTAGGGGGATTATATTATTATTAATTGGGAGGGATAAACAATCAAACGGACGGAATCACGCACGCACCAAACCACCGAACGCACGCTATGAAAATTGTATTATTTTTAAGCGTATTAATCGCGCATATGATTATATATGTTTCACGGGGGAGATAGACGGCGCGACACCATACACACACCACCAGCACAAACACATGATAGAAGCAGCAGCCGACTCAGCAGGCATAGCCAGGAAAGCTGAGCAACACGAAGAAGCGGCAACGACGGAGAAGAGGTCGAGTATTATATTTGTTTCAGGTAGCAGCGGCCTAAAAGAGAGAAAGAGCGAGAAGCGAGAGACGATAAGACCGGCCGGGAGCCGCGGGGCCGGAGCAGCAGCAGCAGCACAGCAGCAGCAGACGATAACACACTCACACACATACACACTCGCGTACGCGAACACCAGAGAGAGCGATCGGAGCGCGAGGAGCTTCAACGGCGTCATCCTTAAGGATGACGACGAGAACAGCTGATGACTAGGCGGGCGCATGCCATGCGGCTTTAACCGATTTTGAGAGTAGAGGGAGAGCCAAGCAGCAAGAGAGATGGAAGACTGTCGGCCAACGAAAGATGACCAGATAGGCATCTAAAAAGATGGGAAGAGGCGCGCGGCAGGAGAAGGGAGCAAGGCGCGTTCACAACAAACACGTCGCGCTCTGGCAATTCGTACGCATTAGGTATCGAGTAATGGGGTATAAGTTTATCGGAGAAGCGTGCAGTATAGAGGGCATTGTTAATATTTTAAATTACGCGCGTCACAGGGGCGAAATGCATGATGGGTAAAACTAGAGCAGTAACTAACCTCTGGTTACTACTGTAGTAAAAATCGAGTTCAGGGAATATGTCAACAGGTGTTAGAAAAGGAGAGAAGATCGAGTAAGGCAAAATAGAGGGAGCTAGGGTGCAGGGATGCCACGAGGAGAGGACTGGAGTCCTTCCGCCCTGCCCATTCCGTCCGGACGTTCGGAAATATTATATATATATATATATATATATATATATATATATATATATATATATATATATATATATATATATATATATATATCACTTACGTAGATAGAACCCGCATGCATGGTGATCATGAATATTTAATATAATTAGTCGTACTAATAACTCGAGATTGGATCTCCGTGGGTTGCGGCGTTTGTCCGGGCGTCCGCTCAGCGAAACTCCTCTCGTGATACGAGGAGTCAACCAGAGGGAAAGTTTCGAGTAATAAAGTACAGTATTGGCCGAACAATAAAATAATTAATGAGTTGTACGGACAGAATCCATATCGTTAAAAGTACAACATCATAAAATTAAAAATTATATGGATTAACTATTAGTTTTAATTATGGATTACTAAGTTATTGTATTAAACGCATATTGTTGTCATAATGTTATGGTCTTTCAAATGCATTTGCACTGGATCGATGATAATATTTCTAACGTACCAAAAAAAACGAAAAACTAAAAGCCAAAAATCTAAAAACCGCTAAAAAACAAAAACATTTCCGATAAATTAGTAAAATTATTGTGCCCCCTTCGTTTAAATAAAAACAAACAAAAAGAGCCCTGAAGCATTAAATTTTACCGTAGATTATTCGAGATATAGATGCACACACACATACACACACACACGCACACACACACATATCCATACGAGCATTGTCTAAAAATAGTGTATTTTGAATCCTTATATCTCAAAATATGTTTCTAACATGTTTTTATCAAAACATTTTTTTTACTGTCACAAAGCTTCCTCCTTGAGGAAGCAAAACTATTGTACTCTATATGCCATGTAATTTTACATGCATTTACCGTTTAAAAACTAATCTTTAAGAGGTGTTTTTTGATATTTAAAGAAAACTGAATTTCACTAAAATACATATAAATCGATCAAAATGGATGAAAAATGACTTTTTAGACAGTAGTTGGATAGGTTTTCACATAACCTTTCAAGTGAGCCCTGAAAAGTTAAAGGTAGTTAATCTGGTGCCAAGATATAAGCAATAATATTAAAAAAATAACTTGTAATTTAGTAGTTTAAATACTACTTAGTTCACAAAATAATTCACAGAGGTCGCAAATATTCATTTCAAGTGCTAAAAGTTTACCAATATGATTTTTTGATGTATTCGAATGTATAAAAAGACTGAATGAGTTCTAACCTCAGACAACGACCCTTATATTTCGAGATGTTTGAGGTAATGTGTATTTTAAAATTATTTTCGATCTAGTATATCTCGAAAATAGTACGGTCATTTTTTATCAAACGGAGCTCATTCTTTTCGTTTTTTAATGAAGGTTCGAAATTGAAAAGGAATTTAAAGATGCATTGACTAGTTTTTTTATAACAATTTTTAGATTTTTGGATTTTTGAGTTTAAGTTTTTCGAGTATTTTGGTATGTTAGAAATGTTATGATCAATTTATTGTAAATGCAATAAACAGAGCATAAAATTACCTATTACATATTACCTATTACAACTGCAAATTTTAGATAGACTCTTTCCCTTCTTTTGTTATACACGAAGAAAGTCATATTTAGTTTAAACGGTCATATCTCGGAAATCTATGATGATAAATCGTTCACAAAATTTTAGATGATAAGGAATTTAGTGAATCTAAGTACTAAAATCTGATTACAGTTACTTTAAATATTTAAATAATTTTAATAAATTATGTACAGAGAAAAAAAAATTATCTTTTGTCATACCATCAATGATAAAAAAGCACACCCTTTTTGAGGTATTATTTAGAAAGAGACATAGCAATTTCAAGTTAATTTAGTAGAATAGAGAGTTTGCTATTGGAGCAATTGATTTAGTTTGAGGAAGCTAAGTGCCAATTAATTGGCAGCGGTTTTTTCAATGTAAATGTGACTGTCAGCAATCTTGAACGTATTACCGAGCATTTTTCTATTATTTAATAACTAAAGGCATTCTTCGACATCATCCTTTTGTAATGTTCTATTATAATTATCAAAATCTGAGTCACTTATAGCCTATTCAAAAGAAGTTTCATACTCATAATTTTTTCCCTCTTGTATAAAGTCATCATCGTCTTTCACATTTTTCATTTTTTTTTATTTTTTTTTTCATTTTAACAGCTACAGGTATTAAACTTTTTATGTGACGGTAAGATGCTTCTGTCACATTGATTAACTTTTCTAGCAGTTCAACGATTGTCGCAAATGTCTCGTTTATAGCTTTGTCTGCATTAAGGGGTTTGTCCTGTGTAAACGCCTAAATTTTAACTATTTTTGTGCAATTGTTTTTTACAAGACAATAAAAAGCAATCGTTCCAATTTTTTTATATGATTTTAATGACATCTTATAGTATACAAAGAAAATTTTTTAAGTTTATTTTGTTATGTTTTATTATTTTTTTTTACGGCCAAAGTAGACATCCAAAAATAAAGGCAGGTGGCTGGTTGTGGCGATAACGGCAGTTTGGGTTGCCTAAAATAAAAAATTCGAACGGATTACTGTTCTGTAGGCTTGTCATTCTCGCAGGTAGCAGATTTAGACATTTTTATTGAAAAATAACAAAATGGAGGCTTTATGAAAAATTTTTTTTTAATTTTTTCGCCATGATCAGCCACCTGCCTTTTATTTTGGATGTCCACTTTGGCCGTAAATAAAATAATAAAACATAACGAAATAAACTTAAAAAATTTTTTTTTGTACACTATAAGATGTCATTAAAAACACATAAAAAATTGGAACGTTCGCTTTTTATTATCTTGTAAAAATACATTGCACAAAAATAGTTAAAATGTAGGCGTTTACACAGGACTAACCCCTTAAGCTGGTAGGGTGTCAATAAATTATATTTATGTTTTTCAGCATTGCGAACTTTCCCCGCTTCACGAAGCACGGAAGCCTGTTGATTAAGAGCAGTCATCTTGATAGTTCAAAATCTTACAGTTGAATGATTGATTTACTCTGTATTCTGTATATTTATTACAAACTGATCAAATTCTTTTCTACATTGACCATCATTGATATCACGGTCTTTTTCAATAACGAACAAAGCATGGTTATCATTCCAACAAGACGAACAAATCTTGAAATATTGATGTTCAAATCTTCGGTCTTTGAATCGTTGATGTGTCATGTCTTTTTACTGTACTTTTAATCATTATAAACATGCTTTAAGTTTATATCACCTTGTCAAAAAATGACTAATAAGTTCACATTATCACACACCAAATGCTTCGGCACTTGAGCTTACACCTGAGATAGGTAGAAGCACTCAACGTTTTTGTGTCTGCTAATACAGCAAAATGCTTTCACATTATCTTATTTTTCACATGCTATATCATCAAATACAAAGACAGAATTAGATCGAGTTTTACCTGGAGATACAACGAGATCATGTTCCCCAAAAGGTAAGTATTCAAAAGGTACCTTCTGAAGGATCAATTAGCTTTTCAAGAAATTTATATTTTGGTTGATTCAGGGATTTCGAGTAACTTTAATATTTTCAAATTTCAGACCATTAGAATATATTCTTAGAGATAATAAAATGTTTGTTTGGCCACAATTAGATAGTTCGCAGAATACAGCACGAATCTGTCTGGCAGTAAGTTTCCATGACGTTTATAACGTTTATTATGTGATTCAGTCAGCGTATCGAAGTTGATTACTGATCAGTTTAGAGATTGCTCTTTATAGTCCATCTTTCTTCAAGACTTGATCACAACTAAGGACTGAAGCTATAGAAGCTTAAATTTGTAGTTTATACGTCAGTCATGGAAAACCATCATAGAGTTATGATCGTACACAAAGGTTCTGGTTCGGTAAATAAATAAATTAATTAATAAACTACTTGTTGAGATGCATATACCCGGTTATCAGTACTGTGGTCCATGTACTAAATTATCTAAGAGATAAACTCGCGGAGTTCCAGGAATTAATCCTCTAGATGCTGCATACAAAGAATACGATATAGCTTACTCGAAAAATCGTGAAAACATTCAAGCAAGAAATGCTGCAGATCGAGTCTTGGCTGAGAAGGCATGGCAGCGAGTAAAGTCCAGTGATGCTGATTTACGTGAAAAAGTAGCTGCCTTGGCTATTACAAATGTTATGAAACTAAAGTCAAAGTTGGGTATGGGTCTTGGAAAGAGAAGAAGAAATCTGAAGTAAAAAAGGAAAACTTTGGATTTGAAAAATTTAATCAAATCAACTGCTAAATCTATTATTCCAAGTGTTGACTCACGCGCAGTTATTAAATGTGCTCTAACGATTGCTAGAAAGCATATCAAGAATGCTGGTGGAAAACGTAATGTAATAATTCCACGTGTACTACTTATTCCTACAGTAGGAGCATCTCTTCCAGCAATTATACCTGTCTTTGCTAGTGTGAGTACTGTAGGTTCATTAGAAGGTGGAGCTGCTGGTATCGCTTAATCTGCGAATAGAAAAAATGCTGCTAAAAAGCATCTGGAAGAACAAAAAAGGTATAATGAAAAACTAGTAATGTTAGCTCTTGGCAAAGGTCTGTATCTGACACCACATAAAAAAGGATATGGTTTGTTTGCGAATCACCTTTTTTCATCATCCCTTTTTTTCTAAAAAGAGGGGTTACGTAAAAATGTTACTCAAAGAAAAAAAAGAAAAAATCGGAAAAGTAAAATTACCGCAAAGTCCCTTGATTAATTATGATTGACGGGTTATATTAAATGTTCTTAATACTTAAAAAAGAGTTCTTTATTGAAAAACAAATTATTTCTTACCATAGGATAAAAGTCAAATTCTAATTTTTTATAATAAAAGGGTTGTTATATTGTAATTCATATTTTTAATGTTCAAATTACTCCTTGCTTCACAGATGATGATGAATTAATCTGAAACTTGGAGGATGCATTTTTAAAGGTATTTCGATGAAAATTTTTTTTCTTTTTTATATAAATAATATGATTTAAGGAACCTTATTAATTAAAATGCAGGAGTTTTCAACCATTTTTGAGCAGTTTTTAAAACTGTTTTTCATTTACATTTACAATATTAAAAACAAGTAGGTTCGAAAAATGTGGCCCCAAAATTTTTCTTTATTATAGCTTTATAAACACTTCAGAATTTTCTTTAAATTGGTTAAATGAAGTTACCGTCGCAAGGAGCATTTACAAAAATACTTATTATCGCTAAACATTAACACATTATCCTGTATAACTTTTTAATAAACTGGATTGAAAAAATTAAAACTTTTGGGCAACCAAAAACAAAAGGGAGATAAGTTATATAAATTGATATAATGTTACTTTTAGGTGGCTTTTTAGTGATATCAAATTTTTCTACAGTTTTGATTTTTATGAATTTACACTTACATATCATATTTGTACTGATATTATAAAATTATAGCAAAATTTTCAGCCATTTACCTCCCTTAGATTTAGAGTTATCCTAGTAAATTTGTTAAATTTGAATAAAAACAGGGTTACTAGGAAGGTCATACTGGCGCATACGTAATTTTTGAACCCAAATGAAATTTTTAGGATATGTTCTTTAAAGTATATACAAAAAAGTGTGCATTTTGTTTTTCTCTACAATCGATTATGATTTTTAAAAAATAAAACATTATTGATTTATGATATTGTTTAAGAAAACATTATTTTTACAATAATTTTACGTGTAATGGCTTTTAATAATAAAGTTAAGTAATTAAATTTGGTCTGTATTTAAAGCAGAGATGAAAAAAATTTTTTTTACATCAGTACATACAATATACATATTGCGCCGATTAGCACAACCGTCAATATCACGTTTCATACACGAATATAAATTAGGTACACGTCATTTACAGTGCTTCCTAAACTTGATTTATCGTGTGCATTAAAACAAGCAACGCAGACTAGTCGATCACATTTATATTATCACATGATAATATTCACAATTTAATGTCAGAAGTATTATGCGTCAAATCACGACGCATCGCTCACTTGGTAGGGCTCGAAGATTTTGGGGGAGCAAATTTCAAAGGCGCACTCCCCGAGCACCGAAGGGTCTCAAGCCCGTGTCTACTTGCGACCGCGGAACAGAAATTTCTTTCGGAGCCCTACTCGAGGATCTGGACTGATTTTTATTATAGAGGGTCGCAAGGTACGGAGGCTGTCTGAAAACTGCTTTATAAAGCAGCGTGAATACTGTTTTATAAAGCAGAACCACTGCAAAGTACGCCCATCTAACTGCTAAATCGAATTTAGCAGTCTCTGTAGTCTGGTCTGAAGCTCGTTTGACACATCAATATACACAATAGAGCAGTAATTCAGGTGAGAGTTGACAAGAGCCGCTGCAAGATGCTTGCGCAGAGCCTGGGTGGTGCAGGATCGAAAAGATCTAAGCCCGTACAGGGCTCTATTAACCTTTCGGCTAATCGCATCCACTTGCGGTTTCCATGTCAACTTAGAATCCATAACAACACCGAGATTAGTAAATATATCGATAAAGGGAACAAAAACATTGTCTTGCACCTCGATGCCTGGCAATTGCAACCCATGTAGACGATTAATGTTATATTCAGAACCAAAAATAATAGCTTTTGTTTTGCCTGTATTGAGATGCGCTGCATTTTACGAAGTCCAGGTCGACATAGCACGCGCCACAGCCGACAGACGATATACACCCTCCTGGATACTCGTGTGTAGGTTTGCAAGTCGTCCGCGTATAACAAATGCGCAACACTATTCGACAGTTCTCCCTCCGAACCCCTGAAATTCAACAAAACTTCTTTAAGATCATTCACATTCATCAAAGGCTAAAAAGGACGACCCCAAGACTGAACCCTGTGGGCCGCCGAAGTTGGTTGTTAACCAAATCGATTCCCCATTTGCTTTTGTAATCACTCTCTTGTAATATCCCGTAATATACGACTTGACCCACATACAACATTTCTAGAGAAACCCATCCTGATCAACTTGCGAAGCAGCTTTGAGTGGGAAATTGTGTCGAACCCTTTGCTAAAGTCAAACAGCAGCTCGAAGACGTTGTTCTCTTAAAGAGAGCTGCAAGCGCCGTTGAGTAGCAATAATCTCCCCGTGTCTAAATAACCTGGACCGCTCCGAGAGTTATTAACTTAACTCCCCTGGAAGTTCGAGTATTGGACGCACAGGGAAAATCACCCGGAGAGCGAACGCGCGCGCTGCTCTCTTACCCCGTTCAAACATACCGATCGCGGACACCACTCGCGCCGCCGCTCACAAGCGGCCTTAAGCAGCGTTAATCTCCCCGTGCCTAGCAATCCAGACCACTCCGGGAGTCGTTAGATCAATTTCTCTGAAAGTTCGATTGATAGTGTACACAGGGTGATTCCTTACAGAGAGCACGCCGTGTACTTCTCGTTTACACATCTCGTTAGCGCACCTCGTACGCTCCCACTACTCGCATCGAGCCGTCGTGCTCTCCAAAGAGCGATCGGAGCAGTTGCTAAATCGTTTATAAAAGAAACGGTAAGACAGTAATTAGATTAATTGCTACTACAAAGAAACCGCACCGTCGGTCCAAGCGACAGCGGTAGTGACGCAATCAGCGCCGCTTCAAATTCCGGACACGAAAGGAGAAAGTCGTTCCTTCGGCTACTCGTCCAGCTCCTCCTTTACTGTCGTCAAGCAAGGGCTTTCCCACGCCTCAGGTATGGAGCAGGTTCTTCGTGGTGCTACGACCTGCAATGCCACTACCCTCCTCTGCCGATATCCAAGCAGCTCTCTCGTCGAAGAACGTGAGAGAGCAAGAGGATGTTCTGTGCCTCTTTCCTTCTCCGGAGGATGAGTTGCCGGACACGGGGCTCCTTCTAGCCAAGAGATCTCGGAAATCTCAAAGAGAACCCAAAGGCATCGCGGCTTTGAAGGATCCGAGGACGCTAGCTGCGATAAAAAGGAGGCTCGGCTCCGCGCCGACGAAACCGGCGTCGAAAGTCAGACTCCTCTCCATCGATGCGGCGCCTCAAAGCCGCAGCATCAGCCACCGTCGATCGCTCCGACGGCTCCAACCACGTCTGTTATTTTCCCCTGAGCGTGAGGCAAGAAGGCCCCGCTAAAAATCTTGCCCTTCCTTAGTTCGAAGTTAGGCCTCTGTTGCAAGAGTTTGAAATAAATAAAAGCAGTATCCCGAGTACGCTTTTTCCGCCGAGGTACCGCATCCCGCCGATTGTAAAGATCTCTTAGGTCTGCGTCTACCCATGGAGTAAGACATTTTTTCCATGGTGTGAAATGCTTTAGTGCTGCAATCCAATTTACAACACTCATGATGTTTTGGCTTGTGTTCTAGCCGACCGTCTACGTCACTAGTCAGGCAAAAAACGGACATCCAGTCACAGGAAGCAAGTAGGGATAAAAGTTCCTCCTGTCTGATAAATTAAAAATCCCTTTACGTGAAGCTGTTAAAAGCAGGAGGCTTTGGGGACTCAACATTTACGACAACATCTATAAAATTATGCTAACTGGGAAAGGTTGTCATGTGGTTGCCCGCATCCAGTATCACGTTGTCATCGTCAATCAGAATAACGTCAATCCATGCGTGAGAATCCCTGACGTGATGAATCGCGCCATGTTCTACTAGTTTGAGATTTAACTAACAGGCAAGCTATTATAAAATCTACGTCCTGGGATGTCGACAGCATGTTCGCGTTCAGATCACCCATAACGATTCTATAATCCTATCCTACTGAATACCTCCTTAAATTATCTACTAGATCGGATTTTGCGGTGAAGGATATACATGGTGGTCGGTAGACTACGACTACAAAGACATGTGATAGATTGCTCCGCTGGATTTTACACATTAAGTATTCCGGAATACCTGTTTATCTTGGTTTACCGGTGGTCTCCGTCGGCAATGAGCAGAGAAATAATGCCTTGTAGGTGTTGTGGATGTACAAGGCGAGTCCAACTCCCCGCTTGTTCCTATCCTGTCACAAAACCGAATACCTCTCCACCAGAGTAAACACACCGTTAACACTATGCCAGAAACGCGTCTCAGCCACTCCGAAGAGGTGATAGTACGAGCAAACAGCCGAGAGAAATTGCCAAAACAACCCCAAGTGCTTGTAGAGCGAGGTCGCATTTACGAATGGCATAGACAACGTCCATTCTGTTCTTCTGGTCCATCAAAAATATTATAAATAATTATATCCGCCTCATCCGTACCATGTTTGAACCCAACCGCGGAAAAGCCGCACGTCACTCTATCAGCGGAGCCGGTTTTGTTCAAGCGAGGGCCTCGAGTTCGACGCCGACGGTACCGCGTTCGAATCCCATCGTCATCTGATTCCGCCAGCGGAGTAATACAGGGTGGCGCAATGGGTTTAGCAGCTCATATATTGCATGCAATAGCCGTCTATGTTATTATTACCATCGACAATTACATTAACATCACAAACATTTACCTTATCACTAATAATACTATTGAGGTTACGCACTTGCTCTTCAAGCAGCAGGACTCTCCCAGCCATAGCCGCACACTTTGCATCCAACGATGTGCGGCTACATTCAAGCTCCTCCAGCCTGGCATCTTGATGGGCTATCTTAACCTCCACGGCGAATAACATTTCATCGAGTGTTTTTACATTGAAAACTAATGACGGCAAAAGGTTCAATACCTCAAAACCATCATCCAGTTTAGCGGTCATAGAGGATACTTGTTTAGCCATGGTTGAGAGACCACTAACGTACTTTTCAAGTCTACGTATTGTACCCTTGTTACTCTCTTCCCTTGATCTCGCTATAAGCGTCGTCATCGAAAATCCTGTCGACTGTGTTGTTCGCAGCCCTCGTTGCGAACAACACAGTCTGCTGCTGTCGTCCCCATAGGTGTTGGTGGTTCCGAAAGCCGATAATGATGGTGAAGTCAGGGGCCCCTGTAGACCAGCAACCGGCTTGGCACCTACGCTCGCTGGTGTAGGGGTGTGCAGTAAGGGGCTCTGCGACGCGCTGGAGAGAAAGAGAGCTGGTGGCCTGTAGTGCTCCCACTCTCTTCCTTACTCGGGCCAGCGGTGATGTTCTCAGAAGGCTCGAGGCCGGCGAACGTCTTTAATAGCGACGAGGAGTTTCATGCCGTGGTCGGGGTATTTGCCTCGCCTGCTGGCGGTTGCTGCTGATCCGTCAGCTAGTCTCGTTTTGCCTTGGCAGCTTTGATGAAGTTGTCGACTTTTTGAAGCTGGTGTTGGTGCGCTTCTCGAGATTCACGAAAGAGGAGCACTTTAATATGGATCTTCCACGCATCTTCTGCATGACTGTCATGCATTTAGCATAACATTTGTGTGGACACGACCAGCATTTTATCAGCACATTGCTTTTCCAATCTACCTTGCTGCAAATCTGCCTTACTTTTCCTGTTGTGACGCGCACTGCTGTCTGGTGGAGAAATTCGACATCGTCAGCTGTCTAGGAGGGCAGGCGAAGAGAACGCTTGTATGAGTTGTGGGCACAGCATATAGACACGTACCTGATGGCTAGAGGCAACGGCTGATCCTCATGAAACGGCAGGATCGCGTGCGAACGATCTTGTAAATCGCGCCTGCAGACGAAAAGATACGCCAAGAAGACTAACCTCCAAATGTGATGCTAGTCAGGAAAATCGTGGATATAACGCAAGTATCGCAGGAATTTCAGGACATTATAGTTCCAGCAATTGCTTGCATTCTCAGTTCGTGCCGCTTCGTTAAACCCCACCACAGTTGTTGACAATAATTTCAAAGTTAAAATACACACTTTTATTCTAAATACTTTGAAGCATATTCTCCTAAATTTTCAGCCGTATTCATTAATTTGGTATGCGCCAGGATAAAATTAAAGTTTAAAAAACAAATTAGTGAGAAAACAGTGTTTTTATTGAATAAACTCACCATAATTTTAGAAATCTATTCATTATAAATATGTTGTATATATCAATAACTCTTAGAACACATCTGACTAGTATAATACAGTATTTAACCTCCAAAACTTGAAGCAAAAAATTATTATTCACTAGGGTTGGCCGAAAATACACTTTTTTCGAGATTCAAAACACAATAGTGGGCAAAAGTGGCCTCTCTTTATAACAATTTTAACGCAAAACAAAATTTACCGATTAGTTTTCATTTGACTCTCATGCATTGAGGTTGAAAAATTGAACATTTTAGTAATATAAAATTAGAAATATCGCAATTAATGGAATACACCTTTCATTCTTATAATACACTATCCATAGGGCTTTAAGCAATTTTTTCTCATCTTTTTCTATCAAGCTTTTTGAGTTAATGGAGAATCGTATAATAATTTCAATCCGATTTGTTATAACGTAAACATTCTTTTCGGTAAAGTTGTACCTCTTGAAAAAAAATACTTTTTTGTATTTAATATTTTCTACGAAAACGACCTTTAAGCAAATTTTATTGAGAAAAACAAAAAAATAAAGCGCAAAAAGGCATACAAAAATCGATTTTTAGGCCACAATTAGATTATAATGGATTGTGCGCAAAAATTTACTTTGGTAAAGTTTTAGATGTCGAATGAACCCAAGCTCTTTTTACTAAATTTTTACAATATCAATTCTTATCATAAAAACTAAGAACTAATGATGTTATACTATAACGAAAAATCAATAAATCTCGTTCTGTAACGCTTGAGCAGTGAGCCCCGAGGCTTGCAGACCGTAGGCCGCAAACCGCGTATCGAATTGGTTTCTTTTTATTTTTCATCCTATAAACTGACGCTGCAAATAATTTGTTTGTGTACTAACTGTCGGAGCCGATTTTCCTAAATCTTTTTACAACTTGAGGTAAATATATTCATGAGATTAAAATAAAAACTCATCACTAAAATCAAAAGCCATCGATTATTTTCGATAGTAAACTAGATAGATCTAAATAGATTATTTCCACTACGGAATAAATAACATAAAAGATGAGATAAGATAAGATAAGATAAGGATTTATTTTGCACAGTCAAAAATAATTTACATTGCCAATTACGGCATAGTTACACTGTTCGCAACATACATCTGAAAGTTATCAAACCCATTTAACAAAAATTGTCAAATTTACAAACTTATTGCACAATTTCCTTAATTTATCACATCAAGTTAAATATAAACTTTAATAATTCAATAATAACGCAGACTTATTGGTCGATGTACATTAGCTGCAGGTGTCTGCGAATAGCCAATTTAAATTTGTTTAACGATGACAGACACCTAATGCTAAATGGAATCGAGTTCCATAGGCGGGATCTCTGAGCGGTAAAAGATTTTAGGCCTACATTAGTACATGCACCTGATTCTACTAATGCTTGCGAGACCCTGCCCGATGTTCTGGCCTCATTTCTTTTAAATAAGGTCGTAAGATACGACGGTTGGTCCATGATATATGCCTTGTAGCTAATCACCAGCGCAAAATATTCCCTTCTTTCGTTCACGCTCAACCAGTTCAATCGCTTTCTATAAGGAGTAATACGCTCATCCTTTCTGACCCCGAAAATGTACCGCATGCCGGAGTTTTGCAATCTCCGCAGCTCGGTTTGGAGTTCATTTGACAGATCCAGGAAATGCTATTCAAAAGAAATTCAAATTTTACCCTATCACGCGGCAAAACGAAACACCAAACTGCACAGATAATCGAAAACTCGAACCGATAAGCAGCGTCATTTTAAATTATTAACAAATTGTAAATTTACAAGTATCCATTAGAGATATTAATCACTTACAATCACGTATAGTAGATCAAGATGCTGATTTAGTGAACCTTCGAGGTGAAGTTGTAGCGATTCGCTTACATTTAAAGAAAGTTCTTTCATAATGGGAATTGCGTTTAACACTAAAGCTGACAAAAGTCATATTAACAATCGGTCATGTCATCGGATAGTCAGTCGACATCTAATCATCAAACAGCTCACAAGCCAGAACATACACTTTCTACAGAGTCTCGGTCTCAAAATAGTGCCTGCAAGAACCGTAGGAAGAACAGAAGAACAAAGTTAACGTCAAATAAAAAAGTGTGCGTGCGTGAGCGTGTGCGTGCGCGTGCGTGTGCGTGTCTGTGCGTGTGCGTGTGCGTGTATACGTGTATGTGTCAATGTACGTATGTATCGTTCTATATCTCGAGCAATCCACGGTTAAACTCAATGTGTCAGGACCCATTTTTTTTGTTTTTTTTTAAAGGAAGAGGACTAATAAATATTTTTATTGTTTTTCCATGCGTTTTTGTGTTGTTATCCGTTTTTCGATTTTTGAGTTTTAGTTTTTCGATTTTTTAATACATTAGAAATAATGTGATTGATTTACTGATAATGCAGGAATAAAAGATCTTAAAATTACATATATTTTTCGACCCGAAATTTTTTATAAGATATTTCCCTCTTCCTATCTATCTTCCCCGACATGAAATTTTTTATAAGCTATTTTTAAGCTATTTTCCTTCTTTTGTTATACACGCAAACGTCATTTTTTTAAATAGTGATATTTTGAAAACATAACATATTTTGAAAAATTGCCGCCAATTCATTCGCACTTAGCTTCCTCAAACTTTAAAAATTGTTCCAATATGAAATTATGTATTCTATTTAATTCTGCAGTGAAAAATCAATATGTATAAGATGGTAGTGCGGTTGCGTGATGGAGCAATGCAGGTTGTGAGCGGATATGCTGTTTATTGACGTAAAAATGGATTTGGCTGTGAGAACGGCCGGTTGGTTTGAACAAGATATATGTAAGAGAGAGTAGAGTTGTAGGCTGGCAATACGTTTAAGTAGCAGTGAAAACTGCTGATGATTTTAGTCTCCTCAGCGAGCGTGGGTGCCGAGCTGGGGAGTCCAAGCCGGTAGCCGCACACTGCTGTTAGCTCTTTTAGACAGGAGCACTTAGAGATCTCCAGCCCTGTCTGCAAAACGAGCCAGAGCGGTGCTATCCCGGCTGATCCCTCGAGAGCCGGGAGCTGAATGCCTTTCGAGGCTCTGCGTACCTCCTTATATCCCCTCCGCAGAGCTACGCCGAATTCCCTCGGCGTGGCCGCAGAATGGGGGAAGTATATGCGCGCAGGGACTGCGTCGTGGCTCTCTGCTTGCTAGTGCCTTACCGATATGCTCTGGATGGATGGATCTCTCTCTGACGGTCGTGCTCGTGGATATACCCTTAGCAGTTTGTCTCATTGTGAGCTGAGACTAAGAGGGGAGTGGATCGGGATTTCGTGCGAGGAGAGGAGAGCGTGGCTCGACTGAGACGCTACAAATATGGTTTTCTAAAAATTGCACTAAATTCATCATAATCGTTTTAACATAAAAAAAAATACAGAAAAACTAAAACTCAAAAATTGAAAAATCGAAAAATTGTTATGAAACAAAATTAAGTCGATGAATCTTGAAATTTATTTTGAATTTTAAAATGAAAAAACCGCTGTCAATTCATTGGCACTTAGCTTCCTCAAACTTCAAAAACTGTTCCATTTTGAAATTATTTATTCTATTTAATACTGGGGTGAAAAATGAAAATAACAAATCCATTGCTTTTCAATATGTCGAAATATATATATATATATATATATATATATATATGCAAAAGTATAGCATAGATTATAAAACAGTATTGTTGTTTAAAATATTTCTTAATATATACGAGGTCTGTCCCAAAAGTATCCGACCTACGTTCATATCTTCGCACGGAGAGACTCAGGCGACCTCTGGAGGGTACGAACGTCACCAGCAACTCCTAACCTTCTCATCAGTATCCTGAGATACCGATGAAACGCCTTAGTTCCCGCGCAGCGTGTATTTGTTTACAACGACTTTTTTGCGTTCGTCGCAATTTGCTTATTGCTAAAAATGGCAGAACGAACCGAACAGCGAATTTGCATAAAATTTTGCTTTAATCTCGGTAAAAGTTGTGCGGAAACTATTGAAATGTTGCAAAAGGCCTTTAAAGATGAGTGTATGGGCAAAACACAAATAAAAGAGTGGTATAGGCGGTTCAAAAGTGGCCGCACATCTGTTGACAGTGATCCTCGTGATCCTCGTTCTGGTCGACCTTCGACGGGAACATCGTCGGATAATGTCGAGCGTGTGCGTGTTGCAGTTGAACAAGATCGTCGTTTGATTGTGAGAGAACTGGAAGATGAACTTGGAATACTAAAAAGTACTGTTTGGCGAATTTTAACCGAGAATTTGGGAATGACTCGTGTGTGTGCAAAATTCATCCCGAAACTGCTCTCAGACCAGCAAAAAAACCTTCGATTAGAAATCGCTCAGGACAATTTGGAAATGATTAATAGTGATGAAAACTTTCTTAAAAAGGTTATTACTGGTGATGAGTCATGGGTTTATGGTGATTATGGTCCTGAAAATGCTGCTTAAAGGACATCGATTCGACAATAAACAGACTGTTGCTAATGCTACGAACTAATGCGACGAATGCACTAAAGGCGATTCCGAAGTCTGACTTTCAAGAGTGCTTTAATAAGTGGAAACATCGATATGAGCATCTTGTTCAATCAAATGGGGACTACTTTGAAGGATGCCACCCCCCGGATGACGAAGAATAAATCAAGCGCCGAGAAATCGAGGTAGGTCGGATACTTTTGGGACAGACCTCGTATATACTGCATACCATTTTCAAAAATAAATTTAAGATAAGATAATATTTAATAAAGAAAATCTTAAAAATGTTCATTATGTAACGAGTACAGTCGCGTACTTGTACGTTTAAGTACGGAAATATGACGCTAACTCGGAAGCGCAAGGTGAATTCGACCGTCTGCTGACTCGTACGGTTCGGGACTCGCACGTGCGAGCGATCTCGGCGGAGCGACATAGTGAGAAAGAGAACGAATCGACGAAAGAGCGAATGTGTGTGAGTGTGATCGACGTACGCCATCGAGTAGACGACGAGGTTCACGAGGGAGAACTCCACGTCGACTAGCTGCTTGCGTCCACTAGCTCTCCACCGCCGCGCGCAGAGTTGCATCCACCGGGGAAGAGAGAGAGATATAGAGAGCGAAAGCGAGCGAGCGAGAGAGAGAGAGAGAGAGTGAGTGAACAGCGGGTGAAATCTGCGAAGAGCCACATAAAGTAAGTGTAAATTCTCGCGAGCTGGTACATCGGTACCGTTGACTATACGTATGTGAAGGGTGCTGACGACGAGAAGCACCCAACATCGCCTCTTGTGCGCGCGCGAATTGTCGACTCGCGCGCGTCTCGATTCACGCGTCTAGGAGGCCGCGTGTCTCCCATTTTTGTACGATCAGTCTGCCATAATATATGTATCAATGTGATTTCTCTCACGTGTTTATTTCGCATACTGCCTATCCGCGTTATCCCTTTTCCTTACTCCCCCACCCCTATTTCGTAGAAGCCCTGAGCAGAGATTAGCTGGGGACATACAGCCAGTGCATGATGACGGGGCTGGCTAAGTAGGTGATTACCTGCTATAACAGGAAAAACGAGCCTTAGTCTCGAGCACAAGGAAGGAGCATCGGAGACGCTCGGAGTGAACCGCTGAATGTGGAACCACGACCGAGTTTAGAGTGAAAGTAACACTGGGCTCAGGCGTCCGCCCTCGCATAATTAATTATTTGATATAAAGAATTATTGCGTTATAATTAAGTGTAATTATTCGAGATAATTATTCAAAAGAGTTTATTCAAACTCATTTTAACTGTGAACCCAAATGTTAACTCTATTAAATTTTATTCCTTACAAATTGTATTTGAAAAGAAGACAAATTTTGAAACACTATAATTGTTGATTAAATTTTTCGATGAATACAATAAATACATACTACTTTAACAAATAAGTTTTTTTCGTAATTTTGTTCGAGTTTATGAACAACGGATTAATTTATCACAAAAATATCATAAAAATGAAAAAACGATACAAAATAAAAACAAATCGATCAATCTTAAATCTTTTTTTAATTAAAATCTTCATCAAAAAGTAAAAATAGAGCTTTGAACGTCAAAAACTACCGCATAATACTTAAGAAAAGATCTGTTAAAATTTTTTGTAAAAAATAATGAATATCATCAAAATGAGAAAACCTTATAAAAAAATTAAAATGATAAATCTTAAAAATTCTTCTTAATTTTTAATTTTTATCAAAAAACATAAACAATAATCTTAGAATGGCCAAAAATTGCCGCATAATACTCATGAAAAGAACTATAAAAAGTTAAAAAAAAATTAATATCATAAAACTGAAAAAAATATTATGAAATAAAAACGAATCCATAAATCTTAAGAATTCCTCTTGATTTCATGTCTTAATAAAAAAAAACGTATTAAATGAGATCTGTTTGGGCAATCATTACCGCGTAATACAAACGAAATGTAGGATTAAAAATTTTTTGAAAAAGAAAAGATCACAAAAAATGAAAAAATGTTATAGAACAAAAATCATTTAATGAATCTTGAAAATTCTTTTTGAATTAAGTTCTTTACTAAAAGATGAAAATAATAAGGTTCATTGGTAAAAAATTACCATGTAATACCCAAGAAATAAGCAATCAAACATTCATTTAATAAATATATAACCTCGAATATCTCGAAAAATAAAAGTCCTCAAGATCTGGGCAAATAACTTAGCCCAGAGACAGTAAAAAGCTATCTATTTAGAAATTTGCAGAGGGAATACTGCCGTTTTACTCAAGTTATAGTTTGCCATAGAAAATTCGTCCGACGTGTTTAGAATACTTAATGAGTGCATTTTGCACGCAAATCCAATTTCTTTTAATAACAAAATGTTTCTTTTACTGAGCAGAATTCTTTTCTCTTTGCGATTTAAAGGTGAAATATTGTTATCCACTATAGACTGTTGATTATATAGTATCATCACTGGGTCTTAAATGTAATCTCTCAGTAATTTTTTCGCCACAAAATTTGATTAAATTACCGTCTTGATCGCAAATTTTTAATACAAGGCGAGGTATTGACTCTACAAGCACAGGAAAGTAAATGAGATAGGCCCTTCAAAGATTTTAGATTCCTGGTGGAACTTTTGGTGAAAATTCATAGATTGCGTGAACAGGCACGCCGTTACTGAAAGCAGCATGAGTAATACTGTATTCAACGCGTATAATGTTGACCTAGGAAATATAAACAGGGTTCGTAGACGTCGCCCATTTAAATTTAGGTATACATTTTCTTTCGAAACCAAATGACGAGCCAATAGAATCTTCAGGAGAAAAATCTATATTGTATCAAGAAAAAAGTTCACATTACAAAGTCGTTCGATTACCTCGTAAAATAATCGATTTATATTGCAACTCATTTGTTGCATATAAATTGTTGTTTATATTAATTGGTTTGGTGTACATTAATACAAATACTCTTCAATATCAGAAATTTCGTAAGAGCTATCTGGTAGTTCAATAATTTTTTTTATTCCATCTTTATCTTCGAATAGAAATTTATTATTTATATTATCGATATTCGGTATAGCGTTAAAGTTTCAAAATAAATGAATGCTAATTCGTAAGGTCTCTGAAGATCGAGAGAGGGGAAAAACTCTCCAAAACGCAGGTATCTCCCGACAACGTTATGCTGTAAGACATAATGATAGAAAAACATTCAAATTAAAGCACCAGTGTTTTTATTAAGAATTTTCAATAAGAAATAGGAAACATCATTGTTCACAGTTGCTTTGTTTAAATGATTGAAAATGATATTTGTTGTAGTATATAGTTGCACCTCTGAAATAACAAGCAAGTTCAACGGGGGCCGAATGTGATCCGAACGAGTGAATGTAATTAACGACGTTTCCTCGTTTTATATAAGCGACTCAATGTTTGCTAGCTCCAGCGGCATTGTCAAGATTGACTATAAAGCTCTGGTTATTTCGCACACGAGAAGGTAGATGTATCGCAACAACTCGCTCGTACGTACACTTTTCTAAAGAATGGTATCGTTTGTTGGAATATTCATGCGACGATATGCACATCAAGCAACTGTTGATGAAAAGCAGGAGAGGGTTTTTTCTGACCTGCAATTTTTATTGCACCCTCCTCACCACCGACTGACCCTAGCAGAGACACGCACGGAGGCCATGGGCTTCAGTCCGAGAAGAACATACCACCTACGACATACAGCTATTGTTCTTATGAGACACCGTGTTATATATATAAAGTTCTTTTTAACATTACATTAGTGTGCTGATTACTGTGTAAGAATATTGTAAAGTCGCAGTGTACTATTTTAAATAAAGATTAACTTAAAATATTATACATTCGATTTCACAACTTCCCAACAAGTTGTATATTCGTAATCATGCTATTCATATCCACTTTTTCATTTATTTTTTATTTTTATTATTTAAACCAGAACCTTTCATGTAAGGTTTTAAAAACAAACCCTTTCCTTTCAAAACAAGATTATGACGTTTTAACTTGGTTAGTTTTTTGTTTGCGTTTATTATATTGTTAACAGACTTAGCTATACCAGCAGCTCTTCCAGCAAACGAGCCTAGAGCCCCGAGCGCTGCTAAGAGGGATAGAAAACCACCTCTCTTACGTATCGGAAGATTAGGAAGCACTGCACGACTCTTTTTACTCTTCTTTTATATAGGATGATGTGCGTCTAACTCAAAGTCTAAACTATTTATAGTGTCATACATCTGACCACTCTGTTTATATAGAAACACAGTAATCTTTACGCATATAAGGAGGACCGTCGATATGGTCATAACCTGGTTTGTTATAATGCTCGTAGCATAATAAATAACCTTGGATCTCAAGATCGTTTTGTAATTCCGCACTTAAAAATCCGTACATTTATTTATTTGCTTGGGAAACTATTTTATGAGAATATCTTTCGGAATGCTTTGCAACTAATCGAGGCTGATGTCGCACAAAGTGTCGTGAGCGATCAGTATGAAATCCATCGTGAAACTGAAAGCTAAACGCCTCGGTTGTTGATATATAAGGTTAAAAAATGGTAGCGCTCTTCAGTAAGCATAATGCGGTACGTACAACAACCATACCCCATTAAAGTAGTTTCTGTGGAGGGGGTGGACTCTCGCATACAGAAACATGCAGAGTTGTTACTTGGCTCATTAAGAAGTGTAATTTGCGGTTCTTCAAACTGTGGAAAAACAAACGTAATTCTCAGCTTAATAACGAGTCCTCATGTGTTACGTTTTAAAAATATATATGTTTATTATAAATAGATACATCAACTAAAGTATCAATATCTTAAAGCTATACTTGCACCACTAAAAGATATCGGATATTTTACGTTTAATAACAACAGTGCAGTGGTGCCCCCAAGCAAAGCACGAACAGATTCTATATGTATTTATGATGATATATTAATAATAAAATAATTTTTTATAAATTGATTTTAAATATTTTACATTTTGTAAAAGCAAGGTTTTATTGAGTCAAGCATAAAAGCTTTTCTAGCATAAAAGCTTGCAGAGATATTGTGAAAAGAAGAGGTACATTTTTTTGGAAAGATTACGGGTGCTAGGCTTCATTTTTTTAGGTACCAGAAACCACCTTCTAAAGTTTGATAAAAAATCGTTTCCCACAGGGTGTGCACTCTCCTTGTAAGTGCTAATGAATTGGAGGCGGTTTTTTTAATTTCTTAAATAAAAAAATGGGTTATGTATAAATAATAGCCTACTCTAGGACTTATCATCCTAAAAAAAGATCTTATTGAATCCATTTTAGTCTGATTAAATTGACTACTTTCAGTAGGAAAATTACCCTAAAAAGCAAAAAATTTGGTTTTTACACGAGGTATGTATATATACACCAAATCTAACTTTTGGACCTATTTCAGAGCTACAAACAACGTCGCTTGCAAAGTATGATTGTCTGCCGGTGCCACTCGATGTGAAGCGGTCACAAGGTCACGTTTGTTTTGCTATCAATCCATAGAGGCTGCATACCTACCTACTTAATTTAATTTTTATTGATTTTAAAAACAATAAATATAAAGTACTTACAAGCTTTTTTCGATCTTCGATACTTTGTAAATATTGATCTGTTCCAGTTTTATTTAAATTATTTCGATGTAGCCAAGGCTTTATACTACGGTATTGTGTGTAAAAATTGTTCATATCCGGTACCAAATCTTTGATAATATACATATGCGGTAATGGATATATTTTACTTGCTTTATTTGAATTTAAATCAATGGAGCTAGAAAAATTATGATTATTTAAAATTACTTATTTCATACAGGGAGCAATAATAGTATAGTAATTTTACCTTATACAAGCTAATGTATTAGTGCCATCTATATTCATCGCACAAGATCCACATATTCCTTCGCGACAGGAACGTCGAAATGTTAATGTAGGATCGACTTCATTCTTTATTTTTATTAATGCATCTAACACCATTGGACCGCATCTAAAATATAGAAGTAAAGTTTATAATTATGGGAATAAATTATATTCTGGGAATTATAAATATCTTCCTATATTTATAATTGTTACCATGTTTTTGGGTACTTAGCCCCGCCAACCCCTTCCACCCACCACCAATGACGCTCTACTGCCCCGCCACATCCCCTCCACTAAATAACGTGAAATTCTTTCAAAATTTACATTATATTATAATTCATTTGCCCCTCCACCCCCTCCCCCTACTTAATTAACTTAATACGTATTCTACATTTTCTATTGGTTCTATTGGCTCTATTGGTTTTCTATTGTACTTTTTAATGCTTGTACGAAAATATTCCATAGAATTCAATATTATTATCCATATTTCCTCATAAATATTGCGGTGTAATGTAACATAATATCTAATCATCGATTAGAATACCTCACTTCAGTTGTAGGTCCTGAATAATAGATTTCAATAAATATAAATAATTGTAGTTTTTAAAAATATTTTTTAAGATATAAAATATTTTTTTTATAATTAATACATAGAAAGTAGTAGTTATTTAAGATTAAGAGACTGTAAACTTTTTATAAATTGATTTATTTGGTAAAATTATTTACAAGTAAAAAACAATATAATCACAAAAACTCACTTTAAAAATTATGCTTCAGTATTTTTAGAGGTTAGAATAAAAAAAATATGCAGTAATTTTAAACACTTTTTCGACGTGCAATGATACTAAAACAATTTATAATAATAATAATAAATAATCACAATATTAAAACTTTTTCATCTTACAGATGTAAAATAAAGAATAATCGTTTTTACTTACAACGAAGTGTAGAAGACCTTAGATGACGCAACTTGAGTACCAGACGTACCTAGATACAATCTTCGTGCTTTACCTTAAGTAAGAATCCACATAAGTACAATCCCGTGCTGTGCTGTGCTGTGCTGTGCTGTGCCGTCCGATTTTAGAACGAAGAAGTATATCTACATTTATATCTATGGTCATTCAATTAGTACTTCATAACTATCATTTAGATTATTTAATAAATGAACAATTTGCCGACCCTAGGTTAACCATTGATGGAGGACTAAATAAAACTGATATAAACATATAGGATTTATAAAATATTGAGCATTTAAAAAAAATCCGTGATTATAAAGTGAAATACATTAAAAATAATTAATTCTTTTAATTTTAATTACTTAATGCGTGATAAAATTTTGTTTTTTCGCATATTTGATGGAATTTGGCCCCTCTCTTTTCTTAAAATTTCCCTTCACTTCCTAGCATTAATTCTTTTTAATATTCATATTTTGACAAACTCTAAACAATGAACTTAGTTTTGTACGTCACCCCGTGTTCCGTGACTTGCTATGCCTCCGTGGGCATCATCCTTAAAGATTTTAATAAAATATTTAATCAAAAACGTTATCAAGTAAGGTAATGAAAAAATTTAAATATATGATATTAATATATGAATAAAGTGGTTAAAAACTGATAAAGTAATAATAATTCTTTTTGTAATTAAATAATTATAGGTTGATTAATTGAGATTTCTAATAAAATAATATCTAAGTAAAGTTAATTCTTGCAATACACAGCTTATTTCACTTTATACATAGTATATAGATCACTCTGATGTATACATACATATGTACTCGTACATACAAAAGTAAAAAGACCAAAACGTATAAACATTCAACAAAAATGATACGCATTAATCTACATAATAGTATACTAAACTCAAATTTTTTCATTACCTTACTTTATAACGTTTTTGTTTTAATATTTTATTACAATCTTTAATTTATTAATGAATCTAAATAATACTTTTAAAATAATAATTCAAAGACCATATATGCAGATGTAGATAGACTTGTTCTAAAATCGGACTGCATAACACTGTACAGCACAGCACAACAACAGCACGGGATTGTGCTTATGTACAATCTCACTAAATGAGCCCTTACCTCCCGAAGTATGTTTTGAAAAGTAATCATCTTCCTTACCGTAAATCAAACACACGCAAAATTTGCCTGTTAGTTATAATGATATTGTTGTATAATAAATCATACTACTATACTAACTGTACTACAACTATAGACTATAGTGTATAAATCAGATAAAATTTGGACGCAATTAGTAAAGTATACCTAATTTTTTAGATTTTTGCGAAGATACAAAAAAAACTCTTTCTCTATATATAATAGTAAAATTGTGTTTTTACATTATCATAAGCTTCTTCCATCATTGATAACTCATAAATACATTTTGTTAACTCCAATATTTTATTTTATTTTATTTTATTTATTATTAATCGGCTAAACTACCCTTTTTATATGTTAAAAATATATTAAAAACATTAAAGTTTATACAAAAATTTCGCTTTATAGTTAAATGTTCTAAAATCTTTTCTGTATTTATCTTATTAAGGTGATGCTAAAACCACCTGTCACCAACAAATGCGAGGCAAATACCACTTTTCTCATTTAATTTTCAATTTTTAGCAGATATCTTCATGAAACGTTATTATTTTAACCAAAAACAACAACTTTTCAGAGAGATATTTTCTCAAAATTGAATATTGAATGAAATAAATGGTTCCCCGTATTTGACGGTGGCAGGGGGTTTAGCATAACCTTAAAAGTAAAAAATAGGGTTTGGCGAGCGGTGCGAGCAGGGAGGAACCCCTCATAGTACATATAGTAGTGTTCTAAATTTTCAGACATGACCAAAAAACGGCTATTTTTATAAATTCTACGAAGCTCCCATTTTTATCAATTTAATCGTACCAAAACAGAATTTATTCGTCTTTATACAACCTTAAAAAAAATATTAGACCTCCTTGATAGCTCAATGGGTCACCTTTACAGGGATGAATGTAAACCTAAAATTTTGTGTTTCTTAGGTTATGTTTGATTGTTTGCCATTTAACGAAAAAATTTAAGGAAATTTAGCGTAATTTACTTCAATTCTTTTTTGATACGTTTAAAACAGTTACGTATAACCAAAGATGTAGCCCATGTAATATAGATACTTTTTCGAAAATATAGTTCAAACGCCCTAGAAAACAATGCACTTGGTCTGGTTCTGCATTTTGAGCATATAGCATTACTGTGATTTTTTTTCTAGCTTGCTTTTTCCACTTAAAGTAAATGTCATACTATTAAAGTGTGACGTAATTTACGTGAGGTATTCTAAATTACGGACAATTATATGTACATCCAAATGAAAGCTGATTCAGACTTTAATTTGAGTTGTCGGAGCATCTTTAAAGATATTTGAATGAAGAGTTGTGCTGGATTTAAAATTAAGAAAAAAAATTTGGTATCGAAATGAGAGACCATAATTGCGCGCCAAAATTGCTTGTGACGGACTTAAGCCGTTCTTCTACTCCAACGTAGGAGAGTTCGTTTTCCAGTTGTGTTTTTGTTACACGCGGTTCGCGTACGGACCCGAAGAAGTGCGCGAGAAACAACCTCTTCCTGGATTCCCCCTGATAGTTACGCTCCTGCAGCCGCCGAGGTCGGAGCTGCAGAAGTGCCACTGTGCTTTGGGTTTTGGTATGCTAACTCGAACCAGCAGGAGGGCGCGTTAGCTCTCCGCCGGGCAAGCAGTCAAAACCCCGAGAAAGGCACCAGCGCGCTTTTCTCGGGTAAAACCCTGAAGACGTAGTCTCGGGCAGCGCGTTGGCCGTCCCGAGCTATGCCTTTTATGAAATTCGTTAGCGCGTTTCCCCCTCCAGTGGCTACTGAAGGACGTCCGGCGCACCCGAATAATAGGTGGAGGCGGGGAAAAATGAGTTATAATTATTAGTGTGAAACTTGGTTTTTTATTGAGGGTAAAAGTACAATTAAAGAGGAGTGGAGTTGCGATAGAGGGAAGCGAAAGAGAGAGATTACACGCGGTAGATAGGCGAGGATTCGCCACATCACCGTGAGTGCACCACAAGAAGCGGCCCGAGTTCACCCTAGTATCCCAAGCGCGAGGCCTGCTCGCTGGCTAGCCACGGCTTGAGAGGTCAGAGAAAACTCAGTGCTTCCTCGGCTGTGCGTCGCCGATATATACCCGAGCCCACTCTCTCCATCTCTCTCGCTCCCGTCCTCCTTCTCACGATATTCGCGAATCCCCACTCTTCCAATATTCGCGAATTCGTTGCTCTTCGCTGAACACGCTTTCGTATGTCTGCGCGCTCGTGTGTGTATATGCACACGCGCGCGTTCTTAGCCATTACGTTGGCCCCGCCGTATCATCTTAGTTAACAAATATAAAACCGAATCATTTCCGCAATAATTAAATAATTAATTAAATGATTTCTTATAAAAAAACTAACTTTTAATTAATACTACGTTTTTTTATATCCTAAATGTATTAACTAATTTATTTTGCTTATAATGATTACTAATGTTAATATCATATTAACGTTAACAATAATAATTAATGGTACTGTTCTTGATAATAAGGGTATAGGTACAGGCCGTCTCAGTGCCCCCCAATAAAAGTTTCGCGCCTTTCGGTACTCGTCGCTGCGTCGCGGGTCGCGTTTCGGGTTTCGCACATGATGCTCGATCTAAATTTTGTCTTGCACCTTGACTCGTCACCTCGGCTTTCCCCCTCCCTTCTGCCGAATTTTCGCACACGTGCCAGCTCCTTGTTTACGTTTGAATTCTCCCATGCGCGTACCGGACCTGCGGTCCTCCCTGCTTGTGTTTCTCCGAAAACATCGCATGTTTCTTCGATTTGGCTCTCTTCTTGTCCCTATCTCTATCTACCTTTTAATTCTATTCTTTCTCGCTACATTGCTTTATTAGAGTATTTTGAACCATATTCTTTTTTCTTTGGGCCGATTTCACGGTGCCTCTTTTATTTTTAATTTTATAATTTGTTTTAATTGATGTTTGCACGTATACGTGTATACACGTGGTGTCCAATATATACGTGCACTCATTGAATTATTGTATTCTATTATTTTATGGTGCAAGTGTCTCTTTGTTTACTTAATTTATTTTAATAATGCATATACCTTAATTATGTATTGGGCCGATTTCACGGTGCCTCTTTTTGTTTATAATGTTCTGTTCTGCATTATTTAAATAATTACATTTCGTTTTTACATATGTGTTTTTGTTTTTCGCTTAATTACATGTTATGCTCTTTTACATTTGTTTAAATCTAAAATTTATAAACTCTTAAGCCTGTTCTATTCTATTGTGTGTTTCTCTCTCCCTACTGCCCCCCAAAAAAAAGTTTGAATTTTTGAAAAAAATTTGAAAATTTTATTTGACCGCGCCAGAGAGAGACCCTAACGGTATCAAATTTCACTTGCCCAATTTATGATTATTTTCGTGTGAACAAAAACAAATTTATACTATAAAAGTTTATTCTAGTTTATCTAATTTGTCAATTTTTTGTTTCAATAATAGATTTTTCTTTTGATTACTTACTCACTGTAATACGGTTTTAAATTTGCCAAGTGAAATTTTCCCCGTTCTTTTTTTAATACCGGGTCGTAAAGTAAATACGTATCGATTCCCACGGCTTGTTGCACGATAAATGGCCCTTCAAAAACATAAAAAAATTTTGCTATTTTGCCGTTCTCCGCATCCGATACGTTTAAAGCTTTCACTAACACTTTGTCGTCGTCTTTAAATTTAAAGTGTGTTTTATTCGCATTCCGTTTCGCTGCTCTATTCTTTAAGAATTTGTGCGCATAGTCGCGAGCCAGTGATATTCTATTGTCGCGGGACACATCGTTGTCCTCTTCTGGTATTTTTAAATATTTTTCCCATATCCTTGTTGGCTTATGGCCCATATGCAATAAGATAGGTGGCTGGTTCGTCGTTGCATGAGGGATTTCATTTATAATGTTTTGAATTTTTCGAATATACAGAGCCCACCCGCCGTGTTTATCCTTTACGAAAGTGCGTAAAAACCTTACCAATTCTCGGTGTACACGCTCGATTATGTTACTTTGAGGGTGTCTGATAGATGAATATATTATGCGTATCCCCTCGTTTTTTAATGTATCAATCCATTTTTTGCTCGTAACCTGCGTCCCATGGTCTGATATTATTACCTCCGGTTTCCCATAAGTTGGTATGTAATCATTCATTAATTTTCTAATTACCGCTGTCGTGTTCGCCTTTTTTAGAGGATAAAATACTACGTATTTACTGAATACGTCTATAGTAGTTAAAATGTATTTTACACCACCTCTCGACACGGGTAAGGGACCAAAAAAGTCTATCGATAACATTTCTCGCGGTTTATTAGTTAATATAGGTTGCGTGATTTCGTCATATCGCTGCGTTAAATATTTAGTTTTTTGGCATGTATCACACGTTTTTAGTATTTCAGCTACCCTTTTTCGTAAATTTCGTGAGTAAAAATGCTCTAAAATTATTTTATATACTTTCCGCGGCCCCACATGCCCATATATCACGTGTACCTCCGTTACAAGTGGTTTTAAGTTCCCCTCTGGTATATATATTTTTGCACAATTAATCATAATTCTATATAATATATTTTCTCGAATTTCGAATTTCTTTTTTATTTTAGCGTCCCCAGCCCTTAGTTTTTCCATAATCTGAGACGCGTATGGCTCACTTCTTTGTAATTTATCCATATTTTTACACAAATTGATTAACGCCGGGCTTGGCTTTTGTTGTACCACGGCGGCTATAATTATTTCAGTTTTTTCCGCGCGGTTCGGCTCTAAATCGGTGACGCGGCTTAGATAGTCCGCGACGACGTTTTCTTTGCCCGGTATATATTCCGGGTCGATATTAAAGTCTTGTATAGCTAAATTCCATCTTTGTAACCTGGCATTACGGTACTTGCATGTTTTTAAAAAGGCCAGAGCTTCACGATCTGTCCTCACGTAAATATTTATTGCCCCCCGTAAAAACGTGTCCAATCTCTTTAATGCCCATACTAATGCAACCATTTCTTTCTCAGTGGTAAAGTATGCGCCCTCGCTCCCTTTTAAAGTTCTACTTACAAAACACACGACTTCTTCTTCACCCTCGTCATTTAATTGCGATAGTGCCGCGGCGCACGCAAAATCCGAAGAGTCGGTGGAAAGTATGTAAGGCCGTTTCGGGTCTGCGTATTTTAAAATAATGTTTTCATCAAAAATTTCTTTTATATTGTTAAAAGCTCTTTGTTGCACTGCGGTCAAATAAAAAAATGAACCCTTTTTAAGCAGCTCAATCAAAGGTTTTGTGTGGTGCGAATAATTTTTTACGAATTTAGTGTAAAAATTGACAAACCCCAAAAAACTCTGTAACTCCTTTACATTACGGGGTCTTTTAAATTTTTTTATTGTTTTTATTTTCTCGGGATCCGGCCTGATTCCGTGTGCTGATATAAAGTGGGCTAGAAATTCGATTTCCTCGCACATAAAGTTTGATTTTTTAAAATTTAATCTTAGATTATGGGCTAAGAGTCTTTCATACAGCGCAGCTAAGTGCGACAGGTGTGTTTCGAAATTTTTTGATTTTATCACCATGTCGTCCACAAACAATACCAAAAATTCGTCAAAATCTGACGTTGTTTGATCTAGTCCTCTAATTAAGGCTGATCCGCTAGTTTTTATCCCAAAGGGTACCACGTTATGCTCATAAATGTGATTATCACACTTAAAAGCCGTATATTTTTTGCACCACTCCGCGAGCTTTACCTGCCAATAACTACACGTGAAGTCTGAGGTACTTGTTATCGGCTTTCCCGCGCATCTTTGCAATACCTCCTCAACGCCTGGCGGCCCCTCGTAATCATCAATAAGCCGCGCGTTCAGTTTTCGAGCGTCTAAACATAATCGCACAGAACCGTCCTTTTTTTTAACTACGGCTACTGGGTTAATATACGGGCTGGTCGAGCGCCTAATGATTCCTAATTCCAACATTCGGTTTATTTCCTTTTTTACCTGCTCGCGATATGCTAGTGGTATAGGATAGGGCTTAGTATAGAAGGGTGTATCGTCCTTCAAAATTAGCTCGTGCTCATAGGTAATTAGCAAACCGGGTTTTTTTTCAAACACTTTTTTATATTTTACAAGTAATTCTTTTAATTTCGTTTTTTGTGATTCATTTAGATTTTCACATAAATTTACTTTATCGTCGATTTCTTCTACTGAGATATCGTACGATTCTTCGCGGGATTCCGTACCTTTTCCATCGTCCTCGTCGAAGTGATTCCTGAGATCTACCTCATTTTCGAGGTACTCATTTGCATGCTCGATGCACAGAGACGTATATTCGTTCGACGCGAACCGCCTATCTGCGTAACCGATAACACCGTCTTTCTGATTTACTTGAAATAATAAGTTTTGATTTACCGTGTCAATTAGCATTTTTGACGCTTTTATTGAGTCATACCCGATGATACACGGTTTTACCAATTTTGGCACTACTAAAATTATTAATTTTGCCTCTAATCCTCCGATAGTTATAGTTAGCAGGATTTGGAACTTTAATCTCGCCGATTTTGCCCCCGTTGCGCCTTTAATGACTTTTCCACTTATAGGTAGTGTAGGGCATTCTTTAAGTTTATCAATATTTGCGTAATAAAATTCTTCTGAAATCGCCGTGACTTCACTCCCCGTGTCGATTAACGCTTTTACTTCGTTTTCGTATACGCTTATACTGATTTCCGGACAACACGTGGTTTCGGCATTTTCTCCAGCGGGTTCTACATCGTATAATAATGTTTCCCGCGGGTCTTCTATTATAGAAGCTACATTTAATTGCTCAGTTGCGCCCCGTCTATTTTTTACTTCTAGATCCGAATTACGTGACGCAACTAATCCCCGTTTCCCGGGGTTCGAACATCGCTGATATCTATATCGAACACGTTTATGTCCGATTGATCTTTCTTATCTCTCCACTTATTGGTTTGGTTGTTTTCCCATTTTTTAGGATTTTTATACGTATTATTCCCGGTTCTTTGACTTTCGGTTGGTTTCGCATTTTGCATGGCACTTATATTTTTCGTTTGCCAAGGTTTTTTACCTTCCGTATTTGCAACAGGAGCCGCGGATTGGCTCGGCGCGTTACTCGTGAATTTTTTCGTTTCTACCGTGTTAACGGGCGCGCGGTCGCCTTTTGTGCGTTGATCATCGCTGTCGCATTCTGCTAGTATTTTCAATAGACTATTTTTATCTTTTACCCTTTGCCCTGCTATAGCTAACCTGATACTCCTCTCAAAATGCTCGCCGATTTTTAATACCAGGTCTTCCTCGGGTAATTCGAGTTCAAGTTCTTTCGTTAATCCCAGGATATAAATCGCGTAATTTACGCGATTCATGGACGCTGAAGCATACCACTGCCCGAACTCTACTTTTCTTTTCGCCACTCGTCGCATATTCGAATTCCAGTACCTCTCTTTGAATTTGTTTAAAAAATCGTCGTAATCTTTTATTTGGCCCTCCTGCAGGTACCACCAGTTATGAGCATCGTCTATTAGTGCCTGCGAAATTACACATAGTGTTTCATCGGCATCCGGCCGTATTACTGTAAAATAGTTTTCTAACTCAAATATAAATTTCATCGGTCTTTCCGAGGGTAACCCCTTAAATTTAGGTATATTTAATTTTATTTTTCTCGATGCTTCACTTCCGCTGGTCCCTGCCGAACTGGCACGCCCCGCATTGTGTTTGTTGATCGAATTTTCGAGTTTTTTAACCGCCTGTTCGTTTTTCTCATATACCTCATCTAATCGCGCGATTAAGTATTTTTTCAATTCTCCCCAGCTATCACTATCTTCAAATTGTTTACTCAACTTCTCGTAATTTGAATATAACTCTGTATTTTCCGTTATTAAATTATCATTTTCCGTTTCCAGTATTTTGACACGATTTTCTAAGGCTTTCACGGCCGCTTCTAGTTTCGCGCCCCGCTGCGTTTCTGCGGTGCTCGCGTCTTGGGTTTTTTTTAACAAGTCTGACAGTGCATTTATGCGTGCAACTAAATCGATATTTATCGCTTCAATACGTGAAGTATTTAAAGGAGGTGACTCTAGTCCATCCGGAGTTTTAACTAAATTAGTAATTTTACTTTCTAATTCGTCCTGTCTCTCATCTAGGCATTTTAATTCCTCGGAAACTGCCTTTTCCCAATCGCGGTGCTTACGTTGCTCATCATCGAGACTCTCCACGGGAGCTGTCGTCTCGATGTCTGTCATAAACGCCCCCGATAACCTTTTATTTTGCGGCATTTTGTATTTTTTTATAAGAAAAAATATTAATAAAAAAATACTTGTAAAATATTTTATTTTTATAAATAATATATTTTTATTAATATAAATATCCGCCAGAAATTATAATTTTAATGACCTAATTTTTCATCTATCATTTAAATTTTCGCTCGTTTTGCAAAAAATGGATTGAACAATGATCTTATCATCTTGTTCCTGCTGTATTTTTTCGAATTTCCCGAATTTTGTTATCATTTTTCCTGTAACTATTCCCAGATGGCAACTCAATTTTTCGGTTTTTATCGTTAATTTGTTGACAACTTGTATCGCCTCATCTAACGACTTCCATAGATTTTGCATGTCTTGACGCTGAAGTGCAATTTTATTCTTTAAATTATCATTCTCTGTTTTTAAATTTCGTACTTCCTCGTCAAGACTTAATATCGTTCCCCATCTCTCCTCATCAATCTTAATTAACCGATTTATCAATTTTTGCGTGTCTGTAATACGCGAATGTATACGCGTTTCTGTGAACGTCCCGTCCCATTCCGGAATCATTTAAGGCTGTTTCTACGTGTTTTTTCCCTCGAGTCCCTGTTCTCGGGCGCCAATGTGATGGACTTAAGCCGTTCTTCTACTCCAACGTAGGAGAGTTCGTTTTCCAGTTGTGTTTTTGTTACACGCGGTTCGCGTACGGACCCGAAGAAGTGCGCGAGAAACAACCTCTTCCTGGATTCCCCCTGATAGTTACGCTCCTGCAGCCGCCGAGGTCGGAGCTGCAGAAGTGCCACTGTGCTTTGGGTTTTGGTATGCTAACTCGAACCAGCAGGAGGGCGCGTTAACTCTCCGCCGGGCAAGCAGTCAAAACCCCGAGAAAGGCACCAGCGCGCTTTTCTCGGGTAAAACCCTGAAGACGTAGTCTCGGGCAGCGCGTTGGCCGCCCCGAGCTATGCCTTTTATGAAATTCGTTAGCGCGTTTCCCCCTCCAGTGGCTACTGAAGGACGTCCGGCGCACCCGAATAATAGGTGGAGGCGGGGAAAAATGAGTTATAATTATTAGTGTGAAACTTGGTTTTTTATTGAGGGTAAAAGTACAATTAAAGAGGAGTGGAGTTGCGATAGAGGGAAGCGAAAGAGAGAGATTACACGCGGTAGATAGGCGAGGATTCGCCACATCACCGTGTGTTCACCACAAGAAGCGGCCCGAGTTCACCCTAGTATCCCGAGCGCGAGGCCTGCTCGCTGGCTAGCCACGGCTTGAGAGGTCAGAGAAAACTCAGTGCTTCCTCGGCTGTGCGTCGCCGATATATACCCGAGCCCACTCTCTCCATCTCTCTCGCTCCCGTCCTCCTTCTCACGATATTCGCGAATCCCCACTCTTCCAATATTCGCGAATTCGTTGCTCTTCGCTGAACACGCTTTCGTATGTCTGCGCGCTCGTGTGTGTATATGCACACGCGCGCGTTCTTAGCCATTACGTTGGCCCCGCCGTATCATCTTAGTTAACAAATATAAAACCGAATCATTTCCGCAATAATTAAATAATTAATTAAATGATTTCTTATAAAAAAACTAACTTTTAATTAATACTACGTTTTTTTATATCCTAAATGTATTAACTAATTTATTTTGCTTATAATGATTACTAATGTTAATATCATATTAACGTTAACAATAATAATTAATGGTACTGTTCTTGATAATAAGGGTATAGGTACAGGCCGTCTCATGCTGGCATTTTGCGGTCTCTCATTTCATCACATAATTTTTTTTGTTAAATAACAAGTGATGAAAAATGACCTAAAATATACAAAATTTTAGGTTTACATTCATCCCTGTAAAGGTGACCCGTTGAACTTTCAAGGAGGTCTAATATTTTTTTTAAGTTAGACGAAGAAATCCTTCTTTGGTATGTTTAAATTGATCAAAATAAGAGCTCTTTAGAATCTTTTGAAAATAGCCATTTTTTGGCAATGTCTGAAAATTTACAACACTCTACTGAGTGGCTCAGGGGACCTTAGGGATTGAAGAATTTTTGGGAGCTTCTTTTCATAGGTACTTTCATATAAACAATCGGCGGCAAGTAACAAAGACTCAAGTGCGCACGGATTTTTAAAATTTGTTTTGAATGACTCATATATATATATATATATATATATATATATATATATACACATATGGCTATACGGCAATACTTAGCTTTGAACAACTTTATTCATATGGGCTTGAAAGAAACCGAACAAAGTTTACGAGCATCCTACATACCAAGAGAAACATTTTTTATTTTATTTACTTATTTATTTAAATTCATTACACGGACAATAATTTCCCTTTATAAAATTACATTTTGGTTGGTGGCATATATCATTTGACTTTGAGCAGAAATATAGAGTATATTAATACAATATATTATGTGTAATGCGTAATTTATACAAATTAATCCTAATTACGAAAATTCTGCATGACTCAAGTATAACATGACGAGTAAATATAATTGTAATGTATTATATATGGTATACCAGAATGACAATCAGTTAGTATACAGTAACTAGATAGCGTATTCTACTTTTAAATGTCCTAATTGCAACCTCATTTCTTATACTACCCGGAATTTGAATTCAAATACGCTTTAACATATTCAGTAATGAATGGAAGCCTACGTTCCAGCTAGCATCAGCCTCTTATATAATTCTAGGATTTCTAATGGAGTATGATAGCTGTCTTGCTCTAAAAATATCACATATTTTCTCAGTATTATAGTATCTATTAACAATTTTAAAGGCCACAACGAAGTCATGATAATGTCGCAGCGACCTAATTGTTTGAATATTAACTCTAGCAGATAATTCCTCATAATTATGCTCAAGTATATCTAATGGAGTATGCAATTTATATGCGAGGTAACGCAAAAATGTATGCTGGATCGACTTCAGCCTAGTCGTTTGAAATTGCTTGAAAGGGGACCATAAATGAAATGTGGGAGAACTATTGTTTTATAGAGGTAAATAATAGAGTTACTATTGATAAATGTGGCAGTGCAACGTTTAACAAAACCAATTAACTTAGCAGTTTTAGATATAATATTTTCGAGATGATTTTCAAACGAGAGGCTACAGTCCAACACAACTCCTAAATCCTTAACCGCATTAGTCCTTTGGACTAAGTCTCCATTGATAAATTAGTCGAAATCCAACGACCCTCTCTCTTTATGAAAAGATATGACGTAACACTTGGATGTGTTTAAGAGAAAGGCGTTGTCCCTCGACCACACCAGCAATGCATCCAGATCCTTCTGAATTAGCGACGCCTCAGTCTGGGATTGTACAGATAAAAACAATTTGGCATCATCCGCATACAAAAGTACTTTGACAAATTCCAGTTTATCAATTAGGTCATTAATATAAATATAAAAAAGTAAAGGTCCCAGATGAGAACCTTGTGGGACACCAGTAGTCACGTGCACGGATCTAGATACCTTATTATTTAACCTAACCGCATTTGGGGCCTGCGGCGGCTCAGTCGGTAGAGTGTCGGATTCCCACGCCGGTGACCCGGGTTCGAATCTTAGTCTCTGCCAATTGATACAAGCACCTCTGTAAAAATTACATGTGCTTTGTTTACAAACACACCGCAGACCCCCGTCGTCGATTAGCACCACATGGAAGCACAAACATGGCGACGTTAAAAAAAAAAAAAAAAAAAAAAAAAAAAAAAAAAAAAACCTAACCGCAAAAGAACGCCGCATCAGATAAGATTCTAACCATTTGAAAAGATTGCCTCTAATAATTAAGTCAAAGGCTTTGGAGAAGTCCGTGTACATAGCATATACCTGCCAAGAATTCTCCAGAGCCTCCGACAGGTAATCGTTAAACAGTAAAAGATTAGTAAGCGTAGATTTCTCTCTTGTAAAGCCATGCTGATTCAAACAGATTTTACCTATGATATTGTCAATTAGAATATTAGTAATAATTGTGTCAATCAATTTTGAAAATTTTCCAATTATAGATATTGGTCTGTAATTTTGAGCATTATGTTTGTCTCCATTTTTAAAAATAGGCAAAGTAAAAGAATATTTCCAAATATCAGGAAAATAGCCAGTAGTTAGAGATTCGTTAAAGATTTTAAGGATAGGTGCTTCAATAAATCTCCAGCTCCACTTCACAAAGAAGGGAGGTAACATACCAGGCTCTGAATTAGTGTTATCTTTTAATTTATAAACCTCCGATCTGATCATAGCACTAATTATAGTAATATCAGATAATACTGTATCATCGTCTCTTCTATCCTACATTTATAATTAGTATTTACATTATTCTTATATATGGAACCAAATGATTCAGCAAACAAATTCGCAGCTTCCAGATCCGACTTGACATATTTATTGCCTAAAAATAAGTTATTAGGAATACTATCACACTTACTAAGCGTTTTCAGCGAAAACCAATAAGAACGGAAGTAGGTAGGCAATGACAGTTCTGTCTCCCCCCCCCCCCCCCCCCACTCGAGTTTCCGACTCACCTGTGCAGGTGAGAAGCTCTGTGATTGGTAGAGGCAGACAGGTGAGAATAAGCCCCGCCCCCACTGTCTCATCTGTGCGCGATCATGCTCTAGAATATTCTCGAATGTTCTAGAAGCATGTCGACTAATCTCGAAAAAGGGATGCGTGATATTGCCTAATCATCGCGATATTAAACACTGAAGCATGCAATCGGATAACGTCACCAATTTATTTAGCAGAATATACGATATGAAAGATGTGATATCCGGATCGAAGTGCCCATATTAAAGAAATCTATTTTACCGACTAAGACTTACGTTAGATATTCACATTTCAATTGTATAAAGTATAGTTACAAATTCTCAATATAATCGAATAAGATAAAGAAATTTCAAGAATTTTTTTAGCTAATAGTGAAATTCCATGCAAATGGGAGTATAGTAGAATGAGTGCATGTGTACGTATTATGCACGCACCCACGCGCTAGATCATCGTCGAAGTTTCGCGCGGACGATTGACATCATGCTCTTGCGCCGACAATCATTCAGAAGTGTCAGTTTACATTCGGCGCACTTTAAAGAGGTAGAAAAAATATCTCACGATACGAATGCTTGCATGAATGCAGTCGAATATTCGAAGGAATATCAAACTGTGAGACGAACATTTAGCCATGTGCGTGTGTGCGGGTATGCGCGTGTGCTTGCCTGGAACTCTTTGGAAGCTTCTCATCATCGACGAGGACCGACCTTCGATGGATCTGTGAATGAGCCAGACTGCGATATACGAATGCTATTGTGTTTCGGCAGGCTGCCACAAAGCGTGTATATCTATATATGCACGACTCAACAATCTTATATCTGCTGCTATAACTTTGGCTGGTAAGCAGCGAGGTGTAGGGGCTGAAAAAATGCTTTAATAAGGAGAACAATCAATAGCCCATTTCTTTTTAAATTTAGCAATATAAGTATAAGACTACATAAGATATTTACATTTCTATTTATGATATATACTTAATACAAATATTCAATATAATCGAATAAAGCCAAGAAATTCCAAAAATTTTGAGATAATAATAAAAATCAAAAAAATCTTTAATTTTTAAAATTTAAAGAATGAATACCCCTATGTCATAGATGACCCCCGACAGTGGACCTTAACTTTTGTTTATTTAAATCATCTAAAAGCTCTTGTAGTTTACGCTATAATATGTAATCTAGTAGTGCGCACTGTGTATGTACTACAGTACATATACGTATACGTATACGTATATGTATATATATCATACATGTATACGTGAGTAGCAGCCTCGAAATCATCGAATCCGATATCATGCGAGTATATAGATATAGCTCAATTAAATAAAGATGCTTTTCATTTGATTATATTATTAAAGTAAATATAAAGCTTTAAATAAGTATTTTATAGTATAAATGGGTAGGTATAAGGGAAATGAGGAATAATGAGTTGTATAAATAAGGTACAAATTTAAATTTTTTTCTCCTGTTTATTTAATAATTTAAATCTTTTTACAAGCATCGGAGTTATACGTTTAACATCACACCTGCTCCAGGTGAGAAGCACTCTGATTGGCTGAGGCTACCCCCTATGTCATATATGACTTCTAACAGTGGACCTTAACAGTGTTTAAGCGAGAATGTATAGTCAAGAAGTGAGCATATAATACATACACTAAGATACAATACAGCGGAATCTAATATTGCGTCAGTATATCTATATTGGGTTCAGTCAAATGGAATACGACGTGTATGTGTATATATACGTAAGACTCGAACATTTAACGTATGTTTATGAAACAATAGTTCCGAATTCAGTGAATCCAAATCGAACGTTTATCTTTATAGACTATTCAAGCTTTTTTATAATTACTGCGAGGACGTATAATAAGGTAGGTAGTCCAAGACAAATACCTCTAAGTATCTGAAAGTTCCTCTAGACACGTATATCCTGCAGACAGCTGGTGTATATGCAGATATGCTAGTATAAATGGATCGAGTGATACATCATGAATTACCGAATATTCATTTTATTCTAGCCTCTACTCTTATACAGAGACAGTATATCTATATAACATTCTGGATTGGTATTTCGAATGCTGGCTTATTCCTAAGTCAGAGTTAACCATACAATACGTACAAATTTTTAAATATCCCCAGCTGATCTCAAGGTCATCAGTCATGGTGTACAGGAAGATCGCGAGCAATGCTTTATCACATAAATAAAAATAGCCAGATGTCATCAATTTCACAGTATGACGTCATACATTGACGTGTCAGGTACATTCAAACTCCGCACAATTCTCTATTATGATCTCTTACATCACACATTACAGAAATTTGATTTATTGATTGAGATTTTGGAAGTGTAGAATATTTTAAGATAAAATGTTTTAGCGTTTAATGCCTAAGCTCTATACCTAAGTTAATGATATATACAATATTTATTTATATATACTAACGTATATAATATAATCGTATATAATATAATATAATTTAAACTTTTGTCATTGATAATTATATTATAATATTGTAAATATAAAAATTCTAATCTATCATTAAATTAAATAAAAGTATTTCTATATGAAAAACTGCTATACCGTGGTACAATCGATTACATTATAACATAAAACTGTGACTGTATAACATACAAAGTTCTACTATATGACATAAAAGGTACTATAGTGTGTCATAAAAGGTGTTGTATTGTGACATAAGTTGTCATAGTATGTCATAAACCTGTTACATTATCACATGAAGGTGTTATCCTGTTACATACTATTGCTACATTATAACATCGAAGGGCGACTATAACAACAAAGTGCTACTCTATATCATAAGAGGTGCCATATTATGACATAACCTGATATTGTATCACATAAAACTGTTACATTATGACTTAAATGAATTACTCCATTACATAACATTGCCATATTATAACATAATCGTGTTACTCTGTGACATAAAATTGCTACATTGTAACACAAAAGTGTGACTCTATAACAACAAAGTGCTACTGTGTGACATAAAAGGTGCTAATCCATTACATAAAATTGTTATATTATAATGTAAAAGTGTGACTTTATAACATCAAAGTGCTACTTTGTGACATATAAGGTACTACTCTATGTAATACGAGGTGCTATAGTATGACATAAACTGTCATTGTATAACATAAAACTTATATTGTGACATGAATGAGTTACTCTATTACATAATATAGCTACATTATAACATAAATATGTGATTGTATAACATATACAGTTCTACTCTACGATACGGAAGTGTTACTCAAGGATATAAAATTACTACTCTATGGTATAATTTGCATAAATATTAGTTATCGTTTATCCGTATCAGCATTTCACTGTGAACCATTGAAGTATCGACGTGACAACTTTTGAGCAACAGCGTGATATTCAAGAGGCTATCAAATCGAAACACAGATTTTTTAATCAAAGTGGTGATGAGACTTTAAATGGTTCAGTCATGACTGCACAAGCTCAAGAAATGAAGCCTAAGATAGCCAACTCTATAGCAGAGAGTTTGAACACTCAGAATTATGACAATGCCGATACTGATCAAGAGATTCTTTTACATCTAAATAAATATTTGACAAAGTTAAATCAAAATTGTATAAGATATCTTGATAACATATATGGAGTTTATAAGCAAGGAAATACACTTATGATTTGTAACTCACCGATTCACGTTGATACTTCTTTCGTCAAATTGAATCAGGCAAGTTATCCATGAACAAAATGTTTATTAGAATTGCTCTTTAGAAAGGAGCCTAATAAATATCTTATAAGTTCTCATGATATAGAAAATTATTATAGCATCATTGAAGCTTCAAGTACCCATAAAAAACGTTAATGTGAAGCCGAATCAATTCGTAAACTGAAGAGCAAGAAATTTTATAATTTAATAGCTCCAATACTTAACAAACATTCTACAAATGGACTTCAAGTCAGAAATGTAAAGAGTCAGTCTACTGATCAGCAAAACAAGGTGTTCCTGCCAGAGAAAGATGTTCTTAATAAAGTTGAAAAGACAAAGAAGTCTATTAGTCGATAATGCAAGTCGAAACAAAATGATGCTTTATACACTAAGAGAATGTTAGATGAACTTTTAAATTAATTATTGATCCAGTACAAAAACTTGTAAATAATACAGAGATAAAACAACATCAGAAGATTGAGAAATTCGTTCCTGATGAAAAGGCTTATGCATTCAATAAGCTCGATAAATCTCATAAGTCAAGTGAGGATTATGAGTCTAATGAGCCCAGTGCATCAGAATCTGGTGAGTCTAATACAATTGACAAGATATCTGAATCTGATGAGACTAAAAAGTTCAACAAGATATCCGAATCATATGAGCCCAATAAATTCAACAAGATATCTGAATCTGATGAGTCTAGTATGCTTGTAAAGAGTTACGAATCTGATGAGTTAGAGAATTCTAATGGGTCTGATGAGTCCGAAAAGATTCATGAATTGAATGAGTCTTTTACACTTCAAGATGATGAAACCTTGCTTAGTCAAGGCTCCTCATTTCTAACAGCTGATAGTGAAGATGATGACGATGAATCTGATCCTTATTAAGATATTATTGATAAATCGAGCGCCCATAGAAAACATTACAGAAACGATGAATCCTTTCACATTGAGAGAAGCAAAAAGTTTGGTAAATTTTTTGCTCCGTTAATGAAGGCATCCGCTGTAGAATTAGGACTCCAACGAAAACACGAAGACTAATATTTTCGCAACGCGAACAGCGATGTAGTCTTGCTTCGGCCTAACTCGATACAAGGAGTGGGCGGGTTTGGGTTAATTAAAGGCACACTGATTTAATAAAAACAATAGAAGCTATTTGTTAAAAAATTTCAAAACAAACTACATGCTCATATTTAGCCTTGATCAACTTTAACCATAAGTGTTTCAAAACTTCTGAAAAAATTTACATACATTCTACATACCAAGAGGAATATTTAATTAAATCAAAATTAAATCTGTTTAAAAAATAGGAACGTAGGAATTTTTAGCAAGTTTTCTGAATTTATTTATAAAAATGGTTCCAAAACCTTTTAATGCTCCTTTCGATTAATTAAACTCATTTTAAAAATTAAAATCCTTTAAATAATGGTTTTGATCACTCGAACCATTGCACAAAAAGTTATAAAGATAGCTTTTTTCAATACAAAAGGGGCTGCCATAGTCGCTAAATGACAGAAGTGCAATATTTATATTAAAAAAAATAAAATATCATGAAATATTGTTTAAAAAATTATTAAAATGCAGATTTTTCCAATAAAGTCATACTTAGCTTCAAACAACTTTAAATATATGGGCTTAAAAAAATCTGAAAAAACTAACGACCATTTTACGTACTAAAAGGCGCATTTTTGCCGAAAATATAAACAATAAAGTTCAGCTTTTATACTTTCATAAGGAATAAAATTCAGGTTTTATTCTTTTGTGAAGAATAAAATTCAACGTTTATTCTTTTGGTTTAACATTTAGGTTAGATTTCACATTCCGAAGTTTTCTCGAAAAAGAAACAATGTTAGGTACTTTATTAAGTCTGAAATTATTCCACATTTTAAGTTATATCAAAGGCAACTTTCAGTTTTTCAATTAACAAATTACTATTTGAATAATTAGCATAAATGTGCTTAGACTAGGATAGTAGATACAACGTCCTCTTAAAACAAAAAAATAAAAGCTGAATTTTATTCTTTACAAAAAAATAATTTGTACGATTTAATCTTTTAAAATCACTGTCAAGTTCGCTAAAGAACAAAATCAGCGTTTTATACATTGCGAAAAGAATAAAATGCTACTTTTATCCTTTCTAACGTCAATTTTTATTGTTTTAGGTTTAGAGTGTAATACATGTCAAAAGGAATCGAATAGCAGTCGAAAAAAAAAAATTTCGTTCACCATGTCACCTTGAATCGTGTGAGGTTCAAAGTTCCTTTAATGAATATGGTATAGAAGACAGTGATTTATTGTGACATGTTGAGTCAAGATTCTGAAATTTTACAACGGTAAAATTTAAGATATGATTGTGCTTTAGTAACATCAAATTTTCAGAATGATTGCTTTTAAACATAAAAAGTTTTTTGGACTTATAGAAAAAAAGTCTTTTTTTGGGTTTAACCCAGGCTTGCCCCCATAAGGGGACAGATAAACCTTTAAATTTTAAATTAATTGATAATACATTTTTAGGTGAAACTAACAAGGAAACTACCCGAGGTGTACCTCACCGATTTTCTTGATATTATGATATGTCGTAGTACATCAAAAAGTATTTGACACGTATTTTTTGACGTGCTAATTCGGCGATTTAAGGGCTGAAAACCACCCTTACAATTTACCCCCAAAAACTTTTTTTTTTAATATCTCAAAAACGAATTGAAATTTTCCGATGAAACCAACGCAAATTTGTTTCTTATCAAAATGCGCTTCTTTGGTAATCACTTTCACTCTGAAGGGTTGTATCCCTTCTTTTTATAAGGGAGAATGTGACTTTTTTTCGTTCTTTCTCCAGAATTTTCTTAAGTAACCGAATCTTATAAAAAATCATTCTGTTATAAACAATATTGAAATTTAATGTTGACGAATCCCGGGGTTTAAAAAAAATTATTTAGAGGGGAACTACCTGTTAACACGAGTTTTCTGACATAGGCCTTAATAATTTACTTAATTTTGTAATTTATTGTAAAACATGAAAAAAACATAACAAATATATACATACATACTTATACGACCATTTGAGGTATGAAAAATACCCTTACACTTCACCCTCAAAAATAATTTTTTTTAATATCTTAAAAACGAATTAAAATTTTCCAATTAACCTAAAGCCAATTTTTTTCTTTGTAAAGGATGCTTTTCTGCTTTTATACGAAAGGTTAGATACCTTATTTTATCTAAAAATAAATTTGATTTTCTTTTTAATATATATACATTACCATACAAACGATATATTGTATATTGTATATTGATGTTGATTTTTTATTCTACAATTTTTCTACATTTCAATATAATTTTTAAAATTTCCATGTTTCTAATAATTTGATGTAATCTTTATTAAATATAAATTAGTGCATTAATTAATAGTTCTATGTTCTGAATTAATGTTAATTAGTGTTTATACAATGAACAATAATGGTAGTGAAAAAATTTTTTTTCAAACATAGAGACTTTTTACACCAAGAACATCTAACTATTGCAATGTTAGAGCAACCTTCTACTTCGCAGTGTGTATTAGATTTTGTACCAAAAGCAAAATTAACTGGATCTTCAAATTTCGCAGGTGCTACACCAGTGTATCAACTTTTATACCACCCGAATTTGAATAAATCGATAAACCTAGGTGATGACAGCTGATTATGTACCAGTGATTGTAACTTTACAATATGATTCCTTAAATGTAGATTTAAATCCTCATTCATTAATATCACAGAGTCAGAGAAATGTCTCACATATCTCTTCTTTACTCTGAAGCCATAAACATCAAGAGGTTGTATTCTACCCGTACTTCCTTTCGGAATTATTTTTAAGATCACTTATTTATTATGTGGGGTCGCTGCTTGCATAACAGCAGGACAATGCCCACTCCAAGAGTCTATTAACAAAACACTTGATGAACCAACTTTGGGAAAGTATACTTGTTTTGTCAACGTTTTAAAATGATCTGAAATTAAATAAAATTTAAAATACCAACATTTAATTTACAATTTTACAAATTTGATTTACTCATTTACTCATTTACATTCATTCATTTACACATTTACAACATCAAATAAATAGATTTTTTCCAATTACCTAAAGTTAATTTTCCAGATTTAGAAGACATAACATATACATTACGGGGTCTAAAGAAGTCTCATTCTATAATGTGTCCAAATTCACCACTTTTTTCTTTAAGAACTATAACAACAGGTGAAATAAGTCTACCATCGACTGATATTGTTGGCTGAATTGTATAACTATGAGTTGTACATGACACCGATTGCACCAAACATTCAACTTGATTCTGTCCTTCAATTGCTAATGTACGACCTGAGTGCATTTTCAATTGAAAGCTTGATTGATCTGAATTAAATACATTGTCTATACCTTTTTCATGAATCAGTTCTTTTATTTCAATAACAAACGTATCAGCTGTTCTTTCTGAATAATTTACTCCTTCAAGTGCTTTTTGGTTACAAGTTTGTTAATTTTTCAAGTAACAATTCTGTGAGCTTTTTTAAAATTAGATAACCAATGATTAGACGGTTTAAAAAGGAAAATCTTCGTTTCCAAAATCTTTTTGAGCCTGTAACGCCCATTTTTGTAAATCCTTGTCATGAACTGGATAACCAGCATCAACAGCCGTTTTTAAATTTTCTAAAACGAAAGAACAAATTCTTCCTATTTTCTCTTTATATGTTCTTCCTTTATTAAATGTTTTTGTCCAACGTTTTAATAGGATTATGGACTGAACCTTGCAAAAACGATTTTGTACCGCTTTTAATGCTAAATTTTTTGTCAAACCACTTCTCCAGAATTCCACAGCTCTTGCTTTATAGTCATGATCTAATTCTGCTGTATCTTCTGTACATTGTTGTAAATCTTCATCAATTGTCAATATTTTATCATCTTTTTCTATAATTTTCATATCAACATCTTTATACGGTTCTTGAAAATCAAATGTTTCATATTCAACCATCTTTAAATCATGAAATTCCTTTACAGTATTTAATAGAATATTCTCAATACTATTTTTTAAACTAACCTCTTGAGGTGTTTCTGGAGTTTTTGGTAAGTTCAAAGGTTGAAATGTCATTAGAAGCAATTTTATAACGTTCATCGGATTGATAGTCATTCTTAATATCTGAAACATACACAGGCGATGCAAAAAAATTTGAAATTTAAAATAAATGAAGAATTTGCATTCTATTATGAGTATGATTAGGACGATGATATAATATTCTGTAAAAAAAAGTTTTTCAAAATGTAATAAAATGAACTAATTCTGTTAGAGATATTTAAAACTTTTATATAAATTAATGTATTAGTATTTGATTTAAAAAAAAAGAAAAATATTTAAATGAATTTTACAAAAATCTATGAGCATTCAACTATTGTTAGAAATTTAATATATCGACCTTAGTACCCTTGTGAAAATAAAAAAGTATATATAACTCTATATACGAGGTCTGTCCCAAAAGTATCCGACCTACGTTAATATCTTCGCGGAGAGACTCAGGCGACCTCTGGAGGGTACGAACGTCACCAGCAACTCCTAACCTTCTCGTCAGTAGCCTGAGATACCGATGAAACACCTTAGTTCCCGCGCAGCGTGTATTTGTTTACAACGACTTTTTTGCGTTCGTCGCAATTTGCTTATTGCTAAAAATGGCAGAACGAACCGAACAGCGAATTTGCATAAAATTTTGCTTTAATCTCGGTAAAAGTTGTGCGTTAAAGATGAGTGTATGGGCAAAATACAAATAAAAGAGTGGTATAGGCGGTTCAAAAGTGGCCGCACATCTGTTGACAGTGATCCTCGTTCTGATCGACCTTCGACGGGAACATCGTCGGATAATGTCGAGCATGTGCAGTGTCGCAGTTGAACAAGATCGTCGTTTGACTGTGAGAGAACTGGAAGATGAACTTGGAATACCAAAAAGTACTGTTTGGCGAATTTTAACCGAGAATTTGGGAATGACTCGTGTGTGTGCAAAATTCATCCCGAAACTGCTCTCAGACCAGCAAAAAAACCTTCGATTAGAAATCGCTCAGGACAATTTGGAAATGATTAATAGTGATGAAAACTTTCTTAAAAAGGTTATTACTGGTGATGAGTCATGGGTTTATGGTTATGATCCTGAAACAAAACAACAAATGCGACGAATGCACTAAAGGCGATTCCGAAGTCTGACTTTCAAGAGTGCTTTAATAAGTGGAAACATCGATATGAGCGTCTTGTTCAATCAAATGGGGACTACTTTGAAGGATGCCACCCCCCGGATGACGAGGAATAAATCAAGCGCCGAGAAATCGAGGTAGGTCGGATACTTTTGGGACAGACCTCGTATATCACAATGTAACACTGCAGAGATATTCTTATGAAACTGCATGATGATAAACTACAATGCAAGATTGCTATCAAGATCATATTGAAATATTACAGTAGTATTCGTTCAAGATTACAGGATGATCTGTCTCAATGCATTTCAGGTTAATACTGTGAAATATTGCTACTATATTATACTATGACATATCGTATTGAAATACATGCGAAATATCTTGTAATATTGCTATGTGACATACCACATGAAAATATTATAGTAATATTCCAGCAAGTTTACAGAATGATATTGCACCGAAATATATACACGAAATATCCCGTAATATTATAATGTGACGAATTACGTTAAACTATTACAGCTATATTCCTGCAAGATTACTGAATGACATTCCTGGATGCATTTCAAACTAGTACTTCAGAAATATTTCTACTATTTCATATGTCAATAAATCAGTCATCATTTGTTTAACGATAACATTTTAATTTTATAGTTTTATTTTTCCAGAAATCTTGACTAACTATAAAAACGTTTTAATAATGTACTTGGTCAAACTGTACATACAAATAAATCGAGGCAAACCGATTATTATCATTGCACATCATTTGAAAGTCAATTTTCTCAAGATTGCCGCTAGATGGCGCTTTGGCGTTTTCTCGCAAGTGCTAAGATTAGTCTTTAGTTACTATATAATGACGGCTCAAACATTATGATATTAAATGTCATCTCGAAACTGCTGCGTATGAACGATTATTGACAGGCGTTTATTACATGTATACTACTAATACTAATAATTGTACGAGCGTTACAGCGAAATATAAATTTTATAAAAATGTAAAAGAAATTACATATACTCGTACTTTTGACAAAATAATAATAATATTGCTAGATTGTCACTAAAATATTACCCAGTATTCCCATTATTATTGTGAAATGATAATAATATTCCTGCAATTATTTCACTACAATCTTTCCCATTCTCACAACAATAACTAAAAAACCCACAATAATATTGTTGGGATGTTACTGAAATATTACCCAATTGTCTAAAAAATGTTGTACTGATATTTCCGTAATATTCCTGTGATAAAAACAACGCGGACATTAAATGCTACAGTATCACTCCAATATTACTGCTATATGTCACACGTATATTTAATATTGCAAGTAGTGCATGGCTGCAATATTGAGTACTATGTGGGAAGTACGTGCGTTAGTCCGTGAGATAGTGAGTGAATAAGTGAGCCAGTACGTGAGTAAGTGCGTGAGCAAATAAGTGCGAGAGCGACTGAGTGAGAGAGTGTGAGATTATGTTCGAATGTGGGAGCATAAGTGACTGCGCAAATGAGTGTATAAGAGCGTGCACGAGTGAGTGAGGGTAAAAATAAATCTTAATATATCTATCCACTACCCACGCAATCCACTATCCACGCACCTCTATCAAACAAAATATTAGGTGTTTTCTTAAATGAAATGTAAGAAGAAAAATCACGTAATTAAGTAACTTTTATAGGTTTTGGGTATACTATATATAAATGTCACTTTTAATAGATTAACGGATAATATGTTCTTTTATTAAAAATACTTCAGATGAAAAATCAAGTAAAAAAATGCGTTAAATTCCAACTTGATTTTTTACCCACGCACATATTCCTTTATTCGCATATTCTGACATGAAATCATGATAAATCATTTTTAGGTAAAATTATCGTTTAATACTTAAAGAGGTTAGATACATCTCCCGCGCGAGGCGAGGAAAGGAGAGTCCCCCTGCACCGCGCACCGGCTACCCTCTTATTGCGCACCTCTTCGCACAGCCTACAAGCTAGTGTTTGTATTTACGTTTTCACTTAAACTCGGAATCGGTGTTCTCATTCATTCTAAAATTTCACGTACACGATCTTTAATATTTTTCCGATATTTTGCATACCATTTTATTTCTTTATTATCATTTTTAAACAATCACACTCTAAGTTTATTGTAAGTTTACACGCTGCTCTCATAAGAGCCCGTATATAAGAGTCAAACTTTAAAATCAATTATCTGTAAAACAGTAATGGCTAACGCTTTCAAATTTCACATGCTATCGTAAACTTCATAGAAGAATGACTTATTAAATTTTCAGAAACATCTTATCATTTTGACTTCACTATCGAACCTCCTTAAGTTAAGAGAGTGTCAAGTCATTCAAATTTGCCGCCGAAATTTCTAACCTCAAATCTTTGACCGAGGTATGAGCAATTGATTACAATTAATAAATAAACTGAATTATGAATGACCAAGACATCACCGCCCTTCCTTATATAGCATTCTACCACTCTGCTAAGTTTCAGGTAATAATATCATTGCATATATAAATGGCATTTGAACGAAATTTCGGATCACCTATCGTAGATCTCTATTTTATCACGAAATTTCGTTTCAATGCCATTGATGTAAGCCGCAAAATTTTTACTTGAAACTTTGCACAGGGGTCGATAATTACAAAACGAAGGGCAATGACCTCTTACTATTTCATAATTCTGTTTATTCTTTTAATTATAGCCAATATTTTAGAATTCTAAGGTCGGTAAGGTAGGGAAGATAAAAGTTGACTTTGACATCCGCTTAAAACTATATAATAACATTAACAGTCGTCTACTCTATGTCATAAAAAAGAGTTAATTTATGGCGCGAGAAGCGAGCCTGTGATTTCTAGTAATATTAAATAGGGCATAAATAACGATAATACTCGTATAACGAAAAATTCTAAAGCATTGGCTACTATAACGTAAAATATCGGAGATATAGAGAAGGCCTCGATCATTAAATAGCTCATGAATAACATAAAAAGAAAGAAAAATTTCGAAAAGTAGGTCCAAATAACGTAGAAGAAAAAAGACATAAAGAAGAGCTACTAACTGATTTGGCATAGAGCTTCCTCAAAGAGGCATTAATCATGCCATATACTATATTATATTAGAATTCATAGATCAATATCTGTTGATGAATTTTACTAAATAGGTTGTATAGTATAAAGAAAATTTGAAATGATTTTAAGCATTACAAATACTTATTAATTAGATTATATCCACTGGTGTTCGAGCCCAGATGAGTTACACGTATATACATAAACGCAAAACAGGCACACGCACGTATACACACACATACATATTACATATACACAGGCATACATACATATATAGATGCATACATCCATACATACACAAAGCGTAATTATTCTGAAAGTGACATTTCATTCCCCATCATATACTATCATTTGCAACAAAAAAAATTGCAAAAAATGTTATCAAAATCCTGCTAGTAGGATTATATAACTATACTTAACAAATTATCACTGTAACTTTCAAATAAAACGATAAAAAATCTTTTAAGATATTGTTGTCCAACAAAGTGCCTTTTTATAACATTTTGTTTTGTTTTTTCCTAACAAACAAGGAGTCATATGATTTGAAATTTTGCAGGATTATAGTTCTATATAAAACTAATATGCAGTGTTAAGTGACGAAAATTCTGGAATTAAAATTTAATTTTCATTTAATATTTTCTTTAAATTTAAGCAACAAGTGTATTCGCACTCAATATTATCTAGAAAAAGACAGAAAGTCGAAAGTCAATTAGATATATTGTTTCGACTTCCTGTCTACTATGCAATTTTTCATGCACCAAGCGGGCACACGGGCACTGGCTTATGCCGCTAATGGATGCGACGGGATGCGACAACCGCGTCGCACCATTAGCGGGAGTTGTAAGTGCGTCGAGACTGCGGCAGTGTTGAAAAACATTGAACTTTAGATAAAAACGAAAATATTAAAAAATTTAAAACAGCGTAAAGTAGTCAAATTTTTTTTTAAACCTTTTTCATTGTTAAGAAAAAAAGTTAAGAAATGGTATAAAAAAATAAAAATAAAATCATTTTATTTACCAAAAAACTGTATCTTCATCCCTTAATAGATCTTTAACAATTATCATCGTTTTTTGCGGAGAAACACGAAGGGCACATACAAATTATAGATAAATTTTTAATTTTCCGGAACATACGTATAACATACCTCATATGAAAACGGATATGTTTCACTTTTTTCCATCATTTGTTTGCTACTGCATCACGCGCAAACTACTGCACCTATCTTAATATTAATATGTGCCTATAAATACCAGAAATACTGATCTTCCCTCTATTAACTGCTGAAACGGGCCCAACAAGTCATATATATACGACTCTTGTTAGACCCATTTCATCAGTTAATAGACGGAAGATCAGCATTTCTGGTATTTATAGGCATATATTATTATCTATATAACTTTTTATGTGCGTATACCTGTTGGATACAATGAAATATCCATGTTTCAATGTTCAGAAGCTGTATTTACATGCATATAATAATATGACTCTTGTTAGGACCTTCTCAGCTGATAATAGTAGAAAATATTAGCTTTCTTGGTATATATCGACATATGGGAAAATCTCTGAAACCTGTAACCTTACAGTTATTGATCTTTCGCAAACAGTTTTTATATGAGTAAACTAATTTCAATAGTTTTAAGTTGGCTTATGATATTCCTTGAAGTTCAAAGATATTATCTCATGTATTTGTGTACGAAGTTTCTGTTACAAAGTAATTATAATTTCATACCGAACATGCAAATTGTCGCTTTATTCATATCTTAAGTTAAATTATCGAAAGTAGTAAAAAGTATTGATAATAGTGCAAATACATATGTAGCATCGGGGACATCTGGACCACATCCGAGATGATCATCTCGCAGAGGTGCACGTACACCTACTATAGGAAATTATCGATAGTACTAAAAAGTATCTAAATACTGAAAAATCATACGCAACCTCCTACATATATCTGGATCACACAAGAGATCATTAGCTCGCACACGTACATACACTCACGGTAAGAAATTGCCTATTATAGTAAAAAGTATCGCTAATAGTGAAAAATCATACGCAGTCTCCGGGACATCTGGATCACGTCCAAGATGGTCATCTCGTACATGTGCACGTATACCTAATGAAAAGAGTTATCAATAGTAACCAAAAATATCGATCATAGGGAAAAATCACACGCAGCCTCTGGGACATCTGGACCACACTCGAGATGATCATCTCGCACACGAGAACATATACCCACCGTAAAACTATCGATAGTAGACAAAAGTATCATTAATAGTGAAAAATCGAATGTAGCATCTGGGACATCTGGACTACTTCCGAGATGATCATCTCGCATCTGTGCACTTACACACACTGTAAAATTATTGATAGTAGGTTAAACTATCAATAATACTGAAAAATCAAACGCAGCCTCCGGAACATATAGACCACGTCGGAGATGATCATCTCGCACACGTGTACGTACACTCCTTAAAAAAATAGCGATCATTTTAAAAATCATTTGCAGTATCCAATATATCTGAGTCACACGTTGTATGATGTAGAAAGCCCATAAAGTATCCGTGCGTACGGACTCGCGTTAGAGAATCCTCTGCGCTAGCATTATGGTGTGTAGATAGTAAATAAGTGCAGATGGAACATTTTAAGAAAGGGAGGATAGAAGATGAATGTATAGAGAAAAGCCGGAATGTGTTAAAACATTTTTTTTTTCCAGAAATTATAAGATAAACAAATAATGTTTACAGAAAGATTGTCCAGCAGTGGTATTCCGTTAATATAGTAGATATTTAACTAAATTTATAAGTCGAATGCAGTCCTACGCGTAGATAATGCATGTTTATAATGAAATATAATAAAAAGGACTTTATCGCGTCCGCAACGCGTGGGTTAGTCACCGTCCGCAATATATTGCAGCCGTTGACGCGCTTTTGTTTATATATTTATAACCTACATCCCCGCGTTTAAAACACAGCAATTGAAAGCTATGTACATAATTATAATAATACTGTATTGTTAATAAAATAATTTAAATTTAGACTGTTCACGTTTATCACTGAATATTGTTATAAATAAGTTACTTGATATTGATTATTGTTCAAATCCATGACTTCTTCATTTAATAGTAACGGTTTTATATACATATTAAATAATATGAATATAAAAGCCTTCGAATGTACGTATAAAAAAAGTCATTTTTATACAATCAATATAGTTTAAAAATAGAAATATTACTAAAACATCTTGTTTAATAAACAATAATATATTCAGTATGGAATTATCAAGCAAAAAATTATTCATAAAATATAAGGTAAAATATTCTAACTTCTTATACGTATGATATTTTTGTATGGTTGTAACTTGCATAGGCTCGTACTTACACCTTATTCAGTGAGTGAATAGTTACAATTTAAAGAACCACGAAGTCACATACCAATAATTAGTGCTGCGCCCCTTAAATCCATTTTTATTAATTTTCGATACTCAAAAGTTAAAAGTTCTAAAGATTTGCCCATATATTAATATTTATGCAGCTTTATACGTGTAAATATCTGTCAAGGTAGTTTTTTCATGAGAATTGACTTAAAAAACAAAAATTTGTGACATCGTACGATTATTTACCTAGATAGATATAATTAAAATCTGAAAACATAGAAAATAAAAAAAATTTTTAAACATCGTTTTATACGATTGCCAGTTTGAAACTAGCTTTATACTAAGCAGACGCACTACACAGCAACGATACATCCAGCAAGCGTCGTTAGAGCGCACATGTGCGTTGGCTCCGCTTCCACCCTATCTAAAAAAGTATAGATAACACCGACTACACACAGCCTTTTCCCCGAGCGGAACAATACTGGCTAAACTATTATTTCGACAGCGGATAGCGTAGCATTAAATTAATAAGTTTTTATAATTTTTAATATTACAATATAGTTGTATAAACCAAATAAAAATTCTGTCCGAAAGAATCAAGTTCATAGCTTGATTCTAAATGTAGATTTAAATGCTGTATTGCAATAATAATATTTATATATAATACGATAGTTTTAAGTACTGAAATTTGAATGTTTATTCACTAATTATATTTTACATTATAGTCATTTTTATACTGCAATCTTTTTATACAAATTCAATCTTATACTACTTTAAACATATGTACACTTTAATTAATTACTATGTTTACAAATACATATTGTTTTTTACAATTATCGTAACTAAACTTTTCTATGGTATTTATGCCTCACATGTTTATTGTATAGAAAAAAAAGAGTAGATAGAGTATATTAAATTTTATTATTTTATTTATTTAATAATCTGGTTCCAAACTATGACCTGACTGTTTAATAGAATCACTCTCATGGATATTATCACTTCATGGGAACAACTAGGTAAGTATACAAAATTCTTCTCCGTAGAATTCAGTAAAAAATGCTTGGAACACGCAAAGATTACACAGGTCAACAAAATAAAAAACGTAGTCTGAACCAGCCTAGTGACCAGGCTATGTTTATAAGTCAGGTCGATGAAATTTAAAACAAACCTGCGCACGCATATCACGGATTTTGGTGCCGATTTTTTATATGAAAGTATTCTATGAAAGGAGGTGATTTATCAAGTTTCAGTCCAAAAAGTTCCGAGTCTACAGTCGTTGGAAGTTCGAAATTTTCCAAAAAATGCGTTATTTTCAAGAAAATCGAAAAACCCTTTCAGGTAGGACTCTGGTAAAATGAAAAAAAAAAACTTTATTTTTTACCAAGTGGCACTAAAATTAATTTTTTTTTACTAAAATTAGTTTAAAAAATAATAAATAAACACATTAAACCATTTTTAGATCTGAAAAAATCTTGGGATTGCAATATTTAATTCATTTTTTGTGCAATATATTGCAAATATCATGGAACTTAAAAAAGTGGCTTGCGCACACCATTGACCGGTAGGTGTCCAACAAATTCTTTTACTTGTTTTCATATATGAAATTAACAAAAGTTATTACTTCAAGATGGTCAAAAAATTTTTAGCCACCTAAAATAAAATATAGCAAGACGTATTAAGAAAAACATAAAAAATCACTACAAATGCTAATTTTTTTTTTAAATTTCAAAATTTACTTTAAAAACTAGTACTAAGTTCACATAAAAAGTAATAACTTTTATTCTGTATCACAAAAGAAATATTTTGCAAAAAGTTTTATTACGATGGATAAAACCTCATGCGCGTACCACTTTTTTATGTTTAAAAATTAAATATGGAGAAAAACAAGGTTTAAAAGAAATAAACAGAAATTTCCACTTGATCAGTCTTAAAAACCTCTTTCAATAAAATATTGCATTTCTTTTAAGACCTTGTTATAAAATTCAATCTTTTCTGAATGTAGAAGTATACAAGCTTTTATTTTTCTTCGAATATCAATTTATGATTTTATGATAAACATTCAATACTTATCGTTTTTGGTTGTGAGCCACTTTTTTCTAAAACCTTGACTTATTTTAGGAAGAAAATATCATAAAAGTTTTTTTCTAAAACTGCATATTTTAAAAGTTATGAACATTATAATTTTACAAGTCGGCATATTTTGACTTGTATTCAACTGATTAGTTTCCGAAAAAATTGTAATATGCAGAAAAAAGTGTTTTTTTTTTAAATTGGACTTTTATAATTTGTTGTATCAAAAAACCACTATTTTTTCCGAATATATATTACAGTTTTTTTAAAATGCTTATTTTTAAAGTTATGACCTTTCAAATCAGTTTAAATCAAGTCAAAATACGCCGACTTGTAAAATTATAATGTTCATAACTTATAAAATATACAGGTTTATTGTTAAAATAATGTTTTCTTCTTAAAATAAGTCAAGCTTTTAGAAAAAAGCAGCTCATATCCGATGAATTCAGTTTTGTCATTTGATAACACAAAAACCCAAAAATTCCCCTATTTCTCCTAGGCTAGGCGAAATTATGACGTGCTAGGGGAATTCTGAGGCCGGATACAGCGACCCCAAAAACATAAAGAAAACATGGTTTGATTCATGGAACAGCCAACTCTAGTTTTTTGCTTTAATTTGTTAATTTGAAGTACTATAAATTATATTAACAAAAATTTGTCTACTCCATGCACCAAACTATTTTCTCTTTATGTTTTCGAGGTCGCTCAATATGAATCCGAGGTCTGTTTGACGCCAGAACGTTAGGGTCTCCCTTATTCTCAGTCGTATATGCCAATTTGACCATTTTAGGGGTATTTTTGAGGTTAGGAAAAAATTCTGACCTGATGGGGTCAAACGGACACCGGATTCCGATTCGGCAACCACGAAATCGTAAGATCTATATGGTCTGGTCTCTGATTTCGACAACTTTTTTTGTGCGCCTGTGTGGTATATGTGGCGGCCATGTTGGATCCGACATTTTGAGCTCCACCTTTTATGCAAGAATTGGATTTAGCATGATAAAATTCCACACGTAACTCTTATCTAGTCCATCGGAGAAATAATATTTTACTAATAGCGGTTTCCTTAAGCTTACGGCAGCCATATTGCATCCGCCATTTTTAACATTGAAATTTTTAGCTTGATTAGAAGGCAACAATCTTAGACAGTCATGAACAATCAATTCTAAGGCATAGAAACCGTATGGTTAGGGGGGGGGGGGGTGCACTTGACAAAGAATGCTATATATATAAAGTAGATATCTTCACGAATACTATCATTTTTGTTTTTCATGAAATAACTATTACATTTTAAGATCATTTAACGTACCAAAATATAATAAACATTGATATTTTAGTTTAAATAAAGAGAAAACAAATGTAAATACAAAGGATAAGGAAGAACTAAGAGAGCAAGCGAGAGAGAAGATCTTCTTTATTTCTCAAGAAAAAGCTCGCGCCTTCAAAAAAAGGTCCGAGCGCCGAAAACTAGCTGCGCGCGCTTCTTTAGCGACGCCCTATGAGGATCTCTTTACCCTCACCTTGCTCGTTTTTTTTCTCTGTCTCATGCATAAGCCTAATGAGAAGAAAAGTACGTGGGAGGAGGAAAGGAAAGAAACGTTCTTTCCTATTCGTTCTTTCTCGTCCTCACCCCGCTCGCTCGACCCTTCTGCATAGGCGAGATACGGCGAAAAACTGTTTAAAAGGAGCCGGTCCACAGGCTCTCAGCAGCATTCGCTAGACAAGCATCTACGGAGCACTATCTGCTCTAGTACAGCTTTGCATTTGACTCTCACTTGTTTAAGCAACTCTCGATCACTTACACTGATTGAGTACAGCAAGGTCTGCTACAGGTCTTTGTAGAGAAGTTGGATAGACAAATCGTTCAAATACATACTTTAATATCAGGGTAGACAGTTTTAGTCGAAGACCCACTCATATTACATATATATATATATATATATATATTCATTTAAATATTTGGGGTAAACAGCTTAAGGCTAAACGCCAAGGATTAAAAATCTAAATAAATTATTCAAATAAACGATTTGTCTTACAATGAACAATTCATCAGATAATCAAAAGTAATTATATTTAATTTATATTTTATCGATTAGTTAAAGGCTATATATTGTGTACAATTAGAATAAACGAATTATTTGAATAAACAAAAAAATATAAATAAAAATATTCTCAATTTTTATAAATCTAAATAAAAACACGTACATATACATATACGAGGTCTGTCCCAAACGTATCCGACCTACCTCGATTTCTCGGCGCTTGATTTATTCTTCGTCATCCGGGGGGTGGCATCCTTCAAAGTAGTCCCCATTTGATTGAACAAGACGCTCATATCGATGTTTCCACTTATTAAAGCACTCTTGAAAGTCAGACTTCGGAATCGCCTTTAGTGCATTCGTCGCATTTGTTGTTTTGTTTCAGGATCATAACCATAAACCCATGACTCATCACCAGTAATAACCTTTTTAAGAAAGTTTTCATCACTATTAATCATTTCCAAATTGTCCTGAGCGATTTCTAATCCAAGGTTTTTTGCTGGTCTGAGAGCAGTTTCGGGATGAATTTTGCACACACACGAGTCATTCCCAAATTCTCGATTAAAATTCGCCAAACAGTACTTTTTGGTATTCCAAGTTCATCTTCCAGTTCTCTCACAGTCAAACGACGTTCTTGTTCAACTGCGACACGCACACTCTCGACATTATCCGACGATGTTCCCGTCGAAGGTCGACCAGAACGAGGATCACTGTCAACAGATGTGCGGCCACTTTTGTACCGCCTATACCACTCTTTTATTTGTGTTTTGCCCATCCACTAATCTTTAAAGGCCTTTTGCAACATTTTAATAGTTTTCACACAACTTTTACAGAGATTAAAGGAAAATTTTATGCAAATTCGCTGTTCGGTTCGTTCTGCCATTTTTAGCAATAAGCAAATTGCGACGAACGCAAAAAAGTCGTTGTAAACAAATACACGCTGCGCGGGAACTAAGGCATTTCATCGGTATCTCAGGCTACTGACGAGAAGGTTAGGAGTTGCTGGTGACGTTCCTACCCTCCAGAGGTCGCCTGAGTCTCTCCCCGCGAAAATATGAACGCAGGTCGGATACTTTTGGGACAGACCTCGTATACATACACTGCCGTCCATAATTATTTGCCCACCCAATTATTTTAACCACGCATTCGAAAGCTCTTCGAACAAGCTTCAAAATCCCACTTTTAGATTTATTGTTGGAATTTTCCCCACAATAATGTGTGAACTTGATAAAATATAAAAAAAATGAATTAATCGATTTGGAACAAAATCCATCTTAAAGGACACGCAAAAAGCTATAAAAGGAGCCCCCGGAGGATTTTGTAGGATAAATACAACCTTGGTAACAAAACTTTTAATTTTATGCAATTTTTTCTTTGGGTGGGCAAATAATTATGGACGGCAGTGTACATATATATAATAAACGCACCGTGTCCCTACTATCTAGGAGCGTACCGCGTTTATTGTAACATTAACGCATTAACGAATGCACCTGGTCCCTACTATATAGGAGCGTACAGCATTCGTTAAATACACATATATATAAAAAATACACCTCGTCCGTACTATCTAGGAGCGTACAGTATTTATTATAACATTAACATATTAACAAATGCACCTCATTACTAGTATCTATGAGTGTACAGCATTTATTAAATAAATAAAAACACATACATATACATACATTGGGACGCGGAATACACGTCACAATATATGTATAGTATATATATACTATACATATATTGTGACGTGTATTCCGCGTCCCAATGTTATTAACACACCGGCAGTCAATCCCGACCGAATCACCCGTCACCAGAGCCGAGCATTTGTATCAAATTATTATTGTTATTAATGGGGGGTGGGGAATTATTATGGTTATTTGATGAGAGAATGAGGATAAGGAGAGCCGCGACCGAGGAAAACCACAGTCCGTCAGACTCATGCACACATCCACACCAACGGCACCAGCTGATCGCGCCGCAGAGACGACTGGCCGGAGCGAGGAACGACAACGAGCCTAAGCGGAAGCAACAAGTGTGTAGGCTGAAGATAGGCAAAAAGAAGAACCGAAATTTGGAAGAGATTTCCGCCCTCTCCGATCTTGGGCATTGACTGTCCGCCCGTTGTAGCGTGTAGATGTATATCGCGACCGCACCTCTTACGATTTGCAAGACCGTGAAATTATAATCGACCAGTAGTTAAAGTTTGTAGTGAGTAGTTTTGGCGACAGTTAGAAACGGGGAGGGCTACGAGAAATCGGCAGGACTTCTTGGTCGTGCAGGAGGTTCGCAGACGCTCGTTAAAGGCAAACCAGAGGGGACTTTTCGGGCCTCGCGACTACCCGGTGCGATGACTACAGATAAACGACGGTGACTGGACTTTAATTGTCGAGCATCTCTCGGCATTTGCAAAGAGTCGGTAAATATAAATTTATACATTTATATATATATATATATATTGTCGACATGCGTTCGGAGGCGACTGCGTAAATGCATTGGTGGTGTTACACGGACTTTCGAATCAGTGCGCGGCAGGACAAGCTCGAAAATTACGCGAAATTAAAGTAGTAAAGGGGGGTTACGCGATAGTAGGGAAAAGCTCGGGAAAACGTGGTGATCTGGTCGTTGCGGGAGACGCGCACGAGGGCTAGTGTAGCCATCTGGAATAGCGACCGGTATTTGTAGTATTAACGTATTAACAAATGCACCTCGTCCCTACTACCTAGGAGCGTACAGTATTTATCACAACATTAACATATTAACAAATGCACCTCATTACTACTATCTAGGAGTGTACAGCATTTGTTAAGGCAGGTTTGCGGTGGATTTTTTGGGAAAAATCATTTTTTTTTTATTTCATTATTCGATAGCAATACTATCTAGAAATATTTTAAAACTCATACAATTAGTTCCTACGGCCGGGAATAGGCAGAAAAGAGGCAGCACCTACCGCGTTTGAGCACGCGCGCTCGGCTACTCCTGCAGCGGCCGGCGTTGCGCTGCCGCTGTCCCCCTCTCCATCTTTAATCCTAGTCCTGCTCCTATCCCCCTTCGTAAATAGCAGTTTTGGCGGCCATTTACCTAATTCAGTGCCCGCTCAGTCATCCCATGCGTCGCGTCGTTGTGAAATTGAACCGTTGTGAAAAAGTAGTATTTTTACTATGTGTGATCGAAAGGGCAGCAGAGAGAACGAAAATAAAAATAAAACGTGCAAAAGTGAAGTGCGTTTTTCGAAATTGAATCAGAAAGGTTTAGGCTTTGATTTAAATGTGGCGTGTAAATGTGAAAATGACGTTCGCATTCCATCGAGTCCAAAAATTAGCTCTGGTTACGAAATAAACAGAAGATTTGCTTTCGTAATGAGGCTTCTTGGCATAGGTACTCAGGGTCTGAATCATTTTTGTGGATTGATGGATTTGTGTACTGGATTTAGTGAAAATGGATATTATGATATTGTTAATCACATTCACATAGCAGCCAAATCAGTAGCATTATTAGCTTTTAAAAAAGCTGTAAATGAGGAAAAAAAAGCAAACGCGGCAGCTGGCAAGATTGAAAATCGGCTCACAGTCTCCGGAGATGGGTCATGGCCAAAAAGAGGTTTTTCGTCGTTACTTGGCTTAGTCAGTTTGATAGGCAAATATACAAATAAAGTTTTAGATCTCGAAGTGAAGTCAAAGTTTTGCAGAACGTGTGAAACCTACGATGGTGACCATAATACTCCTGAATTTGAAGCTTGGTTTGAAGATCATGAACAAGATTGCACAGCTAATCATGAAGGTAGTTCTGGAATGATGGAATCGAATGGAATTCTGGACAAAAGATATGTTAAAAGATATGTTCAAAAGATCAATTGAACTTTATAAAGCTATTTATGAATATTATATAGGTGACAGTGACACCAAAACCTTCAAAAATGTAATCGATGAAAAACCTTATGGAGACGAAGTAATTGTAAAGAAGAAAGAATGCGTTTTACACGTGAAAAAAAGGATGTTTCGGAGAGCTAAAGAATCTAAGAAGCAGTTAACTCAGTTAAAAAAAGCTAAAAAAGCTATAGAAGAAGCTGCCTTGAAAAAATCAGGCGCGAAAAAATCAGGCGGGAAAAAATCGACATCCAAAAAAAAAACCGATACTCCGAAAACTTTGGCTTTAACTGGTAAAGTTCTGTCCGAATTATCCGCTTTTTATGGCATTGCTGTTCTGAATCATCCTGACTCACCCGAAGAAATGAAAAAAGCTATTTGGGCCACATTCTACCATAGAAGCTCGACCGACGACAATCCACAGCACCAATACTGCCCAGACGATTCTTGGTGTAAGTATCGTTTAGCAGCAGCACATAATAAACTGAGTACTTTTAAGCATCCCCCCGCTTTTGACAACGATACTCAAGCAGTACTTAAACCAATTTATGAAGACCTCACTAGTGAAGATTTATTAGAAAGATGCACTGGCGCAAACACTCAGAACAATAATGAAAGTTTTAGTTCTTGTGTTTGGGCCATGGCTCCAAAACACACTTTTTGTGGGAAAAAAATCGTTGAAATAGCAGCTTATACAGCAGCATGCACTTTTAATGAAGGCTTCAGTACAGTATTAAAAATAATGAGTGTTATGGGCGTAACAATAGGCAGTGAGGCTCAAAAATACGCTGAGAAAGTCAATGCAACGCGCGTGCGGAAAGCCGAACGGGTTGCTTCTCAGGCTTCAAAAGAAAGCAGGGTGGCCCGCAGAAACGCTAGAATACGAGAAAATGATGCTTACGAGGAAGCTGAAGGAGTTATATATGGAGCTGGCATCGCTGATTGAATGTAAGACCCTTTTTTTCTCAAATTTTCATAAAAAAAAACTTTGAACGCGTTTTTCTCGAAACAACGCTTTTCAACTCTATCGACACGATTTAAAAAAAACTACTGTACCGATTCAGTTGAAATTTGAACAGCTTACTCCTGACATATGTTATTTTTGTATGATCTAGGATTATAACGATCAATAAATTTTTCAAAAAGTTATAAACAATTTATGTTGCAAAAAAAGAGCCAAAAAATTCAAAAGTCCGCCATTTTGTTTTTTTCCGGTAAAAATGAAATATCCTAGACTATGCAATAGCCAAAACTATAAGTTTTAAGAATCTTTTTAGTTTTTTGATTTCAGATGATCCGTTGGTGAGATATCGTGTCGACAGTCAAACAAAAGAACAATTTTGAGGCGGCCATTTTGTCAAGAAAAATCCGTAAAAATTTAAAAAATAATTTTATATTCTCAAAATGTGTTTTTTAATATGTAAAAAGTTTGAACAATAAAGATTATTTTTTGTACGAAATAAAAATTATTGAATAAATAGGCAAATCCACCGCAAACCTGCCTTAAATAAATAAAAACACATACATATACATATATACTATACATATATATAATAAACGCACCTCGCCCCTATTATCTAGGAACGTACAGCGTTTATTATAATATTAACGTATTAACAAATGCACCTCTTCCCTACTATCTAGGAGCGTACAGCATACGTTAAATACATACATATATATAATAAATACACCTCGTCCTTACTGTCTAGGAGCGTGTAACATTCGTTAAATACATACATATATATAATAAACGTACCTCGCCCCTATCATTTAGCAGCGTATAGCGGTTACAAAAAAAGGATACATAAAATAATGTCTCATAACATTTGAACTTCATTTACTAATCTGTTCTCATAAGAGTATATTAAAATATAATAGTCGAGAACCTTTATAAGCTCAGCTATATGAATCACATGTATACTGAGACTGGGAGGAGTTCAAGACAATAGAGGCTTACATACGTACGATCACCTTGGCGAGTGTGCGAAAGCATAGGCCTAAAATAAAGGTGCGTTACAAAGCTTAAGGCCAGGTTACTCCAAAAAACGTGATTTTTTTCATTAAATTTTTCAATGAATATTTCTGGTACTGCTTGAGGATATAGCCAGACATCTAAAGAGTAAAATGCCGTTTGGTTCATGTCGATAAGTGCAATAGTTTTGAAATGAGAGTGTCATCCATGCGAAAAAACGTTGTTCGGAGAAAAATCAGTTTAAAGTTTTTATTCGTGAAAAATCGTAAAAAAATTGAATTTTACTCACATATTCATTCCAGCTTCATACACAACTCCTTCCTGGTCTTCGTAAGCATCATTCTGAAGAATTCTTGCATTTCTTAAAGCAGTTCTGTGTTCTTTAGACGCATCAGTAGCTTCTAGCTCAGCTCGATCAACACGCCTGTTGTTGGCCCTATCAGCAAAGTGCCTTGCTTCCAAACCGATTCTGACACCCATAACTTCCATTACTTTTAATATGGGTAAAAGCCCTTCATTAAAAATGCAAGCAGCACTGAGAGCAGCAATTTCAAGCGTTTTTTTCCCAACAAACTTATGTTTAGGGGCTATGTTCCAGACACACGAGTTGAAACTTTCGTTATTGTTTTGCGTGTTAGCCCCTAAACATCTCTCGAGCAACTTTTCGTCGGTTAGTTCTTCATAAATTGGCTGTAAAAGATCTTGAATTTCCTGATCGAAAGCTGGAGGATGGTTGTAATTCTGTTTTGTACTGCCTTTTGATAAGCGTACCATGAATCTGCTCCGGCTGGACAATACTGGTGTTGTGGCTTAGCATCGGTGGAACACTTGTGATAAAATGAGGCCAGAATTGCATTCTTCATGTCTGGCACAGAATCGGGGTGAGTAAGCACAGCTTTTTTAAAATAGCTAGATAAGAGCGACAGTTGCGCTTCAGTAAATTTTAAAGATTTTACGACAGGTTGTTCGCATTTTTTAGCCTTCTTCTTTTTGGGTACTTCTTTACCTCTTTCTAGTGCCTCTCTTTTTTCTTGCGCTTTCAGAGCTCTCTTTATTTTTGCATGGTTTTTTTTTTGGCTTCTTTACCACGTCTATATATACTCTTACCTACGTGTAAAACACATGCTTTTTTCTTTACTTTGACAGCCTCGACGTAGGGTTCAGATTATTCGAGTCTCTTGAAAGTTTTAGCGTCACCGTCGCCGACATAATATTCATACATAACACCGTACTGCTCCACAGACCTCCGAAACATCTCTTCTACTCCTTTAACTTCTATGATACCGGCACTACCGTCATGATCCCTTGTGCAATTGCCTGCTTCACAATGTTCGGTAAACCAAGCATCAAACTCTGGCGTATTTTCGGGGAATTTTTTTTGAATAGTTACTGCATGCTTGGCAAATCTTTGATTTTACTATAACATCTATGACTTTGTTCGTGTACTTGCCGATCAAACTAACAATACCGAGTAAAGCTGTGAATCCTCTTTTTGGCCAGGAACCATCGCCCGAAACAGTAAGCCTATCTTCGGGTAATCCTCTCTCTTTATTCTTTTCTTGCTCTTCTTTAGCAGCTTTTTTAAAAACTATTTCACTAACAGCCTTCAATGCAATATAAACTTGCTCTATGCATTTATAATAGCCAGTTATACTTAATGCAGTTGCTGAGATATCCATCAGTCCACAAAAATTCAATAAGCCATAAAATCCAACTCCTAACAAGCGCATTGCATAAACTATTCTTCTGTTTATTTCATAACCCTTTTTGATTTTTGGAGATGAAGGGATTGGTTCACTCTCCTCACAATCACAGATAATTTGTAATTCGAAACCTAATCCTTTTTCGTCACTTTTTGCAAATTCCACTTTATTATTACACTTTGCACAAACAACTCTCTGTTGCAATGTAGCAAATACAGACCACTGAACGATCACGTAAGTCAGCAACGGATGGATTTTCACTTCAAGTTGAGGAACGGCGTTTTTCAGTTTTTTTGCAGCAGCACTGGTTTGTTCTGTATCATCATTTGAAGTATGTTGATAACCCAAAAAACTCCTTCTTCCCGATCTATGTGGGACACCACTTCTTCTTTTTTTGTCCATGATAAATTTTGAGAGAACACAAAAGAAAAATTTACCGACGCGTGCGAGGACTGAAGCGAACAACCATCACCAACGAAAATGTCACTTGTACTGCCGTATATTATATACGAAGGACGCTCTATAATTGTAAAGGACAGAATATTTTCGAGAAATAGAGAGGAATCAAAACAATAAGACGATCCGAAGGCACGCAGCAGCTGCCGCTACCGAAGGCGTTCGAGCGGCCGGATTTACCGCTTGGCGCGCACCGCTCCCCACTTTTTTATACCTGCTTCTCGGTCTTGCTGACCTTCGGGACTAATTCTATACTATTTTTACGAGTATACAGTAGCAATTTATAAAAAAAAAAATTTCGATTTTGTCAAAATTGTTTGGAGTAAGCTGGCCTTAATAGCTTTGCTCTAATGTAGTCACTTGGACGTCACAAGTTTATGGATATTTTTGAGAATTTTCCAGAACATTTTTTTAAAAACTTTTCGAATTTGGGAATTTTCCGAAATTTTTTTTAGGGTAATTTTTGAAAGTTTTTGGGAAAATTTTCAATTTTTTTTTGAGAATTTTTTTTGAATAATTTTTGAAAATTCTCTGATAGTTTTTTTGAAGATTCTTTGATTTGGGGATCTACCAAAAATTTGTTATGAGGGGTTTTTGAAAATTTTCCGGAATAAAATTTTTTTTTCTCTTGAAGATTTTTTGATTTAAGGATTTTCCGGGAAAATTTTTTTGGATGTATTTTGAAGATTGTCAGAATTTTCTTTTTGAGAAGTTGTCGATTTGAGAATTTCCGAGAAGTGTTTTGTGTATTTTGAAACATTTTCTGAATTTCTTTTGAGCGGTTCTTGATTTGAGGGTTTTTCACAGTTTTTTGGGCGTTTCGTAATTTTTCGTTTCGATTGGGACCTTTCCTAGGAATTTTTTTTGAGTATTGAAAATTTTTCTCCCGTTATTTTGAGGAAGATTGTAGCGATATCCAGAGAATATAGCGAAATACCAGTATAAGCGGAAGACTGCGGCGGCGCACTGAGTAGAATAACGATAAATAAAGAAAGTTTTGAAAAATAGGAGACAAATTCAGAAAATTTTTGTTTTTGGGGATTTAGTGAAAATTGAGTATCGAAATAGAGTGAAAGACGAATTATTTGAGCGTAATTATTCTGAATTACGACCCGATTTTTCAAACCGCTTCGACGAATTGTTAAAGTAGTAGAGTAGGAGTCACACCACCACACAGGGAAAGTTATTTTGCAAATACCTCCACAAAATATTAATTTTGCTGTGCTACTACCCCCAAATCGATTAGTAAGAACGATTTACAATGTTTGGTAAAGAGTAATATTTTTCAAACAACTGCTGGGAAATTGGGTGTAAAAATACAACAACAACTAAAGTTGTTGTTACAACTACTGCGTCAAACGAAATATTGATTATTACATATACTTATAATTGACGTAATTGTATTAGTAATTATCTGCTGAAAATTAATTGCGACCTAGAAGAGAATTCAGATTATTACTCCAGAGATTAACAAGAAGAGAATACCAAAATTACGGAAGACTGAATAGCGACTTTATTAGTTCGCGTCAGGGTATTTCAGCAGCTACTCAAGAATTAAGCAAACAAATTTCGAGTAGGCATTTCAGCTAAAGGAACCGATAAAGAAGACCTCAAGAAAAGAAGCTATTTTCTTTGTTTTATCTCCTTTTGTGGCTTTAGCAAAAGTAAACATACGGTAATCACCAGAGTAACATAAAAATATATACACATACATTAGTATTACAAAATACTTATATAAAAATTGAAACCTTGAGACACAGTAATTGAGCAGGAAAATTATCCCATTGAAGGAAGAAGAGGGAAAGGAAATCAGAGCGCAGATTCAAGAAGTTACGACACAACAACAAGCGACCGATGCACCAGTAGTTATGCTAGAAACAATAAGTAAAGCGACCACCACTCTCACTACGACGACACCAGTCCGTATAATTGGACCAACGAATAGTTTCGCGATGCAGATGGTGTCTGCAAACACACGCCCAAGAGTGCAAACAGGGTTCCCACCGCAACTTTTAACGATGATCAGTCATACACATTTGGCATATACTCCGGGTTTAATGAAGACAATACCAATTGGCTACCAATGGAGGATGCCAGAGCCACAATTCCAATATACAGGGAATCATTCGTCACCGGATTCCAGCACGTGGACTCTCGCGGTACCAATAATCTCAAGACCAATACAATTGATTACATCAGCGTCAACGACTTCGGAACCAACGTTACCTTCGATGCCAACCACCGCAGCGCCGTCGATCACACGACCTCCTACAACGACACAAGCGACGAACGTCGGGACTGGTCCGAGGACTAGTCAGATGGGAGAACCCCTAGCAAGAAATGACAATCCGACAGGTGCATTACAAAGCCAAACGCTACAGCAAGGTATAAACCAGAACGACAGTATTCAATTTATCAGACAAGTAAAACAAAGAGACCCCATAGCCAGTAACCCAGGAAATGGGAACTCAACAGACAGTATTAAGACTTAAGAAACAAAGAAGATGAGCAGAATCAAGAAAATGTGATTCCACGGGAGCAGGACCATACGAACGGATACTGCAGGAGTTTGAACAATTGACAATGGCACAACATAGACCAATAACTCTCCTTCGGGAACCGGTGTACGCGCCACAACCTCCAGTAGTCCCACCTCGGGAGCAAACCCACACGATTACGTGGACACTCCGAAACCACCGAGGGGATCTCAAGATAGAAGGGAGCGACCCAGGAATCACGAAGTAGTAGAAATTCGGAGTCCTAAGGTGAATACTGTTCGTAGGCCAGCCGACCAACAAACCGAATCATCAAAACAGAGAAGAGGAAAACGAAAGCGACTGTCATCGAGTAGTTCAGAAAGTAGCGTACCAGGCCGAAGGTTAGTAAAGAAGAGAGATAGCCGTAAAGTGAAAGACCATAAACATAGGAGTTCGAGTAAAAGTACCACAAGTAGCGACTATAATATAACGTCATCAGACTCAGATAGCGACCATAATAAAAGAAGTAAAAAATACAGGAGAAGCTACAATCGGAACAAGTCGACATCGAGTAGCGATTCAGAATATGAAGATAAGAAGAAGAAATAAAAAAATAGTAGATGGCATTCGAATGCCGACATAGCCGGAAAGAATGTTAAAATACTGCAGAGCTGGAACCTGAAGTTCAATGGGGAAGATAATGATCCAGACGAAATTTTTGACCGGCTGCATGTGTGTCTGCTTGGCAATGGTCTCCTCCCCAGAATGTTAACTCGTTTCAGGGTAGAGGTGGTCAGGCTCAAGAATTCACCGGCCGAGGCGCCTATAATATGAGAGGAACTAGAGACCAAGGGGGCCCTCCTACCCAAAACATACCAGTCTATGGAGCATGTTATACATGCCAGACGGTAGGACACAGAGCGAGAGAATGTCCACAAAGGACATGCTATTTATGTAGGGCGATAAGACACTATACAAATGAATGCCCCAATAGACAGCCGGTATGGCACTCTGCCCCAAATAACTGACCTATAGGAAACGGGACGCAGGGGGGGGCAGAAGAGTCCCATACCCCCCCCCCCCCCTCTCCAGCAACCACAAATGGGACAAAACTGTCAACAATAAAGGTAAGCTAGCATAGCGCCCAATCGACGACAGAGAGAACGAAATTTAGCAGCGACCATGAGTTGAGTGGATCAATGATAGGCGAGGCAACTAGAACCTCACCAATAGCGACCAAAAGACCCTCAGGAGGGAAAGCGAATAAATTAAGTAATGGTGAAAGTGACATAGAAAAAATTCGAGAAGAGAGAGAAAACGTAGAGAATACAGAGAGTAGTGATAGCAACAGAATTCGAAAAGAGAGAGAGAGAGAATAGAGAGAGTAGTGAGAGCAACAAAATTCGAGAAGAGAGAAAAGTAGAGAATAGAGAGCAGCGAGAGCAATATAGAAAAAATTAGAGAAGAGAGAGAAAAAGTAGAGAACAGAGAGCTTCAAGAAAGCCACATAGAGAAATTTAGAGAATTCAGGGAAAACAGAGAAACGTGGAAAGAAACGAGGGCAAATTAGCGACCATGAGAGAGCAGAGTGGCGATATCGGAACAAGCGGTCAAAACTACTCTCAACAGAGCATCCAGCGACTCCTACGCCAGGTGACCAACAGAGGGACACCCCTACCGACCCTCGAATGGTTCGACGTAACGGCGCTCAATCCGACAGCTGACGAGCAGAAGGATTTCAAGCACCTAGTCCTCGTACGAGAGGCGGTCGACATTCTGGAAGGGTCACAGGTTTCCACTCCCTCATTGGAGGGCCCCTCCACCTGTATTACAGACGTAGATGCTGGGGTGCCCACATCTACTCTAGAGGGCGAGATGAGCGTACTATGTACACCTGAGGCCGACCAATTGGAGGTTCTGGAACCAGGCGAAGACGAAGTTGCAGGTATGAGCGTAGAGAACCGCATCTTCATAAAGGTAATAGTAGTTGGTAGGCCATAGAGAGCCCTAATTGATGGAGGAGCCACGGTCTCCCTAGTAGGACCAGAGATAGCGGCTAAGTTCAAGGACCGATTGCGACCAGCGAACTCTGTTATAAGAAGTGTGTTAGGTGGAACAAAGAAAGTATTGGGGTATCTGGACATCAACATGGAATTGGATGGCAGGTCCAGGAAGCTGACGGTAAGAGCCGTTGATGTAAGATACGGCAGACAGATGTGAAGGACTTATGAGGGCCCATGGAAGCAATCTTGGGACGACGAGGAAATTGAAGTGACCCCAGCATACGACGAATGCGCCGGCATTAGATGTACTCTCTGCAGCCGCCATCAAACACGAACAGATAGAGAAGATGTTCAGGAGTGGAGTAATAGAGCGATGGGCAAGTGAATGGAGTAGCGACCCGGTAATTATCAAGAAGCCAGATGGGAGTTATAGATTTTGTATAGATTATCGCGACCTCAACAAAATGACCTGGAAGGATGCATATCCTATCAGGAGCATGGATTCCATATTGGACAAATTGCGTAAAGCCAAATATCTGACCAAAATTGACCTCATTTGCAGTTCCGGGGTCAGGGCTTTGGCAATTCGTAAAAATGCCCTTCGGATTAACGAATGCGCCCATAACCTTTCAACGCCTGATCGATGCTTTGTTTGGCGTCCAGTATGAACAATATGTGTTTGGATACTTGGACGACATTATCATAGCGACCGAGACCTTTGAGAAACATTTCCAATGGCTCGAGCTGGTCCTCAGGAAGCTGGTAGAAGCAGGATTGGCAGTCCATCGGAAAAAGTGCCAATTCTGCTGCTCTAGAGTGTCATACTTAGGGTTCTTGCTGGATAAAGATGGATTGCGACCAGACCCAGGAAAGGTATTGCCAGTGATAGAATATCCAGCGCCGAAGACCGTTAAGCAGCTGAGACGATTTCTGGGTATGGTAGGATGGTACTCGCGATTCACTGAAAACGACTCAGAGATGAAAATCCCTTTAGTAAAGCTACTAAGAAAGGGACAAGAATGGAAATGGAATAGCGACCAACAAGAGGCCTTTGAAGGTCTGAAGAAGGCGCTAACGGTAGCTTCGGTCCTGGCAAGACCAGATTTTGGCAAAACATTCACTGACACAAGAAGCGGATGATGGAGAGCACCACATCGTATATGTGAGTAGAGTAGTCACGGCGGCTGAACGGAACTATGCCACGTCCGAAAGAGAATGCTTGGGGTTATTATGGGCCATTAGAAAGTTGCGACCATACCTTGAAGGGTACGAATTCAAGGCCATCACCGACCATAGTGCCTTCCAATGGCTTCTTAATTTAAAGCACCCTACTGGACGACTAGCCCGTTGGGCACTGGAAATGCAACAGTGGGACTTCGAAGTAATCCATCGAAAGGGCACTCTGCTGAAAGTGCCTGATGCGTTGTCAAGGATATATGAAGATGGAGGGGAAATAGATGGATTTGAAGAGATATAGGACGAGCGATACTTAGCCAGGATGTAAGAATTACAAAGACACCCACATCGATTCCCAGACTGGCGAATCGAAGATGGCATGTTGTACAAATTTCGTAGCGACCCCCTATTAGACCCAGCGACATCTCGAGAAGAAGGGTGGAGACTTGTCGTCCCAGTAGAGTACCGTGAGAGAGTGATGACTGAGAGCCACTCCATCACCTCCGCCGGACACCTGGGACTTGAGAAGACCTATGACCGAGTGGCCCGCGAATACTACTGGCAAGGCATGTACTACGACGTGCGCCACTTCGTCCAGGCTTGTCTTGAATGCCAGAAACACAAGGCCTCTCAGACGGGACCCATAGGGTTACTAGGCAAGAGAATTGTAAAGCGACAATGGGCTGTAGTGACAGCAGATCTCATGGAATTTCCACCAAGTAAGAGTCAATTCAAATAGTTAGTGGTATTCCAGGATCTCTTCACGCTTCAGCTTATCTTATTTCGGTGGGAAACGCCAAACTACGTACTCACAGATAATGGGAAAGAATTCATTAATAAGCATTTGACCGACACGCTGAAGGAATATGGAGTGACCCATGTGACCAAGCCACCGTACCATCCTTAAGCCAATCTAGTGGAGAGAAGCAACCGAACCCTAAAGACCATGATAGCGACCTTCGTGAAACAAGACCACCGGGATTGGGATGCTCATCTTCATGAGTTCAGGCATGCAGTCAACACTGCGACGCAAGCGACCACCAAGGTATCACCAGCCTTCTTGAATTATTGCCGAAACCCAAAGCCGGTGAAGAGTTTACGAAGAGAAGTAGAGCCAAAGCGACCAAGTGTTAGTAGCGACCCGGAAGAATGGCACCAGCAGGAGCGCGACCGCGCTTTCAATGCCTTGAGGATGGCGATCCAATTCCGGGAACTTCCCCGCGGGTTGCCCCCAACCTACCCTTCCGCGGTAGAGCCCATTAACCCCGCGGAGGTCGGAGCTGGAGTCGACGCTCCGTTGGGGCACGACCCAACCCAGGAAGTCAGGGAGAAGATGGCGGCTCGCGGCCTCGTCCATAACCTGGAACCACAGGACGCGAATGATACAGCGACCTCGAATAGCGACCCAGCAGACGCTGGAGGGCCACCGAGGGAGGGGACATCGTCGGACTCCCTTAGCGATCCGAAGAGGATCAGTTGGGCGGATGAGCAGGAGGAAGAGAGTCATCCGGGAGTGGATTGGTAACCTGCTACTCCAGCCAACCCAGCACCAGGTGGTCGAAGTACCCCCTTCTCCACCAGCGGGGAGTTTAAGAGCTCGCCTGTGGGCTGCTCGGGCTACGGGAGCGGTATCTCGCCGTCTGGCCCAAGAAGCAGAACAGCCGGAGAGGCAGAATCCAGAGGAGGACCCTCATGATGCACGACCTGGCCAGCGGGAGGTTCCAGAGGGTCAGGAATCGGTGGAACCTTGTCCTGAACCCGACATACCCCCGATTCACCCGACTCCTCCAACAATTCCCCTGGAGACGAACCAGTCGCAGGTCCCTTTGGCATGGGACCTGGATGAGGAACCGGTCATCAGCAGCGAGGTTGCCGGATTGAGGGAGGTCCCATACCCTCCCCCTGTCTCGACTCGGAGACATCGGTACAACCCGCGGCGCCAGCTCCAGTTGGACGACTATGAGTCGCCGGTAGCGGAGAGGGTGGCGGCCATGCGCACGCAGTCCCCACCACCGGGACCGGCTTCCCTCTGCAGTCAGCGGCGTGCATCGACCGAACCGGCGGGGATCCGCAGGGTGAAACTCACAGGCATCATGTTCAGCCACGGGCTGATTCCCATTCCCTCGGACCCAAAGCTCGATCCTCTTGATGGGGCCTGTAACAACTGTGGGCAGAAGGGGCACATCTCGTCGAAGTGTCCGAGGCCCCGCCAGTATTCCTGGTGTCGCAATTGCGGCAGGCGGGGCGTCAAAGTGACGAGCTGCCCCAGATGTAGTGAGCCTCATCGTGAATGGGTTCGATGGAAGTACGAGGGGGGATCGGCCTCGCTGGGCATGAACCCACGAGAGGAACCTCGCGACCCTCCGCCGAGGACGAATACGGCGTCGTTGGCGTCCGGGGAACCAAATCCGGAGCGAAGGGCCTGGCAACCTTTGATGCCGCCCTCAGCGACGGCGGTCAATCCGGAGCGGACTCATCGTGGTTCGGAGAGACCGACTCCAGCACCGCGTCGCATGGTACCGACACTATCACCAGGGTCATCTGAGAGACCCCCGCAGCATGCCAACCCCCCACCTCCAGACCCACTGAGCGACCTATCCAGGACTTCCGCCCCGCCAGAGGATATTATGGAGAGGATCCAATGACTGGCGGAGAACCTCGCGGACCTGCAGCCTCAAGACCGAGCCGCTCTGCTACGCGACACGTTGGAGGCACATCGCCTCGAGAAAGGTCATCGAAGTGGCCAGTAGAAATAGAAACTCCGGATTCCCTAGCGACCACAACGAATAGCGACTCATCCGAGACCCGAAGCATCGACGACCATGGGTACGACCTGAGAATACCTGAATAGCGACCGACATGTGGAATGACGGAGGCATACCCATTCCCAGTATGTTGTGAAAATTCGTTTTATTTATTTATTTATTTGTTGTAGTTCTTTTGTATTAGGGTCTCATAATTCCCGCTAGCGTAGCGCGATCTATGATCGCCATTGTTCTGTGGTCGGATTGGAAGTTGTAAGGTGGAGGTACTAATAAATATTTTTGTTTGTTTTCAGCCTGAATAGTTATAGTTATAAGTATATATATATATATATATATATATATATATATATATATATATATATATTGTTTCTTGCGAAGCTCTGTTGCCGAGGGTTGTTCGGGAATCGCGTTGATGGGATACAATGGCCCAACTAGAGTCTCGTTTGATTGTATTGGAATAAACAGTCCACTCCTGGCGGTGTGTCCCGTTTAGGGAGGGAGAGTTTGTGACGTGCATTCCGCATCCCAATGTTATTAAAACACGGACAGTGAATCGCCACCGAATCACCCGTCACCAGAGCCGAGCATTTGTATCGAATTATTATTGTTATTAATTAGGGGGAATTATTATGGTTATTTGTTGAGAGAATGAGGATAAGGAGAATCGCAACCGAGGAAAACCACAGACCGTCACACCCACGCACACATCCACACCAACGGCACCAGCTGATCGCGCACGGAGACGACTGGTCGGAGCGAGCAACGACGACGAACCTATACACACGGCACCTACACCATCGTACGCTGTACGCGCAACCCTCTCTCTTTCGCTTGCTCTTTCTCCCTCGCCTCTCGAGGACGATGAGCCACTGCCCGCACACACACACACACACACACGCGCGCGCGCGAACCGTCCTCTCTCCCGATGCACGCAGAGGCGGGAGGAGAGAGGATGCACAGCAACAACGGCAGCTTCCTCGAGGCCCACCACTTCAGCTTTAGTCGCGAGAAAGAGAGAGAGAGAAATCGACGCGGCTGTCGATAGCATGGGAGAGCTAGCATCCGCCGCGCCGCGAGCCGCCTGAAGCTGCCGGTGTACCGTAGCGTAGGTCGGCGCGCGCACGTCGCCGCTGCCAACTGTGATGGTCCTGCGGCGACAAAACCGAAAGCACCCGATATAGATATACACGCCGGGTTGCCGCACGTGTATATTCAGCAATTCATATTGCCCGCGCTCCGTGGGCAGGGCGGCAATCGCGGAGCGGACCAATGACCGATAGCAACTCAAATTGCTGCAAACTTAGCCTTGATTTTCGCATTTAAGGAAAATCAAGGCGAATCAACGAGAAGATAAGGGCGGAAGCAACACGTGTGTGGGCTGAAGATAGGCAAAAAGAAGAGCCGAAATTTGGAAGAGATTTTCGCCCTCTCCGATCTTGGGCATTGACTGCCCGCCCGTTGTAGCCTGTAGACGTATATCGCGACCGCACCTTTTACGATTTGCATGACCGTGAAATTATAATCGACTAGTAGTTAAAGTTTGTAGTGTGTAGTTTTGGCGATAGTTAGAAACGGGGAACGCTACGAGAAATTGGCAGGACTTCCTGGTCGTGCAGGAGATTCGCAGACACGCGCTAAAGAAAGCGAAAAACAAGAGTTCATCTGCAGATAATAGCGGTTTAAATGCCATGAGTGTTGATCCTTCACCGAGTAGTCAAGTGTTAGTACTAGAACCATGATCAACGCTTCTAGCATATCGGGCTTAATGCGTTATTGTACTCTACCGACATCTCTGCTTGACCCGTTGAATAAACAGTTAAAGTTACTTACGAGAACAGTGAACGATCACTATTCTTCTCTAGTGAAAAAACTTGTTGCTAACGACAATGTCCCAGCATCAGCACCAGCTGCTGAAAGACTAGTCGATAAACTGACTGCTCAGGTTTTGTCGCTAGAAAAGAAAATAGATGTGCAGACTTCCCAGCTGGAGAGGCTGCATCAAGATCGGTTGCTGTTACTAAACGAGAATCAACTGCTGAAAGAACAGCTTCAAACGCTGATGCATAAAATAGAGGTTATGGTTAACAGCTCGAGGTTAACAGTACATGTAGTAATAACGCGGATATTAACACCATTCCTGACGCTAACGAGTCACACATCCTAGTTTCGCTTAGAGACATCGACGGGTCGATGTCAAGTAGTTGTAAGAATAATGATAATAATAATATGGTTAAGTCTGTACATAGTAGGGTTAGTAATAATGATAGTAATAATAATACTTTGATAATGCGCGTTCTGCTCCATCAGACAGCGTCCTGCCGGCGGACTCTGACGGGTTTCGCACACAGAGGCGTCGCCGTCGAATTCGGTGCCAAAGTTCTAAAAACGTAAATCATACTGACCGGAACAGGTATTGTTCAACGTTGAACGGGATGAACAGTGGCGAAGGATCGGCGGAAATAATTATTACTAATATTTTTGAAGGTTCCGAATTGCAGCGTGAGGACGTAGTCCATGCCATCCATATCACTGATATACCGTCCATCGTGAGGGAAGACTTAATGTTTATACGCCTGCTTCGATCGGAAAGACAGACCGTTGCGAACCAACCCGTGAACAATTACCAGCGTCGACGATCCCCGTGGGTTGTCTGCCTTTCTCGTAGCAGCTTGGTAACCGAGATTATGATGGCCAAAAGTAAATTTACAGCATTTAGCACTAAGGATGTTAACGTAACGCTTTTGAATCAAGACACGAGTAATAGCCTTATTAGAAGTAAAATTTTTATTAATGAACTTTTAAGTAAGGAATCTTTTACTCATTTCAACGCCTTAAAATCTATTGCTCGCGGTTTAAGCTTCAAATATATTTGGCATAGGGGCGGTCGTTTCCTGGTTAAGAAGCGAGGCGGTGAATCGGTGCATGAGATCACTTCGGCTGCAGATCTGCACGCATTATCTGCATCTTATGTTAATGAGGATAGCGATAGCGCTAACGCGGCGGTAACACAAAATACCTGTAACCTAGTCACTGTCACACCGGAAACGTCAAGGACGTCGATCTTAAATTCTGGCGACGGAATTTGACTACGCGGGGACGTAGCAAGAGAGGTGGAAGCTGGGGGACAAAGGGCGGGCTTCCTCAGTGCAACATCGCTTAGTAAGCATATGAGTGTGTTCCGTCAGTTCCTTGTGACTGCTCGTTCTTTCTATCATATATTCGGCGTGGCTGACACGCGTTTCGGGGAGAGCGACGATGTTGGCTTTCAGATCGACGGGTACTCGTCAATTAGGCAGAACAGGAATAATAAAGGAGGAGGAGTGGTCCTTTATGTACGTGCTCCTCAAAAACTACGTTAGACAAAGGCGAACCGGGATCCCTGAATATTTGATGTGTCGAATTCAGCAAGGCAACCATCCGCCAATTTTATATCGACCTCCAGGGATTTCATTCACTGACGATTCTGACCTAGTAGAGTTCATTTCATCCAAGAAAATCCTTGATCCACGTCTAACTGGCTTTCGACAACATGATAGTACGCAAACAGCATTACTGAGTCTGTCAGAGGAGATTCGTGATGGTATTAATAGCAAGAAACAGCTGCTTACCATACTCCTAATGTTTGATATCAGTAAGGCGTTCGACACTATTTCGCCGTCTAAATTACTTCGTAAGCTGATCAGAATGGGGTTCTCTAGGTCCATAGTCCTGTGGATCAAGTCATATATTACGGGTCGTAACCAGCGAGTGGTTACAAAATCTAATGGGGAATCTGATTGGTGCACTACCAATTTTGGCGTTCCACAGAGCTCGGTTCTATGGCCCCTTTTGTTCAGCCTGTATATTAATGATCTTGGAGACATACTAGCTGCTTTAAAAAATCCCCAGGGTGAATTATCGGATGGTGTCGAGCATTTGCTTTATGCTGACGATTTACAAACCTATAAGCAAGTTGCGAAAGACGATCTTCAGATAGGCATTGATCGCCTGTCAATTGTGGTGCAAGCAATGTCGGCTTGGACTTCTAAGAATGCCCTTCACCTTAATGTCGGGAAGACTAAAGCTATAATTTTTAGGTCGGATTACAATATTAATAAATTGCAAGAATTGCACCTTCCAGGCATTGAGGTGCAGAATAACGTTTTTATTCCCTTTGCCGATACTGTAACTGACCTCGGTGTTGTTATGGATTCTAAATTAACATGGAAACCGCAAATGGATGCAGTTAGTCGGAAGGTTCACAGAGCCTTATATGGACTCAGATCCTTTAGATCCTGCACCACCGAGGCGTTACGCAAATAGCTCGCAGGTGATCTTGTTATCTCTTACTTAGTTTATTGCTCTCTTGTATACCTCGACGTATCAGGTGAGCTACAGACCAGGCTTCAAAGGTTGCAAAACTCCTGTGTGAGATATATATGTGGTGTTAGACAGGATGATCATGTCTCTCCCTACAGGAGGAAACTCGGCTGGTTAACTGTGGAGATAAGAAGGGAGTATTTTGCGGCGGTAATTCTTTATAAAGCAATTGTCATGGGACAGTCTTCGTACCTTGCGGTCCTTTTTGAACAAAATCAGTCTAGAACCTCAGGTAGGAATCCCAAGGAAATAAAAATTCCAGGGTCGCGTACTGATGTTGGCCTGTACTCCTTCAGAGCCCACGGTGCTCGCCTCTGGAATTCGCTCCCCCGCGCTATTAGACATCTTCCGTCTCTAAATAAATTTAAAACGGCAATACGTAGGCATGTTTTTGAAACATGCGACGAACGAAATGTGTTCTGTGATAAAAATTAACTAAAGGCAAACCAGAGGGGACTTCTCGGGCCATGCGGGAGTTCGCGATTTAATAGCGACCACGAGGCAGCGACCTCGAGACTTCCCAGTGCGGCGACTACAGTTAAACGACGGAGAGTGGACTATAATTGTCGAGGATCCCTGGGCATTTGCAAAGAGTCGATAAATATAAATGTATACATTTATATATATATATATATATATATATATATATATATATATATATATATATATATATATATATATATTGTCCCCATGCGTTCGGAGGCGACTGCGAAAATGCGTTGGTGGTGTGACACCGACTTTCGAATCAGTGCGCGGCAGGACAAGCTCGAAAATTACGCGAAATTAAAGTAGTAAAAAGGGGTTACACGATAGTAGGGAAAAGCTCGGGAAAACCTGGTGATCTGGTCGTTGCGAGAGACGCGCACGAGGGCTAGTGCCATCTTGAATAGCGACCGGTATTTGTAAGAGATAATTGTAAATTTGCGACCGTTGGTGAAATTAGTAATTAAATAAAGCTTAGGAATTTAAATTATAAAATTGTGTCATTAATTTGTAGAAGTAAATATCCTGATTTTCGTTTCACGGAACTTCCTCTGGGTTAAGGCTCGTGCAGGGCTAGCCGCGCTTTACCTGGCACCCATTATTAATAGAAAATTCGGTAAAATGTTGAGCAAGATTTGTAAAGGACAAGCGTAACAAAATGCCACGTTACAATAACTAATGAACGCACCTCGCCCCTATTATCTAGGAACGTACAGCGTGTATTATAATATTAACGTATTAACAAATGCACCTCATCCCTACTATTTAGGAGCGTACAGCATTCGTTAAATACATACATATATATGTAATAAATACACCTCGTCCGTACTATCTAGAAGCATACAGTATTTATTATAATATTAAGATATTAACAAATGCATCTCATTCCTACTATCTAGGAGTGTACAACACTAGTTAAATATATAAAAACAACGGACGGAATCACGCACGCACCAAACAATCGCACATTATTATGTATGTTTGTTTTTTTATGACACCATACACACACCAACAGCACAAACACACTATAGAAGCAGCAGCCGACTCAGCAGGCATAGCCCAGGAAAGCTGAGCACCACGAGGAAGCGGCAACGACGGAGAAGAGGTCGAGTCTTGTATGTTTCAGGTAGCAGCGGCCTAAATGAGAGAAAGAGAGAGAAGCGAGAGACGATAAAAGCGGCCGTGAGCCGCGGGGCCGGAGCAGCAGCAGCAGCAGCAGCACAGCAGCAGCAGACGATAACACATTCACACAGACATATACTCACGTACGCGGACACCCGAGAGAGCGAACGGAGCGCGAGAAGCTTCAGCGGCGTCATCCTTAAAGACAACGACGAGAACAGCTGATGACTAGGCGGGCGCGTGCCATGCGGCTTTAACCGATATGGAGAGTAGAGAGAGAGCCAAGCGGCAAGAGAGACGGAAGACTGTCGGCCAACGAAAGATGACCAGATACGCATCTAAAAAGATGGGAAGAGAGGCGCGCAGCAAGAGAAGGGAGCAAGGCGCGCTTACAACGAGCGCGTCGCGTTCTGGTAATTCGTACGCATTATGTATCGAGTAATGGGATATAAGTTTATCGGAGAAGCGTGCAGTATAGAGGGCGCTGTTAATATTTTAAATTACGCGCGTCACAGGGGCGAAATGCATGATGGGTAAAACTATAGCAGTAACTGACCTCCGGTTACTACTCTAGTGAAAATCGAGTTGAGGGCCTATGTCAACAGGTGTTAGAAAAGGAGAGAAGATCGAGTAAATCATAATAGAGCGAGCTAGGGTGCAGGTACGCCACGAGGAGACGACTGGAGTCCTTCCGCCCTGCCCATTCCGTCCGGAGCTTTCGCCGAGCACAGTCGTTTGTCGAGAGTAGCCGAATTGCTGTTAGAGGTTAGCCGCCCGCGTGGAAATATTGAAAAGGAGTAGCCGTCGAGTTTAGCAGAAAGAGAGTTAATAAATTGTATTTATCTCTTCGTGAGTAGATATATTTTTGATTGACGAGAATTTGCCCACAAAGCGCCCGGTCTAATAGGATTCAAGAGAGTTTTTGTAATTTTGACTTAAAAATTACTTGGTGAGAGCATTTCATTCTTATTAATTTGTTTCAGTGCAGTCGAGGTTCGAGGCTTGGTGGAGAGTCCGGGCTGCTGTGTGTGTTCGCCGTCGAATATTATTTGTTTTAGATCGAGGGTTCCAGAGTTCGTGAATTTGTATTACAGGTTACTGGTAATACCGGCAACGCAGTCGGCACATGGTGCGTGCGAGTAGAGGCAGAGAGCAGCCATTGGACCACCAGCGTGCGATCGTAAATACGGAGTTAAATCGGTAGAATCGAGAAATCAGTAGGGTCGTGGTGGCTAATTAAATTATCTTAGTTAAATTGCGGGGTTTTTAAATATATTTATCGAGATTAATACGACCAATTAATGAATTGAATAAATTTACTGTGGTATATTAACTATTAAAGAATCAGCATAGAATCAATTACAATTACTATTTATATGTGGAATTTTATGTATATATTTATATATTGAATCGAGAAATGAACGTTCGGAAAGATTTATATACATATATATCATTTACGTAGAACCCGCATTCATGGTGATCATTAATATGTAATATAATTAGTCATACTAAATAACTCGGGATTGGATCTCCATGGGTTGCGCCGTTTGTCCAGGCGTTCGGTTAACAAACCTCCTCTCGAGATACGAGGAGTCGACTAGTTTCGAGTAATAAAGTACAGTATTGGCCGAATAATAAAATAATAGTGAGTTGTATGGACAGAATCCATATCGGTAAAAATACAACATCATAATATATATTATAGGCACCTCGTTCCTACTATCTAGGAGCGTACAGCATTTATTAAATACATACATATATATAATAAATACACCTCGTCCCTACTATCTAGGAGCGTACAGTATTTATTATAACATTAACATATTAACAAAAGCATCTCATTACTACTATCTAGGAGTGTGCCGCATTTTTTAAATAAATACAAATCTCGTTCCTACTATCTAGAAGCGTACAGCATTTATTAAATACATACATATATATAATAAATGCACCTTGTCCCTACTATCTAGGAGCGTACAGTATTTATTATAACATTAACATATTAACTAATGCATCTCATTCCTACTATCTAGGAGTGTACAGCATTTGTTAAATAAATACAAACACATACATATACATACATACTATACATATATATAATAAACGCACCTCGCCCCTATTATCTAGGAGCGTATAGCGGTTACAAAAAAAGATACATAAAATAATTTCTCATAACATTTGAACTTCATTTACTAATCTGTTCTCATAAGAGTATATTAAAATATAATAGTCGAGAACCCTTGTAAGCTCAGCTATATGAATCACATGTATACTGAGACTGGGAGGAGTTCAAGACAATAGAGGATTACATACGTACGATCACTTTAAGAACCTTGGCGAGTGTGCGAAAGCATAGGCCTAAAATAAAGGTGCGTTACAAAGCTTAATAGCTGTACTCTAATGTAGTCACTTGGACGTCACAAATTTATAGAATAATTTGTTTACATGTTAGAAAATCAGAAAATAATACCCTTCTTTCATATTATAACGTTTCTGATGTTGTAACACGTAAACAAATTATTGTACATATTTTTTTTTTTTATGTCTATTCTCAGAAAAAAACTACCTTAAATACATAAAATATCCATGTTTGAATGTTTATACACTGTTTTTACATTGATATGGTATACATGAAAGGTCGTTTTGGGCTATAAAATCTAGATATAGCTGCAAAAATTGCTTGGAAAATAGCAACAAGTTGAAAAAATACGTTTTTCGCTATTTTGACTGGATTCTCGCACTCGATAAACTCAGAAAGAATTCAAGAAAATCTATTTTTATATTCTGAACACAACGTGGCATGAAAAATGTTATCCAAATATAAGGGTGAATTTAGATATCCAAAAAAGGCGTTATATTTTATTGGTTGATTTTTAAAATAGCCCCATTGGCATCTAGATACTGAATAAAAATGTTTTTTTTTTATGGATTTTGATGAATACGTAATGCATAAGATACGTATGTAGGATTTGTTTTCAGATCAATGGTTTTAAGCTGAAGGAATAAAAAATCACCAAAGCCTAGAAAATAAATTTCTTCTTTTAGGTAAAAACAATGGCCTATTCCCCGCTTAATTTCTATCGGGAGCATATTTGATCTGCTTATCCGGCTATACCCTTTATTGAATAATTTTATGATATGAAGTAAATAATTTTATAAATATATTTAAAATTACAAAGGTTGGCGAGTGAAACAAATATGTATCCGAGTCTCCGTCTAGACACGGTGCCGAGTAGACGTGTACTGCGACGCTCCGCGAGTGTACACACAGTTTGCGCGTACGTGTGTTGTTCTACCAATAGTGTCATAGACAGTGAAAGTTTGATCTGGCAAGCAAATAAATTAGCTGCATGCAACTAAAAACCCAGCATGGAGGTCGCTGACTACAGGACTTACATGCTCCCAACAATCGAAGACCAATCACAACCCACCCAAATATCCAGAGTGAAAACCTATGCAACTGCAGCTGCAAATGAAATGTTCCCTAAGAAAGGCCAAGCTATTGTTGTTTAATCGAAAGATGGGATCTCTATTCAAGAATATACAAGTGCACTAGTGAAACTAATCGACTCCAATACCATTCGTTTCATATTAAGAATATCTAATAAAAGAGTGTGCATATTTCTCTGGAACAAATCTCACGTACAGGACCTTTCTACGAAAAAATTAGTAATGAAAGTCGACGAACTACAAATCTGACCTCTCATCCAAAACCGTAAGAGAGTTATTATTTCCAACGTTTGTCCAATCATACCTCATGATATTCTAAACTCCAAAAAATTAAGTCATTATGACATCAAATATTAGTCCTTTACGAGCCGGGATGAGTGACCCTAGTTTTTCTCACATTCTTAGTTTTCGGAGTCAAACATACATAAAACCGGAGGTCGAACAACAATTAGCAGAGTCGCTACAGATAAACTATGATGATACAAAGTACTGGGTGTACCTATCAACAGACACGACTACATGCTTTATTTGTAAACAACAACGAATTCCTTATTAACCGTTCACCAAGTAAATCTTACGCAAGACTTTCCCCCAGGCCTCTCATCTACTATGGGCTTGGGTGAAACCTACACTTCACGTGTACACGAAACAAATGACAATACTGCTATGAAGAGACGACACTCCAATCCAACCATCTCCGATTATTCATAGTCTACTAAAACTACCACAACCGCCGACAGTCCTTCTCAACTACAAATAATTATAATACTACAGTCCCTCTCAGCTACTAATATTATAATCAATGAAACCAGTACATTTGGTAACGAAAATGACAATATCCAAACGCCTAAAATACCCACCAAAATACAAACTAAAAGAACGACTACAAGGAGGAAAACCGAAATACCGAGGAGCCATAAAAGATAATTGATGAAATGCTAAATCCTATAATAAAAGTAATTAAAGCACAACCCTACGACTATGCATTTAATTACCTACAATTCAAAAGTTTCATAGAAACTGGCAGTAGCTCTCAGAACGTCATCAAAATAGCAAAGGATTTGACTTCAAATACACAAGCACTGGCTGACATGATACACAAAATCTACCCTTATTTAGTAGAGCGTGCAATTAAACATCGATGCACTAAAATAAAAAATAAGCTACTAAAACAAGTAGATAACATCGTTGAGAATTCTGGAAAAGAATCCGGAACATCACAAACAGACGCCGTCGAAGACTTTGAAGCGCTCGAAACAGAATCAGACACTCAATAATTATCATTAAAAATGGAAAATATTATACAGTGGAATATCAACGAATATTATGCCCTCTATGATCGCCTAAAGTTAATTATACATGATTATACGCCCTTAGCAATGAGTATACAAGAAACAAACATTAAATACGATCATATACCTTCACTTAAAGGTTATAAATGATACAGAAAAGAACAGATTTAACTGCGTACATTCGAATGGAGGAGTAGCATTATTTATTAACAATAACATCGATAGTGAATCAATAAAGCTTGATACGACACTCGAAGCATCGGCAGACGAAATTATACTAGCAAACAAAATCTGCCTTTGTAGCATTTATATACCAAATAGTCAAGAATTAGATAAAAAAGAAATTTCAAATCTTATTAGTCAACTACCGAAACCCTTTATAATTATGGGCGAATTTAATAGCCACCACACTTCCTGGGGCTCACACAAAATTGATCCAAGAGACAAAAGTATTGGAAAGATGATTGAAGATGACTCACTTATAACATTAATAAATACCATTATAATAATTCAAATGGAATCCCTTCGGCAATATATCTGACACTAGCAAGCACTAATCTAACACTTAAAACAGAATAGACTGTGTTGCCTGACCTACATGACAGCGAGCATTTCCCTATATTGATAAAAATATACTCTGGCATACCGTCACTGAATAAAATTTATAGAACTCCTCAATGGAAAGTTAATAACGCCGACTGGGAGAAATATAGGTATATGATAGGTAAAAAACTTGAAGAAATCAATCTATCCATCGATGGAGGCAAAATAAATGACGAAGTTGACAAGTCAACCGAAATAATATATCAAGCTGCCGAGGAGACCATAGGTCGAACATCATCTGACCTACAAAAACTTCCCGTCCGGTGGTGGTCTGAAGAGGCCTGAAGAGCAATTAAAAACAGTAAAAGAGACCCATAGCAAACATATATGTTTTCACTATCAAGCAAAACCCCTTCAAAAGAAATATGGCAAAAAATTAAAAATATATCTGGCAAATCCGCACATTCCAAAATCAACAAGCTAGTCGATAATTCTGGAAATCAAATTAAGGACCTCTCAGCAATGGCAGATATATTAGGAGAAACCTATACAACAAATTCAAGTGACACAAATTATAACCCATCATTTTTAAAATATAAACTCGAAAACGACAAAAAACACTAAACCACACGGAGCGATTATGAAGTCAACAACGATCTGCCGATAAACAGCCCAATCAATATGAAAGAACTCGAACTCGTACTCAAAAACAACAAAAATACAAGTCCTGGGCCAGATGACATCCCGAATAGACTCATACTAGAACTCCCAAATGCCACCAAACAATATTTGTTGGATTCATATAACTGTATATGGACAAAACAAGTGTTTCCTGATCAATTACGAAATGCTCTAGTCATACATATTTTAAAACCTGGAAAAAATAATAACAAACCTGAAACCTATCGTCCAATCTCTCTTACATGTACACTGTGCAAAATCTTAGAAAAAAATGATAAATAAACGACTTCGCTAGCACCTTGAAACAAAAAAATTCTAACACGCGTATAAAGTGGCTTCAGGCAATACCATTCCACTACAGACTATCTTATCAAATCTAAAAACTTACGTTTGAGATGCCTCCTTAAACGACGAGGAAGTGATAACCATATATGCATAGACATCGAAAAAACATACAATATGGTCTAGAGGACAAAAAATTTGAAAATTCTTGAAACACATAATATTAGTGGAAATATGTACAAGTTTATTGAAAACTTCCTCAAAAACAGAAAAATTCAAGTACGACTTAGTGACATTCTATCAATACTAATAGAAACACAAAACGGTATACCTGAGGGATCAGTCATAAGTGTCACTCTGTTCCTACTTATCATAAATGATATTATCAAGTATATCCAGGCACCAGTAAAAGCTCATCTATTCGTCGACAACCTCACGCTAATCTGCAAAGGAAAAAATATCGAAACCATAAGACAAATATTACAAAATTCCTTAAACAAACTGGAGCAATGGTCTCAAGAATCCGGACTGAAATTTTCAGCGACTAACACAGAATGCATTCTCTTCAGTAAAAAAAAGGAAAAGGTCCAACCCACCTACACTTATCCTAGACAAAACAGAACTAGAATATGTTTCGTATGTCAAACTTCTAGGACTGCACTTCGATGAAAAACTACTCTGGAATGTCAATTTAAAAAAACTGAGCGATATGTGCAAGGATAGATTAAATATTTTGAAAGTTCTAGCAAATAACAATTGTGGAGCAGATAAAAAAGTGTTGATGAACACATATAAGGCTCTAATTCGGTCCAAAATAGATTATGGCTCAATAGCATATAACTCTGCTAAAACACGATTACTGAAAATACTAGCTCCTATGCAATGCTGCATTAAGACTAATAACTGGAGCCTACAGAACTAGCCCAATTGCTAGACTACTATATGAAGGAGGTGAACCAGATCTAGAACAAAGAAGAAAGGTACTAAGCCTACGATATGTTGCTGCAATAAAGTCTACACCGAATAATCCTGCTTACTAAAACACCGATACGTCCAGATTTGCAAATATACCGAAAAATAAAAGAAACTACCCATTCTATAAGAGAATAAACAGCTATGAAAAAAACCTCCACATTGAACTACCACCGATGATCAAAAGAAAACCACACAGAATACCGCCGTGGACACTCAAACTCCCCGAAATAAGTGATTCCCCGTTAATTATCGACTATAACAACATCAACTCAATACACACGACCGAAAAATATAGCGAAGAAAAGTATATTATAATAAAAGACCAAAACTGTAGCATAAAGTATAATTTATCACCAGTCACAAGAAAAATCAATGGAGAACTATTCGCGTTTAAAAAACGATGGCCATCTAATGAATAAATCATCATCAAGAATGTGCGACGAATGCAACGTCAACCTTAGTGTTGAACACCTATTAGTTGAATGCAAAAAAATTGATAAATATAGAACGCAGATACGCCAAGATCTCAAACGTATTGTCCCCAAAGCAGAAAATTTGTGAACTATGATTGAATAGCTCAAGGAAACACAATTGTATACTGAAATATAAATTGTATATTACCATAAGCGAAATGTATTAATGATTTTATCTTGATTTATTTTATGTGCTACGTATATCGTTTCTATGTATATCTCTGTCTGCCGCTAATAACCATTAGCAATTGATGAGACAATAAAATGCAAGTAAAAAAGAAGAAAAGAAAACATGTATCCTGTGGCTAATGTCACGAGCAACGTTTAATTAAAAAATTATCCTGCGGCCAACGTGACAAACAAGGTTTAATTCGTAAATTATTGTTTAAATTTCAAATAACAAATTGCCATTACGCTTAAATGCATCTTTATAAACGTTATACCATTTTCATATATTGTACTTACAAAAATGGAGGGCAGGTAGTGGGAGGCGGAATGGGATGGAGGGGTTCGAGGAGATAGACGGCGTAAACAAGATTTTGAAATAACATAAAATAAAATAAATACTTTATTTGGTGGCGGGGGTGGAGGGACTCAGTTCCCAAAATCACTGTTTCAACTATATAATATAGGATTATATATATATATATATATATATATATATATATATATATATATATATATATATATATATATATATATATATATATATATATATATGAGTCAGGCCAGCCAAAATTAACAAATCAGTGCCCACCTAGTTCTCAGTTTTCTCTGCCGATTTTTTATAGCACTCGAAATAAGTTTCAGCCGCTAAGGTCCCATGTGTGACCTAGTAGAATGTTATGAATTTTCGTATATGGCCAAGAAATAGTTATTTTCAAAAAATTCTAGAGAATGCCCAGTAGCACTATTTTGCACGTACCAAAAAAGGATTTCTTCGTCTTTTTATAATCTTTAAGAAAAAAAATATTAGACCACCCTGGCAGTTCAATGGATCATCAATACAAAGCTGAATACAAACCCGAAATTTCTTATTTTTTATGTTATGTTTGATCGTATGCCATTTTAACAAATCAACATGAATTTAGGTCTAGCACAACACGAACTCTTCGTTTTAAAAAGATCTTTATACACAAATTTCAGGGATGCCAACCTGATGATGTTCGGAAAAGTACCTTTATATTGTACGGGCTGTATTATTGGTTATACCTAACGGATCTAAATGTACTAAAAAAATATTTAAAGACCTCTTTAAAATGAAAAATTCAAGATGTGCTAGACCTAAATACATGTTGATTTGGTAAAATGGCATACAATCAAACATATCCTAAAAAATACAAAATTTCGGGTTTATATTCAGCTTTATATAGATGATCCATTGAACTGCTGGGTGGTCCGAACAGAACTGGGTGGTCGCACAATTTTTTCTTATAGATTATAAAAAGACGAAGAAATCCGTTTCTGGTACGTTCAAAATTGTGCTATTGGGCGTTCTCTAGAATATTTTAAAAATAACCATTTTTTGACCGTTTTCGAAAATTCCAAACATTCTACTATTAGGTTACACATGGGACCTTAGGGGCTGAAACTTGTTTTGAGAGCTTTTTTGATAGGTATTTTGATACAAAAATCGGCAGAGAAAACTGAGAACTAGGTGCACACAAATTTGTTCATTTTGGCTGGCCTGACTCATATATATATGTGTGTGTGTGTGTGTGTGTGTGTGTGTGTGTGTGTGTGTGTGTGTGTGTGTGTGTATGTGTGTATATGTAATTATATACGTATGTGCAAATATTTTTTAAATCAAAATTACTTGTTTAAATCTACGTGATAATTCTGCATATATGGCTTCTCTTCTGGTGCGTCCGGATTCCATCGATAGATAGAAAATGTTTTCACTTTGGTTGCACTAGCTTCTATTGAAGATAAACAAAAATGGCGAACCTACAACAGATTAAGGAAATAAATTTATAATATTTTACATGATATACAGTCTTACAGCTATCTATAATACTCGAAATCAAAAGTAAGTTTCTTTCAACTGATAATAGAAATAAAAAATAAATTGGAATATTTATTTATTTATTTATATGTGGTACGAGTGCTTTTACATTTTAGGTATATATTTTTAACTTTTTGCATATTTTTAGGGCTCTCATCCCCCTCAAAGCTTTAGGAAGGATCATCTTCGTCAGGGATTAGTCCGGATTGACGAGCTGTAAATTCATCCTCGGGAACAATGTGTTTCAGCTGCCTTAATCGTAAGCTTTGGACATGTGAGATACAAAGCTATTTTTTAATAGGTTTTATAAATAATTTTGTACTTATCATATCAGGAAGAGTACATAATTTTTTTAGAATTTTAAAATAATATTTAAGGTCAACCCACGGCAATCAAAGTTTTTCACCTACTTCCTTGTTGTACACCGAAAAATGGCAAGGTCGACAATCATCTATTGGGAAGAGCAAAAAATTTGCCAATAATCTTTTCAGAGGCCTGGAGTCCCTGGTGCCCGAAGACGTATACATGCGTCCCTTCTGCATAGCCTATTCGGAGAGCTGCATCTCTCTATCTCTTCAAGAAACAACACTAGCGTTAATGATGTGAATGCATCCGTTATACGAATGTTAGATAGTACTACTTTAAAAAAGGGGACAACGGTCTCCTGCCTGGTGGAGTACGCCAATTCTACATAACAAAACATTGACAATGCAATTGCTAGACATTGCACCTCTATTGAAGGCAGATTGGAAGCAATTGTTAATAGGCTAAATGCGTTACCAGCAATACATACTTTAGCACTCTCAATTGAATACAAACTGCAGAAAATTGAGAAAAAGCTGTCAAAACAACACTCCCAGCTGAAGGAGATGAAAAAAGAAAAGCAAGTGCTTTGCCAAGAAATCGATAATTTAAAAATTAATAATAAATTATAACATGACAGTAAAATCACAACAAACAATTTGTTGAATAAAATCGAGATAGATTACAATATACTACTAGAAAAAATAGATAACTTATAGCAGATTGACCTTGAGACGCAAACCAAAATTGAAAATTTAACAATATATACATTTGAAACTGACTTTCAAACTATAACTAAGAAAATTTATAGAATTGAAAGTGACAATATAGTAATAATAAAGAATATCGAAAAAATAATAGCAAAAGAAACCATTAACACTACATATGAAACTACTATTAATAGAATTGAGAATAACGTAGAGAATATTCAACAAATTAATCAACTAATACTACATAAAATTGAAAACCATCGAATTGACGTACTCCCCAGTATACAAAACACTACCCTTTTACCAACTAGTATGAACAAATGTAAAAATAGAAACAAGCGTATAACCAATAGTAATTTAAGTGACAACTGTAGCAATATAGGCGATACCAATGACGATTGTAAAAAATTATCTAGTCACATTAATAATAATATTAACAATGATGGTGCTGCAGCATCACCTGCACGAAGCACGCGGGTGAAAACGATTGATGGAAGGACAATGCACAGTGACAACAGTAGTAACAGTAACACGGAGTTAATAATTTCTAATATATTTGACGGCAATGTCTCCAAGCGTGTAGACGTTGCACACTCAATACTGTGACATGTCCTCCAATTAACACAGAAATCTGAAATAATAAGCGCACGCCTGCTTCGGTCAGAGAAACCGATTGCTGCGGCATTAGCAGGTGTAAACAGCGAACGCAGACGGTCACCGTGGGTTGATATGCTGTCCAGCAGTGTGTTAGGTAACAAAATTATGCGAGCCAAAAAACTTATTACTGGCTTTCATGCTAGAGACGTCGACACTGCAGCTCTTGACCAGGACACAAGGGATGGTATTATTAACGGGAAAATTTTTATAAATGACTATTAACAAAGGACTGTTTTATTAAATATAGACGTCTCAAGGCCCTTGCAATGAGACTAGATTCTAAATACGTTTGGCATAGAGGGGGCCGTTTCCTGGAGAAGAGGCGTGATAGCGACGTCTCTCATGAATTTTCGTCAGCGGCAGATCTCCAAGCAATAGAGGCATCATATGCTACTATTCAACCTGTACCAACTATCGAACAGACAACAAAAAATGTTAAAAATGTGAGTGCAATTCAAAAAGAGACTGTCGCGAAAAATTGACTATCCGCCGACACTGCTGGGGGGGGGGGGGGTTCACTGTTGGGGACTGAAAGCAGGTTTTGTCAATCTTACCTCTCTTATGGGGCACCTTGGCATGATTAAACAACATCTTTCAACTGGTCCTACCTTCCATCTCTTTGGAGTTGCTGAGTCGCACCTTGACCCTGCTGTTGGGAGTGATCGCATACAGATCGACGACTACTCACTAATTAGACTAGATCGCAACAAACTCGGGGGGGGGGGGTGGTCCTGTACATTCATAACTCATTCGAGGCCAATTTAATATGCAGTTCTCCAACTACACAGGAGGGCAGGCCATTTATAGCTGAATACATAATGTGCAGTGTTCAGCCGGGCAGCCTTCCCCCGTCTTTGTTGCTTTGATATACAGACCACCACACGTACCGTCTTTACAGGGCTCCGACTTAACAAACAAACTTACTACTCACACGCAAGATTTTAGTCATAAAATTATAATGGGAGATCTGAATGCGCACCTACTCGGAACGTCAGCCGATGCAAGATTTGTCAGGCGGTTGGCTGATGACCTCAACCTTCAAATAGTTGATCATGGTGCAATTCATCATCTCACAGATTCTCACACATGGATTGATGTAATCCAGACCGGTAACAATGACGTTGTACAGAGCAGCGACAATCAGCCGGCGCCCTTTCCCAGTCATCATACTCGTAACATAATACAGGTCGAAATTGAAGTCGAAACTGCTGAATCCAATGTGACCGAATCTTTTAGCTACAGGGATTTTAAATCGATCCAGCAAGACGACCTCCTGTCTCACCTAGCTGACAGGATAGGTCGCCGCTTATTGGTTCTGCGGCGGGTGGTGACAGTCAATTAGAGTGCCTCAGCGTCAACCTCATGGCTGTGATAGATAAAATTTCGCCCATAAAGAATTTACACCGAAAAATAAAATGAATCCCCCATGAGTTGATGCTGAACTGACACATTTATACAATAAACGTGACTCTGTACGAAGACGTTACGCTCGGACCTAAGACGACAGATTGTGGCGGGAGTATCAGAGCCTTGCAGCAGAAGCTGAATTACGAACTAAGAACACGCAAGAAATTTTTCTGCGAAATAGAATATTTGAAGCTATTGAGGCTCTGGGTCTTCTGCCAAAAACAAGAGAGGAACTTCATGGATTCTCGACGGAAGAGGTCGATGCCCACTTTGCAGGAGTGTCGATTTCACGAAGTGAAAGTGATGAATAATTTGACAACGTCTTGACCGCTGCCAGTGATGATGGCTTTGTTTTTCGAGAAGTTAGCTTCTCAGACGTGGTCCTGGCTGTTGCCCATTTCTCGTCACAGGCTACAGGAGAAGACGGCATCCCCCAAAGTATAGTGGCTAAGGCTCTTCCGTTTATGGGAGATCACATTGTTAAAATATTTAACTCCTCCTTGTCCAGTGGCATTTTTCTGGGAACTCGGAAGGGAGCTCAATTGGTACCTTTGAAGAAGAAGCCTATCCCATCCACGGTGTTAGACTTTCGACCAATTACTCCAAAGTCCTGGAAAAAATAGTACACGACCAAATAACTGAATTTTTACGGGAAAACAACACTTTAGACCCGATGCAGATTGGTTTACGATAGCATCACATTACACAGACAGCACTACTAAAAGTAACGGAAGACATAAGAACAGGCATGAACATCAACAAAAAACTTTACTATTTTGTTGATGTTTGATTTTAGTAAAGTATTCGACACCATCTCACACACAAAACTGCAGCGTAAGCTGATGCGCATGGGTTTCTCCAGGAGCGTTCTCCTATGGCTTAAGTCATATATAATGGGATGACGACGGAAACTCGTTACAAATACAAAAGGGGAATCTGGTTGGCTAACCGCCAATCTTGACGTGCCACAGGGCTCAGTCCTGGGACCCTTGCTTTTCAGCCTTTACATAAACGACTTACGAGACGCACTAGACTTAGATGGTGTCGAACACATACTACACGCTGACGACCTGCAAACCTACACTCAAGTGACCCTGGAAGGTCTTCGTGATGGTATCGGTCGCATGTCGGCTATACCACGAGTAGTGTCGAATTGGGCATCGTCAGCTGGCCTGCGCCTCAATGTCGGCAAGACAAAGGCGATTATCTTTGGATCTGATCACAACATCAAACAGGTTCAGAGCCTTGACTTGCAAGGCATTCAGATACAGACCGGCATACATGTTCCCTTTGTCGATACAGTTACTAACCTCGGCGTGGTGATGGACAGAAGGTTAACATGGAAGCCGCAATTAAATGCGGTCAGTAAGGAAGTAAATAGAGCTCTGTACATTCTGAAATTATTCCATTCTTGCACCACGGAGATATTACGGACGCAGCTGGTATGTGCACAGGTACTACCACACTTAGAGTACTGCTCAGTGGTTCTTCTTGACGTGTCAGAGGAGCTTCAGACACGACTACAACGTTTACAGAATTCATGTGTCAGATACATATGTGGTGTTAGGCGTGATGAGCATATCACCTCTTACAGAGAAAGACTGGACTGACTGGATCTAAAGGCGAGGAGGGAGTATTTTATGGGGCTGTTGCTTTATAAAGCGATTGTCATGCGGCAGTCACCATATCTTACTGCCCTTTTTGAAAGAAAACCAGGCCAGGACTTCAGGTAGGAGCGATATGAAGAGCTCTCTGTTCCGGGGTCGCGCACCGATAATGGCCTTTTCTTCTTTAGAGTTCAAAGTGCTCACCTCTGGAACTCGCTCCCAAGCAGTGTGAGGTGCCTGCCATGTTTTTGTAAATTTAAAACGGCGTTAGGCAGGCACCTTAAACAATTACATGGTGACGGGAATACACAGAAGTGAACTTTTCGAATACTCATAAATAAATTGCTTTGGTTCATTTCTGTGTAGTCCTAATCTATTTTATGTATTTATTTATTTATTTATTTATTTATTCATTCATTCATTCATTCATTTATTTATTTATTTATTTATTTAATTGATTTTAAGTGTTGTGTTAAGTATGAATGTATTTATTAGCGTGAACTGTAAGAATGTCATATGAATGAGTGGGTTTTTATTATTTGACGTGATAGATCGACGTGCAATTTTGGAGGAGTGCGTGTACGTATTCCTTTTATTTTTATTGTATTTTGTTATCTTTATTATATTTATTTTATTATGCATTGACGACGCGTATTCTGTGATGTACCATTTGACTATGACTAATAATGGTTTTTTTTATATAAGAAACGCAATAATGAATGTTAAATGTGAAATAACAAATGTATAAACGGACTGATATTTTAATTATTTTAACTATATATGTACATGCAATTGTAAGAATTTGGTCATTGATGAATAAATAGTATCTCTCTCTCTCTCTCTCTCTATCTCTCTCTCTCTCTCTCTCTCTCTCTCTCTCTCTCTCTCTCTGGGTTCAGAAAGAATCTGCGGTAGCACCTGGCACACAGGCGAGTGTCCCTGATTCTCAGGACAATGCCACCGGCGCACCGGCGAATGTTCCCGCTGCTAAATCGCAATCTATCGTGCTTAAATTTATGTCTGCAACTATTCGTAATTCGGTGCTCAAAAATGCGATATTACTCGATAAAACGCATGCACAAACGCTCTTCGGTGTCGGAGGAAAGGGAAAAATTTATATAAGTGCTCTCTGGCCCGAGCCAGTATACGCACTATATCGCTAAGCTCTTCAAGCTCATAAAACACTACATTATGCGAGGCCGATCATTAAAAACATGATTGTATGTATGAGAGAAACACGTGAGTCTCCGCTTATCCCCATCCACTCAGAAGATGACTTAGGGACTCTCCCAGTTAGAGGTGTTGAAGATTGGCGGTCTGCGGCTCGGTCGATTACTGGGAGGCGAACGGATTCATTAGTTGTAGGTCACATAAATGCGAACAGGCTAACCACTCGCGCTCATTTCGCTTTAATTGAAGAAAAATGCGCCGGCCACATTTTCGATGTACTGGCAATCACTGAAACGTTCCTGCAGAAAGATAAGCCTGATTCGCATCTTCGCTTAGATGGTTTTAACTTTTTTAGAGCGGATCGAGCTAGAAAGGAGGGCGGAGGCGTCGGCTGTTATGTTAGAAATAATTTTGTTGTGAAAATACTAGCGCAATCTGATGCGACTTTTGACAATACGCCGGAAATTATTATTTTAGAATTAATAAACTCTTCAACAAAAATACTTCTTGCTGTAGTATATGGCCGCCCCTCAGCCGCCTATCCTGTCCACTTTTTTAATGTACTATCTACCCTCCTACCGCATTATGTTAATGTCGTTATTACAGGGGATTTTAATATAAATATGTGCCTACATAACGCCGCGTCGTGTAACCTACGCGAACAAATTGAATCTCGTTCTATTTTCCTAGTACCATCCAAGCCAACATATCATGTATTCTGGCGAAACCCGTCTTATCATACCTGGCTCGATTTATTCATTGCCAATAACACAGATTCTGTTATAAATTATCAAAAGAGTGATGCACCATTCATAGCGGGGCATGACTTGGTAATACTCACTTTACGTCAGACCTGCGGCCTGCACTAGGACAATAATTACGCGAAATCTAAAAACTGCAGACCATAAAACACTTACTGCAGTATTACGCGCGAAAATTGCTGCCATCCCTCCACCTCCCTCCTTATTTTCTAACACATTTTTAACAGGTACGCCCATCTCTGGCCTTGTACTTGGCCCGTGCAAGGCTGAAGTTAATGAGCTCCAAAATCATATTACATCGACACTCATTTCGGCTTATGATGCCGCTGCACCGCGAAGGCAAATTGTACTATCTTCCAAACGAAAACCTTGGGTCTCACCCGCTATACGAGCGCTAATGAAGCAAAGAGACAAAGCCTTTCAAAATGCCCGCTCCTCGGGATGCAGTAGCGACTATGACCATTTGAGAGCTCTACGATCGCGAGTTTCAAACTCTCTAGATACGGCAAAAAATGAATTTATAGCAGGCAAGCTCAATGGGGCGGTTGATGCTAAAGGAAAATGGCGAGAACTACGGCATATGCGAGTAACTGGCTCGAACCTTCCATCGCCTTTTTTGTATTTCAGTGCACACGTGTTGAATTTACTCTACGCAGCTACAGTAAATCGCTCTCCACCGCTCACTGAATCTGATTATCAAGCTATTTGCAATCGACCGCGCAGTATTCCTGATGCTCCTCGCTTTGATTTTCGTCCAGTTATAAAAACGGAGGTGCAAGACGCGCATTTTCGTGCCCCATCCAAGGCATCGGGACTCGATGGTCTTACAGTCCCGATGCTAAAAATCGGTCTTCAAAATATTTTAGATCCGCTAACAGATTTATTTAACGCGTTTTTAGCTACTGCTCCTTTTCCGACGTCGTGGAAAAAGGCTCTTCTCGTACCGCTCGCGAAAGTCAAGACACCTCTTTCACCATCTGATACGAGGCCTATTGCTCAACTTTCGGAATTGTCGAAAGTTCTAAAATGCTTGTTGCATCAACAGCTGTTGGGCTACCTTGAAGTCCACAGGCTGCTTGATCCAAGGCAGACAGGTTACAGAACCGGCCACAGCACTCAAACTGCCCTCTTCGGTGGATTGGATGACATTAGGCTTGCGATTGATAAACGAATGATTTCTATTCTTTATCTTATTTGACTTCTCTAAAGCCTTTGATACCATCCCACATACGTTGTTGCTTACCAAACTTCGTGCACTAAACGTGTCTGACAGAGTTCTACGCTGGTTTTTTAATTATCTAGCGGATCGGCTCCAGGCAGTAGTTGATGAAGGCGTTTCGATTTCCGATTGGCTCAGAGCTAAGTCTGGCATCCCGCAAGGCAGTGTGCTTGGTCCGTTACTGTTCGCAATATATAGAAACGATCTTCCGAATGTTTTAAGATTTTCAAAGCATATGATATTCGCTGACGACACGCAGCTGATACACCACTGTTATCCGTGCGACATTCTTCAGGGCATTGCAGAGATTAATCGCGATGCTCAAGCAGTGGCTCAATGGGCAAGGGACAATGGCCTTGTCCTAAATCCTGCTAAAACAAAAGTTACAATCTTGGGTAGTCAAGCGTACGTCTCCTTTATTAATTTAAGTACTATTCCTCGCATTGTCATTGACGGCCATTCTCTTCCGTATGTACTTGAAGTACGTAATTTGGGGGTTTGGCTTACACCAACATTAGAATGGCAAATGCACGTCAACCATGTTGCAAAGAAGGTGTATGCCACCTTATACACAATTCTACAAGCATGCAATCTCTAGGGATATTAAGAAAAATTTAATAGAGAGTCTGATTTTTCCGCGATTTGATTATGCGTGCGTGGTGTATAATCACCTAGATGCGACGCGTGATCTTAAACTCCAGCGAACGCAAAATGCGTGTATACGTATTGTATTGGGAAATATTCCTCGTCGCGCGCACGTCACCCCATACAGACTGGAGCTTGGCTGGCTATCGGTTCGAGGCTGCAGAGAATATTTCATCGCACCTTGGCGTATAACATAATTGCTTCTAAAAATCCCTCATATCTCGCCATTCGGTTCTCGCGGTTAAACGTTGATTCTTTCCAGCGACGCTCAGAACGGAATCCCCTACAAGCGTTGTTGTACCCAGCCCTCCGTACCGAAGCCTTGATGCAGTCCTTCTACATTCAGGCTTCGATGCTGCTTAACTCGCTAAACGTGGTCGAGTTCATCCCAACCGCAGTTCGCGAATTTAAGATCTTTCTCATGACTGCTCTCCGATTACGAGATATAGCAGATTGGGAGACTCGAGTGCAAAATGAAGGTTTGTTACTGTGATACAGCGTGTAATTTCTATATATTATATTGTATGTACGGACTTTTAACTTGCGGAAATTGTTACTATATATTTGTTATGTATGCGTTAGGTACCTTCGTATTAACAACGAAATAAACAAAGACTTTCGTAATTAGGCTCTTCTGCAAAATTAATAGCGGAGAGGGCAAAAATTGGAATTTAAATTGTAATTCCATTATCAGCTATTTTTGGAAAGTGTATTTTATGTAATTAATTGTAATCTTACTTTGGCCAGACGGGGTTTTATCCCAAGGCAGAATAAAGAACAAATCAAATCAAATCAAATCTCTCTCTCGCTCTATCTCTCTATCTCTGACACACATACAGAAAACATCTTACGATTTTTTTTCTATAAATTTATTTAAGAATTCTTATGAACAAATTAGAGATTGATTAAGGTGATAATGATTGAAGGATCTTCCTTAAGGGGGTAGTCTGCTTTAGGTCCCGAAAAAAAGCGTTTTTTCAGCGATTTTTTTGAAAGAGCAGGAAATGATTGCGGTAAACGAAATTTTGAGAACATTATGTAATATATTTTAGCTTTAAAAAACAATTTTGGTTATTAAAAAATATTAAAATTTCTTCAAGTTATGACCATTTTGTCGGAGCGCCTGGAGTCTGCACTTTCTAATCGGTGCCGGTGACGGAGGTCGTGCGGTGCGTCTGAAACAGTCGAGACAAATTTTTTTTTAATTTTTATAAGTTTCTTTTCTATATGAACTCAAAAAATACCGAAGAAGTTGTCAAATTCCAAATTTTTTCAAACTTCGCTGAAAAAACGCTTTTTTTCGGGATCTAAAGCAGACTACCCCCTTAAGAGGAGTCCGTATCTTCTGTCTTTGTCTAATCACGTTTTTGCTATTTATTCAAATTGTAGTTTGTTAATTGAAGAACAAAAAGTTGGCCCCAATTGGATTAAAATAAGAAATATTTTGAGACCTTAAAAAGTATCTAACATTATTTCCTTTACGAAAAAACTTCGGAACGCGAAAATTGAGGTTAGTTTTTCCGTTCCGCAGTTTTTTAGAAAAGAAAATAATGTTAGATACCTTTTAAGGTCTCAAAATATTCCTTATTTTAATACCAATTGAGGCCAACTTTTAGTTTTTAAATTAACAAACTACAATTTGAATAAGTAGCAAAACTGTGATTAGACAAGGACAGAAGATACGGCCTCTTCTTAAGGGAGCAG
>OX424574.1:86545912-86808412 GCA_949152435.1 Gastracanthus pulcherrimus
ACATTTTCATTTAAAGGGTTTAACTCCATATGAGATAAAAAATGAATTGGACTCAGTTCATGGCACATCTGCCCCTGCCTTAGCAACGGTTTATAACTGGGTAAATGAATTTAAGCGTGGTCGTACATCAATAAGTGACGAACCACGTTCAGGAAGGCCCGTAGAAGCAACTACTCCCGAAATCATCAATAAAATCCACGATATGGTGTTGAAGGATAGAAGATTAAAAGTGCGTGAGTTAGCTGAGGCCACAAGGATATCTATAGGTGCAGTTTCAATTCTACATGAAAAATTAGGCATGAAAAAGCTATCGGCAAGATGGGTGCCGCGTTTGCTCTCAGCTGAGAATAAACGCAATAGAGTGGTCGCCTCTGAGGCTCTTTTGGCGCGCATAAGTCGGAATCCTGAGGAATTTTTTCGTCGATTTGTGACTGTGGATGAAACATGGATACACCACTACACTCCTGAGACAAAGGAACAATCCAAACAGTGGATTTCCACAGGCGAACCAGCTCCAAAGAAGGCAAAGACCGTAAAGTCAGCTGGTAAGGTTATGGCTACAGTTTTTTGGGATGCACGTGGAACTATACTTATTGACTACTTGGAAAAGGGTAAAACAATTACTGGTGAGTATTATGCATCATTATTAGAGCAGCTGAAAGAAGAAATTAAAAAAAACGACCACATTTGGCGAGAAAAAAAATTCTCTTTCATCACGACAACGCCCGAGTTCACACATGCTTCGTTTCAATGGCTAAAATTGAAGAACTAAAATTCGAATTGGTCGAACACCCACCGTATTCACCAGATTTAGCCCCCAGTGACTTTTTCTTATTTCCAAACTTGAAAAAATGGCTCGGTGGACAGAGATTTACGGACAACGAAGACGTCATTGCCTCTGTAAGTGCTTATTTTGAGGAACTTCCGAAAACGCACTTTTCTGAAGGATTAAAAAAACTTAAAAAGCGATTGACCAAGTGTATAGAGCTCCAAGGAGATTATGTTGAAAAATAAAAAAAAATTTACCCAAAAAAAATTGTTTCTATACTTTATTCTAAAGACTTATTGAACTACCCTCGTAGATATACTGTTTATTCATCAAAAGACGAAATTCTTACAATTGCATGTACATGTAGTTATAATAATTAAAATATCAGTCAATATTATGTATTTGTTATCTTACATTAACGTTCACTTATTGCATTTCTTATTAAATAATATTATTCGCTGTATCACTTCGTCAATTTATAAAATTTAAATATAATGAACTAGTCATAGTGAGATATCACAGAAACACACTTCGTCAAAATACATAGAATAAATTAAATACAATAGAGATAACATATTAAAAATAAAAATAAATACTCACTCATTCATATGATACTTTTACAATCACGCTAATAAATACATTCACACCTAACACTAAACATATTTAATAAATAAATTAATTAATAAATAACTAAGTCGAATAAATAAATAAGTCAGATAAATAATTAAATTAAATAAATAAATAAATAAATTAAATAAATAAATTACATAAATAAATTAAATAAATAAATTTAAATAAATAAATTAAATAAATAAATAAATTAATTAATTAAATAAAATAAATAAATAAATTAAATAAATAAATAATTCAAATAAATAAATAACCTAAATAAATATCCGAGTCAGATTGGGAATACACGGAGATGAACAAAATAATGTAAAAACCGATTCTCGAAAAGTTCACCTCTATGTATTCCCGTCACCATGTAATAGTTTAAGGTACCTGCTAAACGCCGTTTTAAATTTACAAAAAGATGGCAGGCACCTCACACTGCTTGGGAGCGAATTCCAGAGGTGCGCACCTTGAACTCTAAATAAGAATAGGACCTTATCGGTGCGCGACCCCGGAACCGAGAGCTCTTTCGTACCACCCCTACTTGAAGTCCTGGCCTGGTTTTCTTCAAAGAGGGCAGTAAGATATGGTGGCTGCCGCATGACAACCGCTTTGTAAAGCAGCAGCCCCATAAAATACTCCCTCCTCACCTTCAGATCTAACCAGTCCAGTTTTTTCCTGTAGGCGGTGATATGCTCATCACGCCTAACACCACATATGTATCTCACACATGCATTCTGTAGACGTTGTAGTCGTGTCTGGAGCTCCCCTGACACGTCAAGAAGAACCACTGAGCAATAGTCTAAGTGAGGTAGTACCAGTGCAGATGCCAGCTGCTTCCTCAGTATCTCTGTGGTGCTTGAACGGAATAATTTTAAGCTATACAGAGCTCTATTTACTTTCCTACTGACCGCATTCAGTTGCGGCTTCCATGTTGACCTTCCGTCCATCACCACGCCGAGGTTGGTGACTGTATCGACAAAGGGAACGTGTACGCCGGTCTGTATATCAATGCCTTGCAAGTCAAAGCCCTGAACCTGTTTGATGTTATAATGAGATCCAAAGATAATCGCCTTTGTCTTGCCGACATTGAGGCGCAGGCCAGCTGACGATGTCCAATTCGACACTGCTCGTGCTACAGCTGACATGCGACCGATACCATCGCGAACTCCTTCCAGGGTCACTTGAGTGTAGGTTTGCAGGTCGTCAGCGTATAGTATGTGTTCTACACCATCTAAGTCGAGTGCGTCTTGTAAGTCATTTATGTAAAAGCTAAAAAGCAAGGGTCCCAGGATTGAGCCCTGTGGCACGCCAAGATTGGTGCTTAGCCAACCAGATTCCCCTTTTTGTATTTGTGCCGACTTTCTGTCCTCTCCCCATTATATACGACTTAAGCCACAGGAGAACACTCCTGGAGAAACTCATGGGCATCAGCTTACGCTGCAGTTTTGTGTGTGAGATGGTGTCCAATGCTTTACTAAAATCGAACATTAACAAAATGGTCAACAATTATTGTTGTTGATAATGCCTGTTCTTATGTCTTCCGTGAGTTTTAGTAGTGCTGTCTGTATACTGTGATGCTGTTGAAAACCAGTCTGCATCGGGGCCAAAATGTTGTTTTCCCTTGAAAAGTCAGACTTCTTCTTCAAAGGCACCAACTGAGCTTCCTTCCAAGTTCCCGGAAAAATGCCACTGGACAAGGAGGAGTTGAAGATTTTAACAATGTGATCTCCCACAAACGGAAGAGCCTTAGCCACTATACTTTGAGGGATGCCGTCTTCTCCTCTAGCCTGTGACGAGAAATGGGCAACAGCCAGGATCACGTCTGAGAAGCTAACTTCTCGAAAAACAAAGCCATCATCACTGGCAGCGGTCAAGACGTTGTCAAATTATTCATCACTTTCACTTCGTGAAATCGACACTCCTGCAAAGTGGGCATCGAGCTCTTCCGTCGAGAATCCATGAAGTTCATCTCTTGTTTTTGGCAGAAGACCCAGAGCCTCAATAGCTTCAAATATTCTATTTCGCAGAAAAATTTCTCGCGTGTGCTTAGTTCGTAATTCAGCTTCTGTTGCAAGGCTCTGATACTCCCGCCACAGTCTGTCGTCTTTGGTCCGAGCGTAACGTCTTCGTACAGAGTCACGTTTTTTGTATAAATGTGTCAGTTCAGCATCAACTCATGGGGGATTCATTTTATATTTCGGTGTAAATTCTTTATGGACGCAATTTTATCTATCACAGCCATGAGGTTGACGCTGACGCACTCTAATTGACTGTCAACACCCGCCGCAGAACCAATAAGCGGCGACCTATCACTGTCAGCTAGGTGAGACCGGAGGTCGTCTTGCTGGATCGACTTAAAATCCCTGTAGCTAAAAGATTCACATGGGATGCAGTAGTTTAGACCCCAATTTCGACCTCTATGATGTTATGATGACTGGGAAAGGGCGCCGGCTGAATGTTGCTGCTCAGTACAACGTCATTGTTATCTGTCAGGATCACATCAATCAATGCGTGAGAATCTGTGAGATGATGAGTCGCACCATGATCAACTATTTGAAGGTTGAGATCATCAGCCAACTGCCTGACTAATTTTGCATCGGCTGATGTTCCGAGTAGGTTCGCATTCAGATCGCCTATTATAATTTTACGACTAAAATCTTGCGTATGAGTAGTAAGTTTGTCTATTAAGTCAGAGCCTAGTAGAAAGGGGGAAGGCTGCCCTGACGAACACTGCACATTATGTATTCGGGTATAAATCGCCTGCCCGCCTGCGTAGTCGGAGAACTGCATATTAAATTGGCCTTAAATGAGTTATGAATGTACAGGACTAGCCCGCCCCCGAGTTTGTTGCGATCTAGTCTTATTAGTGAGTAGTCGTCAATCTGAATGCGATCACTCCCAACAACAGGGTCAAGGTGCGACTCAGCAACTCCAAAGAGATGGTAGGTAAGACCAGCTGAAAGATGTTGTTTAGTCATGCCAAGGTGCCCCATAAGAGAGGTAACATTGACAAAACCTGCTCTTAGTCCCCTACGGCGAACCCCCCCAGCAGTGTCTGTGGATAGTCAATTTATTGCGACAGTCTCCTTTTGAACTGTTGTCGGAATAACAGTCTTGTCAATTTCATTTACATTTTTAACATTTTTTGTTGTCTGTTCGATAGTTGGTACAGGTTGAATAGTAGCATATGATGCTACTATTGCTTGGAGATCTGTCGCTGACGAAGAAAGAGAGAGAGAGAGAGAGTGGGGGGGAGGGGGAAATACGGCGGTTAAAGTTGCACGGAATTTAGGCGCAATTATTAGAGACGCTGTAGCTACCGCACGGAAAGCACGCACGGGGAACGCGAACACGTATATAGATTCTCTGTGCGTGGGATTGTGCGATACCACGCCGGAGTTGTGCGACTGAGACGCGAGCATCCAACGACGCCAATATCTACTTGCAGAATGTCTCGTCTTGTGACTTCTTGGAGGTTACCCATGTAAGTTGGCTCGACCTTACCTGTCTCTCTCTCTCTCTCTTAAACTCTCTCGGGTTAGTTCTGTTATCTCCCTTTATCACGTACATCCGAGAGCACACATGCAACGGCCCGTGTGCGCGTGTACCTATTTACTTGAATAAACCCTTTATATTTGTATCTTAATTCTAGTGTCACCCCTGCCTATCACCCCAACGTTATTCATGCTCATCTAATTATATATTAATATATCGTGGGTATTACGAAGGTAAAAAGCCCGTTGTATTTTTTTACCCTTTGGTTCCTTAATTTATTTTGTAGTTTACGTAATATTTAATAAAATTGGTAGTTAGTAAATTAAAAAATAATATATTATTTTTTTTTCTAAATTGAATCGTATTAAAACCTATTAATCAACGCTCAAAAGTGATAGATTTAAGCGAAAATTGCAATTTTTATCGCTTTAAATTACTTATTTTTAATTGCAAAAAGTTTGTCTATGTATAAAGTGAAGTTTATGAAATGTTTTTTTATATTTTCTGTAATTTAATAGCATACTATAGAAAAGAAAAGATTTTTAATTTTTCACAGGTTAAAGTCCATAAGAAATTCAAAAGGCCTGGAAATAGGTTAAATATTACTTTAAAAATCTTAAAACATCATTTGATCTTAGCAGTAGGTTAACAATAATTATTGACCTCCGCAAATGCATATTTCGAAATATTTTTTTTGGGGCAGACCAATGGATCTACAGTTGCTACGTGAAACCTTTTATATCGTCAATAACGGTATCATGACGCAACAAAACGCCAGAATATATTATTTGCGTAATCAATAAATCGCTTCTGAGAGCAAAGCAACAAACTAAAGCGTTTTGTTAAGTCAAAAATGGTTTTATGATGTCAAAAAAGTCAAAAAAATTTAATGTCCTAAAGGGTGATACCGCCTTGAAGACGATAAAACAATAGGGAGTATTCACAAATTAGGTCACGCTGATTTCTCGCTTGTTTACCTCTTTGTCTTAACCTGTTACGCTAACGGTGATACATTTCCATTAAATTAAGTCTTATTTACAAAAACTCTCCTAAAAATTACACAAAGAATTATTTCGATACCACCATTATTTAATGACTAACATGATGGCTAGTATAGTCTAGTCGGTAGATAAATCTCTTCCTACTGTAATATAGAATGATAATATCGAGATGCTTGCGTGTTCTTGATACCGTGATATCCTCTATTATATTAATTTGCTTCCATCGTTTTGTTAACATTGAAAAGATATCTTCATTTTTTCTAAACATAACTTTCTGCGGGGATATGTGTATCTATATCAGCTTATGCGGAGATGGCTGATGTTTGTACATGACGATTCTGTTAATGAGTCAGATATATGTATGTATGCTATTTATTTGCAGTTAACAAAATTATAGTGCTTTATTTACCTTACATGTCTTCTTTCTTCTCTGCTTCAGTCTTTCTTTTAAAAGTCTTATAGAATAAATATTAAAAATAAAAATAACAATTAGGATATAACAAAATTTCAGATAGAATAGACGCAGGCATTCACGTATCACACTCCCACGCATACCCATGTCATATACATATGTCATTCCAAACAAATTTTAAAAATCCGTGCGTACTCGAGTCTTGCTCACATGACGCTGATTTTTTAAATGAAAGTACCTATAAACAGAAGTACTTAAAAAAAAATTTCCGAAGTTTCAGATATAGCCAAAAAACGGTTATTTTCAAAAAATTCTACGGTGCTCCCATTTTAATCAATTTGAACGCACCAATATGGATTTTTTCAACTGTTTACTTTAAGAAATAACATATTAGATCTCCCTGACAGCTCAATTACTCACCTATACAAAGCTGAATATAAATCCAAAATTTTATATTTTTTTAGGTTGTTTGATCGCTTGCCATTTTACGCAATCGACATGTATTTAGGTCTACCGCATCCAAAACTTTTCATCTTGAAATAGTATATTGTGTACCTAGGGTGAAAGTAGTCTTTTTTTTGCCCGCGTGTGGTTTTTGCAGAACGAGGCGAGGGGAGCAAGCACGAGCCGAAGGCGAGTGCGTTTGCGAGCCGAAGACGAGTACTGCAATCACACAAGGGCAAAAAAATACTTTTCCCCCAAGGCCCACACCGTATTTTTTGTCATATATGTATTGATTTGCGTTTTTTGTATGCCTCTAGAGCGGCTGTTTACTGCGACTGTTCTTCAAATCGATGTAAACGTGAACATATTATCAAAAATTTTCAAAATGTTCAGAAATTTTCAAAATGTTCCAACATTATCAAAGTTTTCCAATATTTTCAAAATTTTCCAAAATTTTTCCAAAATTTTCAAAATTTTCCAAAATTTTCCAAAATTTTCCAAAGTACATAGTTTTCGCCCGCTGGCCGAAATTTTTTTGTTTTGAGCGGGCAAACAAATTTTGTGTATGACAAAAGGACCTTAAAGGGGACAGGCCTGAGTTAAAACCAAAAACAGACTTTCTTTACGAGTCCAGAAAAGTTTTTATGTTTAAACCAATCATTCTGAAAATTTTTAAATTAATAGATTTTTTGGTGTTGAAAATAGTGATTTATTGTTACGTGATGGATCAAGATTTTGAGGTTTTACAACGGTAAAATTTAAGATATTATTAAGTATTGATAGCATATAAATTTTCAGAATGATTGCTTTTAAACATAAAAAGTTTTCTGGACTTATAAAAAACAAATCTATTTTTGGGCTTAACCCAGGCCTGCCCCCTTTATTTCTTTTTTGGCTCATTCAAACTCGTTTCGTGTAATCAAAGATACAGCCTCTGGAAGAATGGTAATTTTTCGAAAATCGTCAAGTTGTCACTCAAATAACTTTTTTCTATTATAACCTTTTGAGCTCTAACTTTCAGGAAACATAGTTCAATCATCATAGAAAATAATGTACTTGGTCTGGCTTTGTCTTTTTAACATATGACTATGTATTTTTCTAGCTTCCTTTTTCACCTAAAGTAAACGACATACTACGAGGGTAGTTCAATAAGTCTTTAGAATGATCAACAGATGGCGCGCGAATCGCTCCAAATCATCTGTTTTCAGTCAGCACCACTCCCGACTAGATATATGGTGCAGTCACAGTCCACATCTTCTGAGATTACGTGTTTTTATAACCAATTGAAAAAAAAAAAAAAAATTGCTTGTTAAGAAAAATGGAAAAAAACGAGTTCAGAGCGGTAATTAAACATTTTCATTTAAAGGGTTTAACTCCATATGAGATAAAAAATGAATTGGACTCAGTTCATGGCACATCTGCCCCTGCCTTAGCAACGGTTTATAACTGGGTAAATGAATTTAAGCGTGGTCGTACATCAATAAGTGACGAACCACGTTCAGGAAGGCCCGTAGAAGCAACTACTCCCGAAATCATCAATAAAATCCACGATATGGTGTTGAAGGATAGAAGATTAAAAGTGCGTGAGTTAGCTGAGGCCACAAGGATATCTATAGGTGCAGTTTCAATTCTACATGAAAAATTAGGCATGAAAAAGCTATCGGCAAGATGGGTGCCGCGTTTGCTCTCAGCTGAGAATAAACGCAATAGAGTGGTCGCCTCTGAGGCTCTTTTGGCGCGCATAAGTCGGAATCCTGAGGAATTTTTTCGTCGATTTGTGACTGTGGATGAAACATGGATACACCACTACACTCCTGAGACAAAGGAACAATCCAAACAGTGGATTTCCACAGGCGAACCAGCTCCAAAGAAGGCAAAGTCCGTAAAGTCAGCTGGTAAGGTTATGGCTACAGTTTTTTGGGATGCACGTGGAACTATACTTATTGACTACTTGGAAAAGGGTAAAACAATTACTGGTGAGTATTATGCATCATTATTAGAGCAGCTGAAAGAAGAAATTAAAAAAAACGACCACATTTGGCGAGAAAAAAAATTCTCTTTCATCACGACAACGCCCGAGTTCACACATGCTTCGTTTCAATGGCTAAAATTGAAGAACTAAAATTCGAATTGGTCGAACACCCACCGTATTCACCAGATTTAGCCCCCAGTGACTTTTTCTTATTTCCAAACTTGAAAAAATGGCTCGGTGGACAGAGATTTACGGACAACGAAGACGTCATTGCCTCTGTAAGTGCTTATTTTGAGGAACTTCCGAAAACGCACTTTTCTGAAGGATTAAAAAAACTTAAAAAGCGATTGACCAAGTGTATAGAGCTCCAAGGAGATTATGTTGAAAAATAAAAAAAAAATTACCCAAAAAAAATTGTTTTTATACTTTATTCTAAAGACTTATTGAACTACCCTCGTATTAAAATCTGACATAATTTACGTGAGGTATTATACATTACAGATAATTATATGTGTGTTCAAAAGAATGTTGACATTCAGATCTTTAATTCGAGTGGTCGGGGATCTTTGAGGATATTAGGATTAGAAGTTACGCTCGATGTAATATTACGAAAAAATTTACGTGTCAAAATAGGAGACCGGAAGTTGCTAACGACTTACGCTTTGAAACTGCTGTGATCTTGCAGTCTCCCATTTCGACACCTAAATTCTTTCGTTATTTTAAATCGAGCATAACTTTTCATCCACATATTCTCAATGCTGCGACTACTCAAATTAAAGGTCTGAATGTCAGCTTTCTTTTGAACATACATAGAATGGTCCGTAATGTATAATACCTCACGTAAATTACGCCAGACTTTACTAGTATGTAGTTTACTTTAAAGATACTGTTATAATTTTAAGTCAATTAGTTGAATTGTTCGAGTTATCCTGATAGCCAATTGCTGGTTTATGCTTGTAAGATCGCAGCGTATTCGTGGCTTTCGCAAACTGTCAAGAGCACCAATAATCAGCTCAGACTGGATAAAAATGTATTGTGAAATTTTGTTGTGTAAATTGGCTCAGACATAGTTCATAACAATCTTTTGCCGGATAATCAAATCACGTCCAGTCACAGCCGTCCAATAATGAGATTAGCGGTTCCCGTGTAATGGCCTTGTAATCTCTGTAGCTAAAATGTTTTGATGGAGGTATTCAAGCCAAATAGGATTCTCAACACTCAAAACGTCGTCAGCTTCGTCTACAAGAATAACATCAATTGACGAGTGAGATTCGCCAGCACTGTGAGTCGCACCACGATTAAGTATCTTTAGCAGAGGGTCGTTAGCAAGGCGCCTTAAAAACTTTGTATCCTTCAAGGTAGATAATAAGTTTTCGTTAAAGTCACCCATAATTAATTTATGACTAAAATCCCTAGAAGCAGTAGTAGGATCTTCTGTGAAGCTGTATCCTTTAATAAAAGGTGTGATCTATATCAATCAACGGCCTATACTATATCAATGTAGCAAGCACGAGAGCAGCGCTGCCCTGTTGTACACTACAGATAATGTATTTGGGTAAGCCAGGAGGATCTTTACCATGCTCCTGCAATGTTTTTGAAAGCTCTAAAACAGTGACTCTGAGCGAGTTGTGTACATACAGTACAACCCCGACCTTGAGCTGTCTACGATCGTGTCTAATTATCGAACAACCCTCAATTACACCAAATTGTCATCATCCTCGGAATTGAGGAGTGACTCTATCACACCAAATAGGCGGTAGGTCTCTTTCTTAACGAGGCAGGTCTGTATTAAACCCAAAAAAATATTTTGTTTTTACTTATACTCTTACTTATATATCCAGAAAACTTTCTATGTTCTAAAACAATCATTCCGAAAAGTTCTATGCTATCAATACTTAATAATATCTTAAACTTTACTGTTGTGAAACCTAAAAATCCTGATCTTATACGTCACAATAAATCATTATTTTCAATACTATGTTTATTAAAGGAACTTTTATTGCCTTTCAAGGTATCAACAAGTTTATTTCGAAGGTAAGATGTGAGTGCTTGTTCTGTGCGTTCAGTTAAAAGCGCCAGAAACTCTTGCCAAAGTTCATTGCCTCTTGTCCGTCTGTAACGTTGACATACAACGTCTCGTTTATTATGTAGATAGGTGAGCAAGCTCAGCATCCACCCATGGATTTGGTCTTATTTTTAGGAGTAAAACTTTAGTTGGTGCAAGTGAATCAATTACCTCTATAAGGTTGGAGCTAAGACACGTTTGTAATACGGATAATAATTGATTTTGATCTATTTTCTTAAAATCTCCATATGCTAATGAATTAGTACTATGATCAGTACTATGATTACATATTACAACACGTATAATATTCTGACGGCTGAGAAAGTCGCCATTCGATGAGCAGCACTCAGTACCTCGACAATCCTTAGAATGATGAGTTGCGCAGTGATTCATAACTTTTAACGACATATCGTCAGCTAGGCGCCTAACAAACTGTGCATCGCCCGAGGTCAAGAACAGATTTACGTTAAAGTCGCCCATGATGATCTTCTGGCCATAATCACCAATTCACTATGATAATTTAGGGATAAAATCCGAATCCTTAATGAAAGCAATATGAGGTGGTTTATAAATTACTGCGATGAAAATTGGCGCTGAGTGACCCTGCTGTGCACTGCAGAAAAGCTACTCAGGAACTTTAGGTTTGCCCGATTGTGTGGCATTAGACCGGGCAATAATTTTAATTTAGCTTTCAATGATAGTGAAGTAAAGATAGATATTTACTTTGAAAAAAGTCAAACCGATCTAACTTTTTACAGAAAATGTTCCCTATGTATAAAGATAATGTAAAAAGTCTACAACCGTAAGTGAGTTGCAAATTATTTTATTAAACAAATTCGGTGCATAATTGTGATTTTTTTGGAATAACTATTTTAATTGTCTTTTTTTTAAACCGGACTAAGACAAACGAAAGAGAAGATAATTTTACATACAAAATGTATATATTGTTTATTTATTTTGACTAACTTGTCTGAGCACTAATTTTACAACTAACGCTCCAATTCGAAACACTGGGTCAAGCTGCGCACGCTTAGTATACACCAACGCGCTCACGCGGGCGACCTGAAAATTGTCATAACTTTTGATTCGCCAAACAAAATCAAATTATTCAAATGTTAATTATTAAAATGTTTATTTATGCGTTACTTTATTTTTTACAATTTTTGTAATAATAGATGTATTTTTAAGTATTTCAAAGAAATTGAATTTAAAGTACGGAATTGTATTGTCAATGTGATATCTAAAAAGGTATAGAAGATTAAAATAATTACAAAATTTTCTTTTTGAAAATACAGGTAATAATTAATTGTCCCGAATTTAAAAAATCCGATTTTACGCTTTCAACCTTTAACTTGAAACAGTAATAAATATGTATGAAAATGAATTTTCGAAACTTTCTTGGTGGTCATTTTGAAGCTAAAGAGATGTACTTTCAGGAAATATAGTTATATTTACATAATTTTCATGCTTTCTGTATCATTTTAATAAAAAAATCTTCCCATGATAATGTTTTTAATAAATGATCCGTAATATTAACATGTGTAATCAACAAAGAAAATGTTTTATACCATTCTTAATGCCAATAACTTATTCCTGTGGGTTTTGACGGAAGCACAACAGTTGGGGCTCGTCATGTCAAGAGAGGGGACGGTGAGCGGGGTATTGATAATATAATAGGATTTAAATACAAGGATTAACGAAAGGTGAGACGCAGAAAGCTACGCAGGTATTAAGTAAGGAGGAAGAGGTGGCAGCGGAGGTAAAGGTGCACAACAGCGCTCGGCGGATTGCTTTGGCGACGGCAGCTCGCAGTTCAGCAAGCGTGATCTGCATGAGGTAGGAGAGGATAGGTGATAGTAGATTTTTTATGGGACAATAAGCAATGCAACACAAATAGTACTTTTTCGTAATCCACGAACGAACGGAATGGGCTGCCGAACTAATGCGCGTCGCGGCACAGCTGAATCTCTCCGTGAAGCAGGAGATGGATATGCGAATGTTGGTAATTGAATGTTCGATACGGCCGATATGATGCGGTCCGTCGATCGTCGATAACTGAGCCCTTTGCGTGATGCCCTCCGGTTTTTTAAGGAGTCGGTCCTCTGTGCTCGGGAGGCCTTTCCTATATGTGTCCCTAGGAATCTGCGGACAGCTCCGACCGTCTGCGTCGGAGGCGGAAAGCTATTGCTTCTTCGGAACAAAGTTCTACGACGAGGCTCTGCGCGCAGGGGACCTACATGTGCTCGTAGTTTTATGTCAAGTCCGTTGGCTTGTCTCCCGATTCCGTCACTATTTACGGTTGAGCGCACAGGCAACGCATGTTTGTACGCATTCCCGTGCCTTTCGCGTTTCGCATAGAAAGCTGATGAGTTTTTAGGAATGCTGCACGTCGCGAATCTTATTTGCGTAAAAGATTTTCTCTTTTAAGTAAAGATCGATGCGTGCAAGCGTCAGTTTATATTTTGAAAATATAATTTTTGATTTTTATTAATTCAGAATTTATTCGCGTTTTGATACAATATTTGATTATTTATGCATAACGCATGAAAAACATAGTAAATAATTATTTAATAAATACTAAATATATTATAACATTTTTAGCGTTATTCTGAAGTGTTATATTTTTCGTTGTGCAGCAGTTTTTGGAGCATCTTTCTAGTGCAAATACTTATAGTTCAATAAAAAGTATTTATTTAAATACAGTTATTTAATTTATCATTCAATTGTAAAATTTAAAAATTAAAATTTAACGCTTGTGCTGTATGCAGTAGTCAGGATTGCTCAAATTGTCTTTCTTGCAGTTAAATAAAAGAAACTAGCATGGAGCAAGAAGAAATATCTGCATATCATTTAATCCACGATGAAGACCAGGAAATAGATATTATTAATTAGTGTAATTTAAATTTTAATCTTCTAAATATTTTTGTAATGATGATGTACGTACTAAAGCAGCCATTATAAATTTATTTCTGATCTCACAATATTAGCAACCTTCAAATCCTTCCACTTCAATTTAGTAAGAATATTTTTAATTTGGATCACACTTTACAATGATTTTTATATATAGGACGATCATATTGGATTCGCCATCTTAAATTTGAAAATGTCTATGTAAGATTCGTAATCAGCGAGATCAAAATTATTAAAATTGTACTTCATGTAATATAATATTACATTATTATTATGATTTAAAGATATTTTAAATTTTTTACGCTGTACTTTATATAAATAACTTTATTTTTCTATTATTTAGAAATATTTTGTATACTTAAGTCGGCGATATCAGATTCGCCATTGTGAATTTTAAAATTCTGATGTGAAATTCTTAATCAGCGACCTCAAAAACTCATAGGTACGTATTTTTCGCTACTAAATTCGTTTAAGTATGGGAGTTATTTAATTTTGTTATAGTTATTTTCAGTTTATAAACAATTGGGTTATTTCATGATTTTATTTATATCATATTCTGATAGATTATAGCAGACTTCCTTTGTAAACTTTTCGAATTTTTGCAATACGACTAAAATTGAAGAAGATTGATCGTTTAAAAATCCTCGTAACGTCATGGTTCAACGCGGCGCCTTTGAAATTGAATGAATCGTGACGTCATAAAGAAACTTTTGAGATGCTATAACTCTTGTAAATGTGGTTCATTTTGAAAAATTCAAACATATTGATGAATCAGCTTAAGTTCTCTATTGAAATCATAGATACCACCGAAGATAAAAAAATGTGAAACAACCCAATTAAGGAATTTGCAACCAATTCTAACATATAGACTTTGAACTTTAGTGTATTTAAAATACATTCCAATAAGTTCCACGCCAATTCGTTTCGGTTCGACTTATTCTGAAATAATGCATCTTTTTCATCTAATTGTACTCCACTATTAATTGTGTACATATAGGGCCATACCGCTATTTATAAAATTACGATCGTATCGCAGGATAGAGAATCCCTCCATGTGAAAAGAACTGTTCTTTATCTTGGAGTTTGGGAGCAACTCAGCAATCGCAAAGAGACGATAGGACGGATGATCATGAATATATTGCCGGACACGTATAATGTGCGTGCTCAAACAAGTCACATTGATGAATCCTGCCCTCAATCCCCCGCAGCTTGCCTCCCCAGCAGTGTGCAAACATAGTCATTCACGCGCAGGCGTATCCTGGTTTTATGCGGACACACGCACTCGTATCTGCACAGCAGTCGAAACGTCATCATTGTGTGTTATCTCGCTATTTTGCTTCTGTATAGCATTTTCGTAATTCAGTGTCAGATTACTAAAATACGAAGCTAAAATCGCACGTAAGTCAGCAGCAGTTGAAAGATATGTGATGTATCACCATCACGCTTATTGACTAGGAAATTGCCATTCCTGTGCCAAACGTATTTGAAGTCTAGGCCTGTGACAATACTTTTTAAATCTCGAAATCTAGCAAACATATATTTTTTCAGTAATTCGTTAATGAAAATCTTTCTGTTGCACACGTTTTCGGTAGCCTTCTCGTTAAGAAGCGAGCCGTTAATATCTTTTGGGTGGAAGCTAGTAAAAGCTTTCTTCGCATTCATAATATCCTTAACTAAGGTGCGACTAAAGAGGTAAATTACCCATGGGGAAAATCGCATGGTATTATTATTGGTTAAAGGTGTAATGATCGACTGTATTTGTTGTGTATGTTCAGCTGAGTGCAGCAAGCGAGAGGAGACGATGTCCTCACGCCGAATCCCTCAGGAGACGATGTCCTCACGCCGAAGGGAGAACTGTGGCTAAGAGAGCGTACACAACGTTACCGCGCATGGCTTCATGATCAACATCACAGATGTAAGAAATAATTAAACTACTGCTCCTCCACTGCCCGCCCGATGAGAAACGTGACTCCGCACGCCGCGCACGGAGGGTTGTACGTGTTTATTTAAGTCACAAGCAGTACGGTTTGTCACGTCAACGCTATTTACAGAAGTTCTTTAATCGACTGAGACGCCACCGTCAATAACTGAATTATTATTGAAGTCATTATCGAAGTTGTTTACAACATTAGTATTTGGTTTTTTATTCCTACATTTTATACGCGACTGACTGACTAGATTCGATACAGTTTCGTTTATAAGATCAAACTTATTTTTATACTCCTCAAGTTTTATTTTTAACAATTTGTTTTCGGATAATAGCAACATCTGATTGCATTTCAGCTTTCACACCATAGAGTTGAAAGAATCCAGTCGGGTTGCTATCACAGACATACTCGAACTTAAGCTCTCTACATATCTAGTATGCCAGTCAGCGAAGAGCAGATAAGGTTTAGCATCTCAGAGACAGCAACTTTTAAATTAGATGTCACGTGATCAACGTTCGTTCAGGTATTATAGAACTCTTATGAAGTAGATTACTTGTTTCAAGAAGTTTAAGATGGGAGTTATCACGGTGAAATTCGCTAGTGTTAAGCGCAGAAAGAGAGATACAATGTTCCAATGCGAGAGAAGCCTTATCAGAGGAGTCTTTATTGTTAGATAGTGTAGAGTTAGTCTGATTTAGTTTAGTCTGATGCGAAGAATTATTAAGTTCTTGTTTCTTGCTAACGATGATGCAGTCAGTGGAAATGGCTTAAGAGTGAGTGGTTTGCTTCTGGTACCTTGAACTAGAACTTCTGATATAGGTTCACAGGCATTGTGAAATAATTATTTACATTTAAATCATTTGCGCAGGGCATACATGTTTCTAGGCTCCTTTTTTCATTTAGCGCAAGCAGGATTAGCCATTGTAGCGGTAGATATTGCTAAGTGAGAAATATGTTAGAAAAATAGAAAAGAAGTAGAACTATAGGTCAATGGTTAGACAGTAGACATACAATTTACAGATAAACTATTGAGTGCTGAGGTGATATGTAAATTTTCTCGTAATTTAGGGCGTAGATGTTGCCATTATTCAGTAGTTGTGGTAAATTACTACATCATAGGTTGCCTAAAAAACGATTTTTGAATAAAACAAAATTGCCAATGCGCATTATACAATCACTTTGAATTTCCCGCAGTGAAAAGCCTGCTGCCGTCAATTGATAAAGTATGATAGCTATAGTCTGTAGTATTGTACTTGGTCGATATCGGTAAACAGACAGAAAAGAGGCAGCTAAGCGGACGTGCGTGTAGTACTCACCGCGGGAGAGAACGAGTTACATATTAGAAGAGTGTGTAAAAAAATGTTTAGACACTCATTTTGCAAAATAAAAAGTTATAAGCATTTTAATTGTAGAGCTCCCATATGCTTTATATATATCTCAGAAACTTTAATTTGCTTTACTTAATAGTTCAATATTTTGAGAGTCAAAATGTTCCACGGTTCTCAGACTCTAATAATTTCGATCTGAAAATTTAAAGTTGAAGCATTAATAGAAGCATTTTTTGATTTTCAGCGATTTACAAGTTCTATATAGGTTTCTATCAGCTATCTAAATAAACAATTTAAAAAATTCTAAACATTTATAACTAATGATGCTAGTAACTAGATAAAGATACATCCAATTTTAAAACCGCTCTATTAATATTCAAATAATATATATACGACCTTGTATGTAAAGTTTCAGATCGATTGATTACAAACTGAGACGCGTGGAACATTTTGAATATCAAGTTAGTTATTTACGAGACAAAGCGTATCAAATTTTCAGAAAGGCATGTAAATCATATGGAAGCTCTTCAATTAAAATAACAATATTATTTTTATTTTGTAAAATGAATTTTTGACTTACTCTGCACACATACAAAACAAAATAACTAATAAAAAAATATTCTTTTCAAGTTTCTTGGTAACTCCCTACCTTAATCTCTAAGCAAAATAAATAATTTTTTTTTAAATTTTAATTAATAATATTAAAAAAAAAAACGTTTTTAAAAAAAAAAGTTTTTAAAAAATTTTTAACGATAAAGTGCTTTGTTTAATTCTAAATACATGTCAAAAGGAGTTGAATTACGGTTAAAAAAATTTAAAGTTACTACCAAGTATTTATGGTAAAAGAAATTTCAGAATGATTGCTTTCAAACATAAAAAATTTCCTGAACTCATAAATATTAATCGATTCAGATTAATTCTGTATCATTGTGAAGTTGTCCAAACCAGGGCCAAGAGAATTTTTCTAAAACACGCTCCAATTACGCTCAATAATTTCTGACCCAATGGGCGACTTCATTTGATCCAATTATGACTCAAAGGATTAAAAAAAATCGCTATATTAATCGGAGAGACTAGGATTCGCACTCGGATCCCCGGCGTGAAAATTCATCGCTTTATCGACCGAACCATTGAAGGTATGAGTAATATTACTCGAACATTCGAACCAATTATTATCAAACAAGTTAGTACCATTTTTAGAGATTTAAATTGCTCGTATCTCGAGTAGGTTAGCGGATAGAGAAAAAATTCTTTTTTGAAAAACAAAGGCCTCTCGTTGCTCTTTTATTCAACATAAAAATTTTTTTTTTTTAGATTAGAAAAACGTTTTATCCCAAAAACTTAGTACTTTGCCCTAAATCGTGTAGTGTGTTTTGGAATCAGGAACGGAAAGTACATTGTTCAATCAATAATAATTTAAAAACTTTTTTGAAAACAATTTTTGAAAATATAATTTTTTTGAAATATAATTTTTTTAAAAATATTTTTTTTTAAATATAATTTTTTTTTAAATAATTGTTTTTGAAATATAATTATTTTGAAAAGAATTATTTTGAAAAGAATTATTTTGAAAAGAATTTTTTTGAAAAGAATTTTTTTGAAATATAAATTTATTGAAAATAATTTATTTAATTTTAAAATTATTATTTTAATTATTTTACAATAAAAAATTTTTTAATTTCGCGCCTTGATTTACGACTTTCTCGACTCATCACTATGTGGACACCTACTTTATTTATTCAACACGCATCAATCCACTGGTTTTTGGATAGATCACATCCTTAACCTTGATTGTTTTAGCTTCAAAGTATATGGATGAATCACCAATTGTGTTACCATCTCCCGCGTTATGAATTCCGTAAATTTTATCTCGATTCTCTCCTCGATCAAGCATGAGAATATAATTGTTAGTAGATAAATTTCTTCTTATTCTGCTTCTGCTTCACTACCATCTGTTTCAAACGATTTTTCGTGAGCTAGTATAGTATTATTTTCTAAAGATTCATCAAGACTCTCATTATCAGTGGGCGTGAAAGTAGTATCTAAATTCCTATTAAGGTCTTCCTTTGTTCCTACCTTTTTGTAAGGTAAGTCGTTTATTGTGAAGGTTTGATTTCTTGATGTAGTAACACGAGTTTTTGCAAAGGTTCGACTATTGGTATGAATGTTTCACTCAATGCTCTATCAAAGTTATTTTTTTCATACTTTAGTAAGTTGTACTTGCGTTTAACAGCATTTCATACTTTGACAAGCTGATGAATTATATTCTTCTTTCGTTGAATGTCAGCCATGTTGATGCTTCAACGTCCAATGATATACTGCTAATTTTGTATAAGTATGCGCTATATTTATAGCAAAACAGTCGAAGCCCTTTCGATATCTCCCACAATTGATTTTACTATCCTTGTTGTTCATCAAAAATTCGTACTTATCATTTCTCCAGCATTTAAAGCACAATTCCTTAAAACTTGCGGATGTCCTGTCTGAATTGACATGATAATCGTACAAATGTCTATGATGTTGCATTTTAACTATATTAAGAATCTGTCCATACAACTCACTATTATTGTATTTATAAGACAATGCTGTATATCTACTACTCGATACTACTGGACAGACGGCGCAACCCACGGAGATCCAACCTCGAGTTATTTAAATACTTAATTATAAACAAATTAATTATTACTATACATGCAAGTTCTAACTGCATAAATAATTTTATAAATATATACATTACCGAACGTTTATTTCTCCATATATATATATTATATATATATATATATATATATGGTACACAAAATTTGACATATAAGATGTAATTGTAATTGATTGTATAAGTTGTAATTTATACTGACTCTTTAACGGTAATTTATTCAATTTATTAACTATAGCACCCTGGCGAGTATATGTAAATACGATTTTTATTACAAATTAACAAACCCGAAATTTATCTAAATTAAATTAACTAACACCACCACGACAATAATAATTTCTCGGACTCTAACTAATTAAATTTCGTATTTAACGGTTACCCGCTGCCTGTAAAATGGCCGCTCCTGACTCTACTCGCACGCACCGTTTGCCGACCGCGTTGCAGGTATTACAAGTAACCTGTAACACAATTTGCACTAACTCTGGAACCCTCGACCTGAAACAAATAAATGACCTACGTCGAACACATAACAGCTTCAACTCTCCACCAAGCCTCGAACCTGGACTGCACTGAAACAAGCTAAAAGAAAGGAAATTTTTAAACTAGAAATTACAAAAACTCTCTTGAATAAATCCGAGGGCCGGGCGCCTTGTGGGTAAAGACTCGCCGACCTAAAATATATCCACTCACGTTGAAATAAATTCAAATTAGTAACTCTCTCCACAAAAATCAACGGCTACTCCTGCTCAAATGATTCTTCTCTAAAAGAAATGCGGCTACTCTAAACAAGCGACCGTACTCGGCGAGGGCTCCGGACGGAATGGGCAGGGCGGAAGCATTCCAGTCTTCTCCTCGTGGCGTCCATGCACCCTAGCTCCCTTTATTTTACCTTAACTCAATGTTCTCTCCTTTTCTAACACCTGTTGGCATAGGCCCTCAACTCGATTTTCACTAGAGTTGTAACCGGAGGATAGTTACTTCTCTAGTTTTTCCCATCATGCATTGCGCCCCTGTGACGCGTGTAATTTAAAATATTAAACAGCGCCCTCTTTACTGCAACGCTTCTCCGATAAGCATATACCCCATTACTCAATAATATAATGTATAATAATTGATAGAGCGAGATGCGCTCGTTGTAAACGCGCCTTGCTTCCTTCTCCTGCCGCGCGCTGTCTAAGGCCGCATGGCCAGCGCCCGCCTAGTTGTCAGCTGTTCTCGTCGTTGTCCTTATGGATGACGCTGGAGCTCATCGCGCTCCGATCGCGGTCTCGGGTGTCCGCGTACGCGAGTGTGTATATGTGTGTGAGTGTATCATCGTCTGCTGATGCTGTGCTGCTGCTGCTACGGCCCCACGGCTCCCGGTCGCTTCTATCGTCTCTCGCTATGAAACTGAAGTCTAAACTTGTAATGGGCATGAGAAAGAAAAAGAAGCCATCTACTACACTGCAGAACATACACGGTGGTCCTCGGCAAAATTCAACCGAAACGTGTTTGCACTTTGGATTTTCCTTTTGCATATGATTTGAGGCCCTTTCAGGACCACATTTCAATAGAAACTAAAATCCAGGAATAAGCACTTTTTTTAATTCAATTTTGAAATTTTTGTATGGGTAGTCAATGACGAAAATTTTTTTTCATGGGTAATCTAGAAAATTTATTTTTATTATAGTGTTTAACAATTGAATTATACATTAATTACATATGTACAGTACACTTTCTCGCAAATATATACAAAAATAATCACAATTTATGCTGCAATGAAAGCATAATAAGATTAATAAGTATAAGAACATTTCAAATGTGTTGTGAATTATATTCGCAGACTGCTCTTAATAATTTATTTGCATAATCTGGATGTTTTTTTGATACTTTATACTTAGCCCATGTTTTGGAAAAATCATAATGCACTGCTTCCATAGCTTGCTCACTATAAAAGCCGAGACCGAGATTATGTTCAACACAAAATTCTTTTACATGAAATAAAACTGCGTGGACTTTCGGTGTTACAAATATACCTAAAGATAGATACGCATCTTTGAACGCATCTTTGAACGCATCTATAGATTCAACAAATTTCGGATTTAAAAAAACAGTAAAGCAAGAGTCAAAAACGGTTTTGAACTTTTTAAATACATCCACATATTTCAAACAACCCAGGTTACGGTTGGATCGCAAGAACCTTTTTTAACAAATTGGAAGCTATCTGTTCTTTAGATTTAAAATCTAGTGAAGTAACACAGCTTAAAATTTTGTGTACTACAGTAGCTTTTCTACAAATATGACTTTTACCTGCATGTATTTTAGAAAATTATTTTGAGCAGCATTTCATAACTAGAGGTTTTCTTTTTTTTCTTCATTCAGCTGAGAATTACGTTCAGTTCCAAAAACATTATTGGGAATAACTTTGTCCTTGCCATTCTTTCTTGCTCGTTCATAAAAAAAACAATTACACTTTGCACTTGCATTTGATCTTGTATCTTTCTTCAACCTATATTGCGAAAAATCTATTAGCGAGATCTTTTTTTCGTCGAGATTTTTACGGTATAAATTGGACTTGCAAGATGCACACACTACTTTTGGAAGGACTCATTTTTTTCGTCATAACTTTTAAATAGTTTACATATTTTATCTCTCAAAGCTGATGTTATGTCAATAATCCGTTTACTTTTATCCCAACAAAGTAAGCAAATAACAGAGCGATTTTCCTCATGAGTACGCGCGTGATTTTTTATAATAATCGGCGGCATGGTGTTAAATAGACTGCTACAAAAGGACTGACTGAATTATTGTACACTAACATCGTTGGAATATTCAGATATACAAACACATGCTCGACAATACACTCACGAATATACGCGACACATATATACGCTATTCACATTTTCATCCTTACAAGGTACTTATAGAATGTACTAGTGCCCAGTAGTATTCAGTTTCAATTAATTTTTTAAAATACTTTGAAAGTATATGATTTATATTAACTTTTACCACGATAATTTACACTTCTGTACATATTTGCGAGAAAGTGTACTGTAAATATGTAATTAACGTATAATTCAATTGTTAACCCTTTCGTACACATAAGAGTTACAGCTATGGTGCGGGGAAACTGTTTACATTTCACAGGGTCCCGAGCCGCGCTGAACCCGAATCCGAGGTCAGATTTTGAAAATTCGAGATGGCGGATCCAATATGGCGGACGGAAAAGTAAAAAAATCGAGATTTTGAAAAACAAAAACGTTTTGCGTATTCTACGTGAAAACACAAATAGATACTGTTTTTGGTATTTTTTCGATATCTCTCTTAGTTCTTGAGTAAAAAATTCATAAACTTTAAAAATAACGCAGACCTATTTGCCGTCTATTTCGTTCATGCACATAAGCGTTGCAACCACATGAGTAGGAAACTGATTATGCTCTAAGGGTTCCCGAGCCGCGCTGAACCCGAATCCGAGGCCAGATTTTAAAAATTCAAGATGGCGGATCCAATATTTCGTATTCTACGTGAAAACACAAATAGATACTGTTTTTGGTGTTTTTTCGATATCACTCTTACTTCTTGAGTAAACAATTCATAAACTTTGAAAATAACGCAGACCTATTTGCCGTCTATTCCGTTCATGCACATAAGCGTTGCAACCACAAGAGTAGGCAACTGATTATGCTCTAAGGGTTCCCGAGCCGCGCTGAACCCGAATCCGAGGTCAGATTTTGAAAATTCAAGATGGCGGATCCAATATGGCGGACGGAAAAGTAAAAAAATCGAGATTTTGAAAAACAAAAACGTTTTTCGTATTCTACGTGAAAACACAAATAGATACTGTTTTTGGTGTTTTTTCGATATCTCTTTTAGTTGTTGGGTAAAAAATTCATAAACTTCGAGCCGCGCTGAACCCGAATCCGGGGTCAGATTTTGAAAATTCAAGATGGCGGATCAAATATGGCGGACGGAAAAGTAAAAAAATAGAGATTTTGAAAAACAAAAACGTTTATCGTATTCTACGTGAAAACACAAATAGATACTGTTTTTGGTGTTTTTTCGATATCTCTCTTAGTTCTTGAGTAAAAAATTCATAAACTTTGAAAATAACGCAGACCTATTTGCCGTCTATTTCGTTCATGCACATAAGCGTTGCAACCACATGAGTAGGAAACTGATTATGCTCTAAGGGTTCCCGAGCCGCGCTGAACCCGAATCCGAGGCCAGATTTTAAAAATTCAAGATGGCGGATCCAATATGGCGGACGGAAAAGTAAAAAAATCGAGATTTTGAAAAACAAAAACGTTTTTCGTATTCTACGTGAAAACACTAATAGATACTGTTTTTGGTGTTTTTTCGATATCTCTCTTAGTTTTTGGGTAAAAAATTCATAAACTTCGAGCCGCGCTGAACCCGAATCCGGGGTCAGATTTTGAAAATTCAAGATGGCGGATCAAATATGGCGGACGGAAAAGTAAAAAAATAGAGATTTTGAAAAACAAAAACGTTTATCGTATTCTACGTGAGAACACAAATAGATACTGTTTTTTGTGTTTTTTCGATATCTCTCTTAGTTCTTGAGTAAAAAATTCATAAACTTTGAAAATAACGCAGACCTATTTGCCGTCTATTCCGTTCATGCACATAAGCGTTGCAACTACATGAGTAGGAAACTGATTATGCTCCAAGGGTTCCCGAGCAGCGCTGAACCCGAATCCGAGGTCAGATTTTGAAAATTCAAGATGGCGGATCCAATATGGCTGACGGAAAAGTAAAAAAATCGACGTTTTTGAAAAACAAAAACGCTTTTCGTATTCTACGTGAAAACACAAATAGACACTGTTTTTGGTGTTTTTTCGATATCTCTCTTGGTTCTTGAGTAAAAAATTCATAAACTTTGAAAATAACGCAGACCTATTTGCCGTCTATTCCGTTCATGCACATAAGCGTTGCAACCACATGAGTAGGAAACTGATTATGCTCTAAGGGTTCCTGAGCCGCGCTGAACCCGAATCCGAGGCCAGATTTTAAAAATTCAAGATGGCGGATCCAATATGGCGGACGGAAAAGTAAAAAAATCGAGTTTTTGAAAAACTAAAACGTTTTTCGTATTCTACGTGAAAACACAAATAGATACTGTTTTTGGTGTTTTTTCGATATCACTCTTACTTCTTGAGTAAAAAATTCATAAACTTTGAAAATAACGCAGAACTATTTGCCGTCTATTCCGTTCATGCACATAAGCGTTGCAACCACATGAGTAGGAAACTGATTATGCTCTAAGGGTTCCCGAGCCGCGTTGAACCCGAATCCGAGGTCAGATTTTGAAAATTAAAGATGGCGGATCCAATATGGCGGACGTAAAAGTTAAAAAATCGAGATTTTGAAAAACAAAAACGTTTTTCGTATTCCACGTGAAAACACAAATAGATACTGTTTTTGGTGTTTTTTTGATATCTCTTTTAGTTGTTGGGTAAAAAATTCATAAACTTCGAGCCGCGCTGAACCCGAATCCGGGGTCAGATTTTGAAAATTCAAGATGGCGGATCCAATATGGCGGACGGAAAAGTAAAAAAATCGCGATTATGAGAAACAAAAACGTTTTTCGTATTCTACGCAAAAACACAAATAGATACTGTTTTTTGTGTTTTTTCGATATCTCTTTTAGTTGTTGGGTAAAAAATTCATAAACTTCGAGCCGCGCTGAACCCGAATCCGGAGTCAGATTTTGAAAATTCAAGATGGCGGATCAAATATGGCGGACGGAAAAGTAAAAAAATAGAGATTTTGAAAAACAAAAACGTTTATCGTATTCTACGTGAGAACACAAATAGATACTGTTTTTTGTGTTTTTTCGATATCTCTCTTAGTTCTTGAGTAAAAAATTCATAAACTTTGAAAATAACGCAGACCTATTTGCCGTCTATTCCGTTCATGCACATAAGCGTTGCAACTACATGAGTAGGAAACTGATTATGCTCCAAGGGTTCCCGAGCAGCGCTGAACCCGAATCCGAGGTCAGATTTTGAAAATTCAAGATGGCGGATCCAATATGGCTGACGGAAAAGTAAAAAAATCGAGGTTTTTGAAAAACAAAAACGCTTTTCGTATTCTACGTGAAAACACAAATAGACACTGTTTTTGGTGTTTTTTCGATATCTCTCTTGGTTCTTGAGTAAAAAATTCATAAACTTTGAAAATAACGCAGACCTATTTGCCGTCTATTCCGTTCATGCACATAAGCGTTGCAACCACATGAGTAGGAAACTGATTATGCTCTAAGGGTTCCTGAGCCGCGCTGAACCCGAATCCGAGGCCAGATTTTAAAAATTCAAGATGGCGGATCCAATATGGCGGACGGAAAAGTAAAAAAATCGAGTTTTTGAAAAACAAAAACGTTTTTCGTATTCTACGTGAAAACACAAATAGATACTGTTTTTGGTGTTTTTTCGATATCACTCTTACTTCTTGAGTAAAAAATTCATAAACTTTGAAAATAACGCAGAACTATTTGCCGTCTATTCCGTTCATGCACATAAGCGTTGCAACCACATGAGTAGGAAACTGATTATGCTCTAAGGGTTCCCGAGCCGCGTTGAACCCGAATCCGAGGTCAGATTTTGAAAATTAAAGATGGCGGATCCAATATGGCGGACGTAAAAGTTAAAAAATCGAGATTTTGAAAAACAAAAACGTTTTTCGTATTCCACGTGAAAACACAAATAGATACTGTTTTTGGTGTTTTTTTGATATCTCTTTTAGTTGTTGGGTAAAAAATTCATAAACTTCGAGCCGCGCTGAACCCGAATCCGGGGTCAGATTTTGAAAATTCAAGATGGCGGATCCAATATGGCGGACGGAAAAGTAAAAAAATCGCGATTATGAGAAACAAAAACGTTTTTCGTATTCTACGCGAAAACACAAATAGATACTGTTTTTTGTGTTTTTTCGATATCTCTTTTAGTTGTTGGGTAAAAAATTCATAAACTTCGAGCCGCGCTGAACCCGAATCCGGAGTCAGATTTTGAAAATTCAAGATGGCGGATCAAATATGGCGGACGGAAAAGTAAAAAAATAGAGATTTTGAAAAACAAAAACGTTTATCGTATTCTACGTGAAAACACAAATAGATACTGTTTTTGGTGTTTTTTCGATATCAATCTTAGTTCTTGAGTAAAAAATTCATAAACTTTGAAAATAATGCAGACCTATTTGCCGTTTATTCCGTTCATGCACATAAGCGTTGCAACCACATGAGTAGGAAACTGATTATGCTCTAAGGGTTCCCGAGCCGCGCTGAACCCGAATCCGAGGTCAGATTTTGAAAATTCAAGATGGCGGATCCAATATGGCTGACGGAAAAGTAAAAAAATCGCGATTATGAAAAACAAAAACGTTTTTCGTATTCTACGTGAGAACACAAATAGATACTGTTTTTTGTGTTTTTTCGATATCTCTCTTAGTTCTTGAGTAAAAAATTCATAAACTTTGAAAATAACGCAGACCTATTTGCCGTCTATTCCGTTCATGCACATAAGCGTTGCAACTACATGAGTAGGAAACTGATTATGCTCCAAGGGTTCCCGAGCAGCGCTGAACCCGAATCCGAGGTCAGATTTTGAAAATTCAAGATGGCGGATCCAATATGGCTGACGGAAAAGTAAAAAAATCGAGGTTTTTGAAAAACAAAAACGCTTTTCGTATTCTACGTGAAAACACAAATAGACACTGTTTTTGGTGTTTTTTCGATATCTCTCTTGGTTCTTGAGTAAAAAATTCATAAACTTTGAAAATAACGCAGACCTATTTGCCGTCTATTCCGTTCATGCACATAAGCGTTGCAACCACATGAGTAGGAAACTGATTATGCTCTAAGGGTTCCTGAGCCGCGCTGAACCCGAATCCGAGGCCAGATTTTAAAAATTCAAGATGGCGGATCCAATATGGCGGACGGAAAAGTAAAAAAATCGAGTTTTTGAAAAACAAAAACGTTTTTCGTATTCTACGTGAAAACACAAATAGATACTGTTTTTGGTGTTTTTTCGATATCACTCTTACTTCTTGAGTAAAAAATTCATAAACTTTGAAAATAACGCAGAACTATTTGCCGTCTATTCCGTTCATGCACATAAGCGTTGCAACCACATGAGTAGGAAACTGATTATGCTCTAAGGGTTCCCGAGCCGCGTTGAACCCGAATCCGAGGTCAGATTTTGAAAATTAAAGATGGCGGATCCAATATGGCGGACGTAAAAGTTAAAAAATCGAGATTTTGAAAAACAAAAACGTTTTTCGTATTCCACGTGAAAACACAAATAGATACTGTTTTTGGTGTTTTTTTGATATCTCTTTTAGTTGTTGGGTAAAAAATTCATAAACTTCGAGCCGCGCTGAACCCGAATCCGGGGTCAGATTTTGAAAATTCAAGATGGCGGATCCAATATGGCGGACGGAAAAGTAAAAAAATCGCGATTATGAGAAACAAAAACGTTTTTCGTATTCTACGCGAAAACACAAATAGATACTGTTTTTTGTGTTTTTTCGATATCTCTTTTAGTTGTTGGGTAAAAAATTCATAAACTTCGAGCCGCGCTGAACCCGAATCCGGAGTCAGATTTTGAAAATTCAAGATGGCGGATCAAATATGGCGGACGGAAAAGTAAAAAAATAGAGATTTTGAAAAACAAAAACGTTTATCGTATTCTACGTGAAAACACAAATAGATACTGTTTTTGGTGTTTTTTCGATATCAATCTTAGTTCTTGAGTAAAAAATTCATAAACTTTGAAAATAATGCAGACCTATTTGCCGTTTATTCCGTTCATGCACATAAGCGTTGCAACCACATGAGTAGGAAACTGATTATGCTCTAAGGGTTCCCGAGCCGCGCTGAACCCGAATCCGAGGTCAGATTTTGAAAATTCAAGATGGCGGATCCAATATGGCTGACGGAAAAGTAAAAAAATCGCGATTATGAAAAACAAAAACGTTTTTCGTATTCTACGTGAGAACACAAATAGATACTGTTTTTTGTGTTTTTTCGATATCTCTCTTAGTTCTTGAGTAAAAAATTCATAAACTTTGAAAATAACGCAGACCTATTTGCCGTCTATTCCGTTCATGCACATAAGCGTTGCAACTACATGAGTAGGAAACTGATTATGCTCCAAGGGTTCCCGAGCAGCGCTGAACCCGAATCCGAGGTCAGATTTTGAAAATTCAAGATGGCGGATCCAATATGGCTGACGGAAAAGTAAAAAAATCGAGATTTTAAAAACAAAAACGCTTTTCGTATTCTACGTGAAAACACAAATAGATACTGTTTTTGGTGTTTTTTCGATATCTCTCTTAGTTCTTGAGTAAAAAATTCATAAACTTTGAAAATAACGCAGACCTATTTGCCGTCTATTCCCTTCATGCACATAAGCGTTGCAACCACATGAGTTGGAAACTGATTATGCTCTAAGGGTTCCCGAGCCGCGCTGAACCCGAATCCGAGGTCAGATTTTGAAAATTCAAAATGGCGGATCCAATATGGCGGACGGAAAAGTAAAAAAATCGCGATTATGAAAAACAAAAACGTTTTTCGTATTCTACGTGAAAACACAAATAGATACTGTTTTTTGTGTTTTTTCGATATCCTTAGTTGTTGAGTTAAAAATTCATAAACTTTGAAAACATCGCAGACCTATTTGCCGTCTATTCCGTTCATGCACATAAGCGTTGCAACCACATGAGTAGGAAACTGATTATGCTCTAAGGGTTCCCGAGCCGCGCTGAACCCGAATCCGAGGTCAGATTTTGAAAATTAAAGATGGCGGATCCATTATGGCGGACGTAAAAGTAAAAAAATCGAGATTTTGAAAAACAAAAACGTTTTTCGTATTCTACGTGAAAACACTAATAGATACTGTTTTTGGTGTTTTTTCGATATCTCTCTTAGTTCTTGAGTAAAAAATTCATAAACTTTGAAAATAACGCAGACCTATTTGCCGTCTATTCCGTTCATGCACATAAGCGTTGCAACTACATGAGTAGGAAACTGATTATGCTCCAAGGGTTCCCGAGCAGCGCTGAACCCGAATCCGAGGTCAGATTTTGAAAATTCAAGATGGCGGATCCAATATGGCTGACGGAAAAGTAAAAAAATCGAGGTTTTTGAAAAACAAAAACGCTTTTCGTATTCTACGTGAAAACACAAATAGACACTGTTTTTGGTGTTTTTTCGATATCTCTCTTAGTTCTTGAGTAAAAAATTCATAAACTTTGAAAATAACGCAGACCTATTTGCCGTCTATTCCGTTCATGCACATAAGCGTTGCAACTACATGAGTAGGAAACTGATTATGCTCCAAGGGTTCCCGAGCAGCGCTGAACCCGAATCCGAGGTCAGATTTTGAAAATTCAAGATGGCGGATCCAATATGGCTGACGGAAAAGTAAAAAAATCGAGATTTTAAAAACAAAAACGCTTTTCGTATTCTACGTGAAAACACAAATAGACACTGTTTTTGGTGTTTTTTCGATATCACTCTTAGTTCTTGAGTAAAAAATTCATAAACTTTGAAAATAACGCAGACCTATTTGCCGTCTATTCCGTTCATGCACATAAGCGTTGCAACTACATGAGTAGGAAACTGATTATGCTCCAAGGGTTCCCGAGCAGCGCTGAACCCGAATCCGAGGTCAGATTTTGAAAATTCGAGATGGGGGATCCAATATGGCGGACGGAAAAGTAAAAAAATCGAGATTTTGAAAAACAAAAACGTTTTCCGTATTCTACGTGAAAACACAAATAGACACTGTTTTTGGTGTTTTTTCGATATCACTCTTAGTTCTTGAGTAAAAAATTCATAAACTTTGAAAATAACGCAGACCTATTTGCCGTCTATTCCGTTCATGCACATAAGCGTTGCAACCACATGAGTAGGAAACTGATTATGCTCTAAGGATTCCCGAGCCGCGCTGAACCCGAATCCGAGGTCAGATTTTGAAAATTCAAAATGGCGGATCCAATATGGCGGACGGAAAAGTAAAAAAATCGCGATTATGAAAAACAAAAACGTTTTTCGTATTCTACGTGAAAACACAAATAGATACTGTTTTTTGTGTTTTTTCGATATCTCTTAGTTGTTGAGTTAAAAATTCATAAACTTTGAAAACATCGCAGACCTATTTGCCGTCTATTCCGTTCATGCACATAAGCGTTGCAACCACATGAGTAGGAAACTGATTACGCTCCAAGGGTTCCCGAGCAGCGCTGAACCCGAATCCGAGGTCAGATTTTGAAAATTCAAGATGGCGGATCCAATATGGCTGACGGAAAAGTAAAAAAATCGAGATTTTATAAACAAAAACGTTTTTCGTATTCTACGTGAAAACACAAATAGATACTGTTTTTGGTGTTTTTTCGATATCTCTCTTAGTTCTTGAGTAAAAAATTCATAAACTTTGAAAATAACGCAGACCTATTTGCCGTCTATTCCCTTCATGCACATAAGCGTTGCAACCACATGAGTTGGAAACTGATTATGCTCTAAGGGTTCCCGAGCCGCGCTGAACCCGAATCCGAGGTCAGATTTTGAAAATTCGAGATGGGGGATCCAATATGGCGGACGGAAAAGTAAAAAAATCGAGATTTTGAAAAACAAAAACGTTTTTCGTATTCTACGTGAAAACACAAATAGACACTGTTTTTGGTGTTTTTTCGATATCACTCTTAGTTCTTGAGTAAAAAATTCATAAACTTTGAAAATAACGCAGACCTATTTGCCGTCTATTCCGTTCATGCACATAAGCGTTGCAACCACATGAGTAGGAAACTGATTATGCTCTAAGGATTCCCGAGCCGCGCTGAACCCGAATCCGAGGTCAGATTTTGAAAATTCAAAATGGCGGATCCAATATGGCGGACGGAAAAGTAAAAAAATCGCGATTATGAAAAACAAAAACGTTTTTCGTATTCTACGTGAAAACACAAATAGATACTGTTTTTTGTGTTTTTTCGATATCTCTTAGTTGTTGAGTTAAAAATTCATAAACTTTGAAAACATCGCAGACCTATTTGCCGTCTATTCCGTTCATGCACATAAGCGTTGCAACCACATGAGTAGGAAACTGATTATGCTCTAAGGGTTCCCGAGCCGCGCTGAACCCGAATCCGAGGTCAGATTTTGAAAATTAAAGATGGCGGATCCATTATGGCGGACGTAAAAGTAAAAAAATCGAGATTTTGAAAAACAAAAACGTTTTTCGTATTCTACGTGAAAACACTAATAGATACTGTTTTTGGTGTTTTTTCGATATCTCTCTTAGTTTTTGGGTAAAAAATTCATAAACTTCGAGCCGCGCTGAACCCGAATCCGGGGTCAGATTTTGAAAATTCAAGATGGCGGATCAAATATGGCGGACGGAAAAGTAAAAAAATAGAGATTTTGAAAAACAAAAACGTTTATCGTATTCTACGTGAAAACACAAATAGATACTGTTTTTGGTGTTTTTTCGATATCTCTCTTAGTTCTTGAGTAAAAAATTCATAAACTTTGAAAATAACGCAGACCTATTTGCCGTCTATTCCGTTCATGCACATAAGCGTTGCAACCACATGAGTAGGAAACTGATTATGCTCTAAGGGTTCCCGAGCCGCGCTGAACCCGAATCCGAGGTCAGATTTTGAAAATTAAAGATGGCGGATCCATTATGGCGGACGTAAAAGTAAAAAAATCGAGATTTTGAAAAACAAAAACGTTTTTCGTATTCTACGTGAAAACACTAATAGATACTGTTTTTGGTGTGTTTTCGATATCTCTCTTAGTTTTTGGGTAAAAAATTCATAAACTTCGAGCCGCGCTGAACCCGAATCCGGGGTCAGATTTTGAAAATTAAAGATGGCGGATCCATTATGGCGGACGTAAAAGTAAAAAAATCGAGATTTTGAAAAACAAAAACGTTTTTCGTATTCTACGTGAAAACACAAATAGATACTGTTTTTTGTGTTTTTTCGATATCTCTTAGTTGTTGAGTTAAAAATTCATAAACTTTGAAAACATCGCAGACCTATTTGCCGTCTATTCCGTTCATGCACATAAGCGTTGCAACCACATGAGTAGGAAACTGATTATGCTCTAAGGGTTCCCGAGCCGCGCTGAACCCGAATCCGAGGTCAGATTTTGAAAATTAAAGATGGCGGATCCATTATGGCGGACGTAAAAGTAAAAAAATCGAGATTTTGAAAAACAAAAACGTTTTTCGTATTCTACGTGAAAACACTAATAGATACTGTTTTTGGTGTTTTTTCGATATCTCTCTTAGTTTTTGGGTAAAAAATTCATAAACTTCGAGCCGCGCTGAACCCGAATCCGGGGTCAGATTTTGAAAATTCAAGATGGCGGATCAAATATGGCGGACGGAAAAGTAAAAAAATAGAGATTTTGAAAAACAAAACCGTTTATCGTATTCTACGTGAAAACACAAATAGATACTGTTTTTGGTGTTTTTTCGATATCTCTCTTAGTTCTTGAGTAAAAAATTCATAAACTTTGAAAATAACGCAGACCTATTTGCCGTCTATTCCGTTCATGCACATAAGCGTTGCAACCACATGAGTAGGAAACTGATTATGCTCTAAGGATTCCCGAGCTGCGCTGAACCCGAATCCGAGGTCAGATTTTGAAAATTAAAGATGGCGGATCCATTATGGCGGACGTAAAAGTAAAAAAATCGAGATTTTGAAAAACAAAAACGTTTTTCGTATTCTACGTGAAAACACTAATAGATACTGTTTTTGGTGTTTTTTCGATATCTCTCTTAGTTTTTGGGTAAAAAATTCATAAACTTCGAGCCGCGCTGAACCCGAATCCGGGGTCAGATTTTGAAAATTCAAGATGGCGGATCAAATATGGCGGACGGAAAAGTAAAAAAATCGCGATTATGAAAAACAAAAACGTTTTTCGTATTCTACGTGAAAACACAAATAGATACTGTTTTTTGTGTTTTTTCGATATCTCTCTTAGTTCTTGAGTAAAAAATTCATAAACTTTGAAAATAACGCAGACCTATTTGCCGTCTATTCCGTTCATGCACATAAGCGTTGCAACTACATGAGTAGGAAACTGATTATGCTCTAAGGGTTCCCGAGCCGTGCTGAACCCGAATCCGAGGTCAGATTTTGAAAATTAAAGATGGCGGATCCATTATGGCGGACGTAAAAGTAAAAAAATCGAGATTTTGAAAAACAAAAACGTTTTTCGTATTCTACGTGAAAACACAAATAGATACTGTTTTTGGTGTTTTTTCGATATCTCTTTTAGTTGTTGGGTAAAAAATTCATAAACTTCGAGCCGCGCTGAACCCGAATCCGGGGTCAGATTTTGAAAATTCAAGATGGCGGATCAAATATGGCGGACGGAAAAGTAAAAAAATAGAGATTTTGAAAAACAAAAACGTTTATCGTATTCTACGTGAAAACACAAATAGATACTGTTTTTGGTGTTTTTTCGATATCTCTCTTAGTTCTTGAGTAAAAAATTCATAAACTTTGAAAATAACGCAGACCTATTTGCCGTCTATTCCGTTCATGCACATAAGCGTTGCAACCACATGAGTAGGAAACTGATTATGCTCTAAGGGTTCCCGAGCCGCGCTGAACCCGAATCCGAGGTCAGATTTTGAAAATTCAAGATGGCGGATCCAATATGGCGGACGGAAAAGTAAAAAAATCGCGATTATGAAAAACAAAAACGTTTTTCGTATTCTACGTGAAAACACAAATAGATACTGTTTTTGGTGTTTTTTCGATATCTCTCTTAGTTCTTGAAAAAAAAATTCATAAACTTCGAGCCGCGCTGAACCCGAATCCGGGGTCAGATTTTGAAAATTCAAGATGGCGGATCCAATATGGCGGACGGAAAAGTAAAAAAATCGCGATTATGAAAAACAAAAACGTTTTTCGTATTCTACGTGAAAACACAAATAGATACTGTTTTTGGTGTTTTTTCGATATCTCTCTTAGTTCTTGAAAAAAAAATTCATAAACTTTGAAAATAACGCAGACCTATTTGCCGTGTATTCCGTTCATGCATATAAGCGTTGCAACCACATGAGTAGGAAACTGATTATGCTCCAAGGGTTCCCGAGCAGCGCTGAACCCGAATCCGAGGTCAGATTTTGAAAATTCAAGATGGCGGATCCAATATGTCGGACGAAAAAGTAAAAAAATCGAGATTTTGAAAAACAAAAACGTTTTTCGTATTCTACGTGAAAACACAAATAGATACGGTTTTTGGTGTTTTTCGATATCTCTCTTAGTTCTTGAGTAAAAAATTCATAAACTTTGAAAATAACGCAGACCTATTTGCCGTCTATTCCGTTCATGCACATAAGCGTTGCAACCACATGAGTAGGAAACTGATTATACTCCAAGGGTTCCCGAGCAGCGCTGAACCCGAATCCGAGGTCAGATTTTGAAAATTCAAGATGGCGGATCAAATATGGCGCACGAAAAAGTAAAAAAATCGAGATTTTGAAAAACAAAAACGTTTTTCGTATTCTACGTGAAAACACAAATAGATACTGTTTTTGGTGTTTTTTCGATATCTCTCTTAGTTCTTGAGTAAAAAATTCATAAACTTTGAAAATAACGCAGACCTATTTGCCGTCTATTCCGTTCATGCACATAAGCGTTGGAACCACATGAGTAGGAAACTGATTATGCTCTAAGGGTTCCCGAGCCGCGCTGAACCCGAATCCGAGGTCAGATTTTGAAAATTCAAGATGGCGGATCCAATATGGCGGACGAAAAAGTAAAAAAATCGAGATTTTGAAAAACAAAAAGAAAAGGGACCCTATGAAATGTAAAGAGTTTCCCCGCACCATAGCTGTAACTCTTATGTGCACGAAAAGGTTAAACACTATAATAAAATTATATTTTCTAGATTACCCATGAAAAAAAATTTTCGTAATTGACTACCTATAAAAAATTTTCAAAATTGAATTAAAAAAGTGCTTATTCCTCGATTTTAGTTTCTATTGAAATGTGGTCCTGAAAGAGCCTCAAATCATATCAAAAGGAAAATCCGAAGTGTAAACACGTTTCGGTTGAATTTTGCCGAGGACCACCGTGCATAGTGAAGGCCGCTTCTAAGTCAGTAATTCCAAACAATTCCGCTCGCAGGATCATTGTTTCAGCTCTGAAAGGTGCACGAAATGCTGTTAAAATGACTGGTAGTAAATGGAATATAATAATTCCACGTGTACTATCTGTACAGTAAAAGTCTGAGTAATGTGCAATAACGGGACCGAGCGAAATGTGCACTGTGAACGACCTAACCCAACTGATTTACCAATTGGGTGGAAGCACCCGACCTAGCCTAAGTGCTCCCAACAATTACAGAAAAGTATCGGGGCTTTCTTTTAACAGTGTACAATTCTGATTATTCACACAGTGCGCAGACTTTTCCTGTGCCATCAAAAGTAGGAGGATTCTTACCATTTCTTATATCTATATTTGCCGCCTTAAGTGCAGCTGTTGCAGTCAAAGTTGAGGCTGCCGAAATAGCAAAAACGGTCAACGATACAAAAGGTCACTCAAAGGTTACTCGAAGTAAGATTACCGCAAAGAGCATTTTCAAACGCTGTTCTCATAAAATATGTCGAGCAAAAATCTAGTCATTATAAGTCGAGCAGTCATGGAGAATTCATTAACTTTATGTTTTTTCGGTACTTCATCTATACTTGAAGCACAATATTCTCCACTAATTGAACTTTCACCAGATAAGAAATACGATCTCGGTTTAGTTGAATATTTATCCTTTAATTCGATATCAAACATCGATGCAGGTAATAACAAGTTTTATGTAGATCAAGAAGTAATTTATTTATCTATTATTTATAGATTGAGGATATAGAGACCCACCTTTGTAAAACGCTTGTTTCAAAGGACATCTCAATCAGTCTGAAGACTAATAACAATACGCTTCGCAGTGTAATAAAGTGCAGTCAAACGATTGATATTCAACCACAAGATTTCGTCGGTCGTATACGGTAGACTAGTCATAGCCGATGGTACTGATGTGGAAAATACAAGTTTAGTCAACATCGCCATATGTTTGAGGAAATTAGGTATGATATCAATGCTATATAGGACGATAAATGCAAAAATATTGGTTTGACTAGTCTCATGAAAGGTTAGATATCACACAGTCCCAGTCAGAGTTTGATAATTGAAAATGCAGGTATGCTCGATGTTGAGGAGACGGAGCAGTTGACAAACGATACCGGCTACTTCGATGTAACCATACCATTGAGTTTGATTTTTGATTTCGCCGAAGACTATCGAAAAATCATAGTCAATGTCAAACATGAACTCATTCTCATTAGATCGAGAAACGATTTGAATGCAGTTATGCAGACAGCAACGAAAGTGGCTGGACGTAAAGTTTACGAAGAGCTCGAGATCGAGCTTATGAGAATCGAATGGTTAATTCCGTACGTAGTGATATCTAATGCCTACAAAAGACGTCAGCTGAATTACATACACAAGAGTAGACCAATGGAAATAAGTTTCCGCAGTTGGGAGTTGTACGAGTATCGTCCAGTACAACCCTGTAAGTAGCAATGTGAAAAAACTTATGTAAACCTTTTTGAAGAAGGTAGTGGGAGGTAAAGGTAGTGATGGTGGCGGTGGTGGTGTGTTAATTTCTATAAAGGAATGTGTTTCAGTGAGAAAAAAATCATTCCACTTCAAGATGCAATACTTGATGTACACGCAGAATTTGAAGATCGAGCCCGGCGAAGATTTTATTGTAACGGAGCTGGCGATAGTTCATCTCAACGATCACAACCGCGAACAACTTGTGTGTCTCTTCAAGGCCCCCTATCATTCGCCAAGCTCACTAATAAGTATAGACTGGAAAACTCGTGGTTTTCTTTCTCGTTCCGTCTCGTACCCAGAATCAGATAATATCATACGCGCCCATTAATTATTAATAATAACGGTTTGTGGTTTCAGTGCTGTGTTCCTTCGGTGCGAGGCTCGCTGCTGTGTATTTATTAAAAATAATGTAGCAACCACTAATAGTGCAATATGACCTAAATTAACCTAACCCAGCCTGTCATTTCCCCTGTATCTATCTCTGTCTAATTCTGCATGATATTTTAAGTGTTGCTTTATTACAAAAATTTTTATTAGTGACTATTCACTCGTCACAAACTTGTTTTCAGTTTGCTTATGCATAATTATAATATTACCATTAAATATTTAGAATTAACTGCTTAATGGAATCAAAATCCTACTTACACCCCTACATTTTAGTAATGAAAAATTTTATCAAATCGTTTTAATATATTGTATAATATTCATAAATGTAATACACACACACACGCACGCACGCTCGCACTCACGCACGCACGCACGCACACACACATACAAATACACGCACACTGAAACACACGGACGCATACACGCACGCATGACATTTTTTAAGGCTAGTCTATTCGGATTCCCCAAGGCATGAAACAATTTATACGTTAAAAAAAACACAAAAAAAAATTCACCATTACAAAGCTTTCTTTCAGAAAGCAGAATCTTAAAAATTTAGTTTTTCATATTTCTTTTAACTCTAGAGTTGAATTTTTAAATAGAAAACTTTTTTTCGGTATTTCCATTGCGTGACTGTAATAAAAATTCAGCATTTAAAAGTTCTGCCTGAAATTATATTTAACTTGAGACCATTTTGCACGAGGTCTAGAATGAAAGCTAACATGAAATACTAATTATTAAGATTTTTTGCTTTAAAAAAGGTGATGACGATCTGCTAGAATCTGAATATTACAATACAAATACGTACAATACATCATAATGCATGGGCTTATCAAGAAGAAATACCGAAGAAAAGTGCGGTATTTGAAAATTCTGCAAAAATTATATCCAACTTGATACCATTTTCTAACATGTCTAGAATTAAAGGAAATATAAAAAACTCAGGGTTTGGGAGTAACTAATTGGAAAGTTAGAAGTTAAGTTAAAAAGTTACTAAATTTTAACTTAACTTAGTTAGTTTTTGCAACCACCAAATTTTTAACTTAACTAGTTAATTATTTTAGAGTAACTTATAACTTTTCATCTTGTTTTATAAGTTAATTAATTGTACATTAAAATGAAGCAATTTAATTTTGTATATACAATAATTAATAAAACAACCCTAAAAATCGCTGTTTTTTAATAACAATTATTATAATTATATTAACTACGGTGATATTTTCTATTTTAACTTTGAGTTAAATCAACTCCACAAATTTCTTCATTTTAAACTTTATTTATTTATTTATTTATTTATGTACGGACTAAAAGTTCTTTTACAAAATATACATTGTTAGTATGATATATATCGAAATTATTTACAAGATGAGAACAGTAGCGAGATAATATAATATAGATATTTATATCGAACTAAGCATACAAGAGTGAGAAGCTGAATAGTGCCTGCTTAAACCTTAACAGTTTGCAAGATTTTTCATGTTTTGAGGAAGGGTATTCCATAATCTTCTTATTCTAGGAATTCCTGAGTATAAGGTAGAATTGGATGTATATCTCGACTCAGCAATCGGTCTAGGGTATCTTAAGGCGTATTCTATGTTTCTGGTTTTGAATAATTCGGATAAGGATTTACAGTTTACATATTTTCTCAAAATATTAAAAGTAACGGTACAGTCTCTAAGAGTATGCAAGGAACTGATGGGTTGCAATGTAGCTTTCGAAGCCAGGCCCATTTAGCAGTGGTCAAAGTAGGAGCGTTATGTCCTTAACTCCTAAAATATGAGAATTCAGGACAAATGTGATATTTGTCTAAATGCAGGCTCTACCATGAAAACTGGCACTCTCACTGCCAGCTACCTGCTTGATATTTTATAGAAATATTTGAAATTGTATCGCTTACTTTTTAATGTGCTGCGGATCCGCTAACTGCTTTCTGGACGAAGGTTGGAGGTCGATGAAATAATATTTTCCAATTCTCGAATTCACAGTAAAACTTTTATTTATTTCTTTATTCAGTACAATTTATTATAATTTGTAACAATGGAAATGCGCTGAATTTATTTGAAGAATACTTGAGGATTTTGCTAATGTAAGTTTATAATAGTCGGTTTATAAATTGTTTGACTGTATTTTTATTGGAAATTGGATAATGCATAGACATAAATTTTAATAGATAGATTATAAGCTTTGTAGAGATTTATGGTTCAGCTGTCGTATTTTATCGAGCCGCAGGTCCGCCTACTGTGGGCCTTACGAACGAACTGCTAGTAGATACTATATTCGAACTGATTCTTGAGACGTGCAGTCTCAATATATATGCTTGCCAAATTACATAAATTTTAGATTGCTATCTGATCATCTTCATGGTGCGTTGGCCTTCTCGATAGGTACCAAGGAGGGTTCGGCGCTTCCAAGAGGGTATAGGGTTTTTAGGAAATACAAATAATTACGAGATTTAATTTGAGTTTATTGGACCTTCGATAATGTTACAAGGTGTTAGTTGGAGAGGGAGAGAGTAGTTATGGGGGACTAGTGATCGTAGGCCTGAGCACGTTAGCTCCAGCCACGAGCACTGTGTCCACTTTTCCCGTTTGTGAAGGGAGCGTTAGTCTGGCTAGACAGACGTCTCCAGAGTTTCCAGGAAGAGTGCTCTCGAGCCTCCCCGCTCGCGTGTCCTTATATACTCGCGCTGCGCCGCGCGCCGCGAACGCTGCTCTTCGTTCCCACTACTCTCTCCTTAATCTCTCCCCTCTTTTCCGCTCATTATTTGCACGTTTCGGCTAGCACAGCTGTCCTTATCGCGTATTCGCATGCTCCGCGCAATTATTATGTACGACTTGCCGTTTTCGAATTTTCCAGTCCTCTCGTTTGACACATTACCCGGCTTTTGAATCGAACATGATTTTATAAACAATATAAACGTTGTACGAAAATTTCCATCCGATTCGCTGCTTCCCTGTAGCGGGTCGCTCCCCTCCTGCCCGTCACGGCGCGGAGAGGGGGGAAGCGCTCCGGCGGCGCCGCGAGTGGCGTCGGAGCTCACTGCTGCTTCGATCGTCGACTGATACGGACGCGCGAACTGTCACGGACGGGGCCTCTCGACACGGATCGAGTCCCTTGACGGGCTAAACCTGAGTCTTCTTCGTTTTTGTTCACCTGCTGCGCCAGGGTATTGCGGCGACGAACGTGCGTCATTGTATTTCCGTAAGTTACCGAAAAGGAATAAAAGTTCTATGTTCAATGTACTTGAGAGCGTTCTTTTCTTGACTTTCACACCTTCATCTCTCCCGTCAGAATTTGTAACATTGGTCCTAACCGAGCCGGATTTGTCAAGAAAAGAACCTTTCGAGCACTCGCGTAGCTGCATTTTTCGCGCCTAATTCTCGCGCCGGACGCTGATTAACCGCGCTTTTGCACCCATTCCCGCGCGTCAAGTCCGCTTCCCGCCTCGCCGCCATCTTGTTGCGTGCTCGGCGGATGCGATCGTGTGCGCGAGTCGACGCTTTCAACTGCATCGCTCTCGGTCGGCTTCTCTCTCTCTCTCACTTTTTCTTTGCGCGGCGGAAAGGTCGAGTGGCTTCGGGTCTCGCGGCGATCGGCGCCAGGGCCGGCTTCTCGATTGAGACCGTCTTTCGCGCCTCGGTGCAGCGGCTCGCGCTCTTTGGCGTCTCTCTCCATCTCTCTCGCACTCTGTGGTGTCTCTCTCCATCTCTCACGTACTCTTTGGCGTCTCTCTCCATCTCTCTCGCGCTCGAGTTTTGGAGCGCCGCCATGACGCCATCTCTCTCTCCTTCCCTCTCTCTCTCTCTCCTTTTCTGTAACTCTCTCTCTCTCTCCTTCTCTCCCGCTCTCTCTCTGTCTCACTCTCGTCCGTATGCTCGCGCGATTGCGTCGCTTGACGGAGCGAAGAGCCGAGTGCCTTCGGGTCGCGCCGCGATCGGCGTCGGAGATGGCTTTTCGCTTGAGAAGGTTTCCTATCGCGACGCGGGACGCTCTCGTGCTCTTGCCTATTTGGCGTCTCTCTCCATCTCTCTCGCGCTCGAGTTTTGGAGCGCCGCCATGACGCTCTTTCTCTCTCTTTCTCTCTCTCTCTCTCTCTCTCTGTGTCTCGCCCCCTCTCTCCCTCTCTCTCTCTCTCTGTCTCGCCCTCTCTCTCCCTCTCTCTCTCTGTGTCTCGCTCTCGCCCATGCGCTCGCGCGATCGCGTCGCTTGAGAGCCCTTACGACGACGGCGACACCCGTCCTTCGCAAGCGGCGGCGTATCGTCGGCTGAGGATCGGCGTGACGTGGGAGAGCCACCGACCGAGTGCGCCTCTCTCCCTCCCGTTCCTTCCGCAGGCCTCTTGAGTCCGTGTCATGCCCTCGGTCTCGCCCCGGGCCAGAGGTCTCCCGCCTGGGTCAACTCCCGGCGAGCTGAGATTACCTGGTTCGTGCGGCGCCTGGCCGAGGCCGTAACATTCGCACAGTGGCCTCTTTGATGGCTCCACTCCCGCGAAGCCCGACATCGTCGAATCGTCTGATCATGCCAGCCATCTCTCGATTCACTCTAACCGAGCCGCCTTGCTCCTACGCATCGGCCCTAGTAAACTATGACTGGTGCCTCCTTTGCAGAGCATGGACGCCACCCTCACTGAGCAGCGGGGACGTCTCAGCGTGATCCAGGACGCCGCCCGCGCCATTCGGGAGACGCCCGCCGAAGTGTGGACCGAGGGACTGCTACTCAGCCGACTGGAAATGTTAAACCAACACTGGGCGTGCTTCGAAGGCAACCACGTAGCATTGTTGCAGTCAGACGCGCCCCAGGACCGCCGCTACTTTGCCGAGAAGGACTATGCTCAGGCCGAGCAGAGCTACGTAGTCGCGCGAGGTCACATTTATGATGTCCGTGCCCGTCTGCATCCGGAGCCTCAGGCGAGCAGCACGCACATCGCCGACGAGTCACGTGGCGCAACCCGTCTCCCACGCATCATCATACCCGCTTTGAGCGGTCGTCGCAAGGATTGGGAATCCTTCCGCCATATGTTTCGCTCTTTAATCCACAACGACCCCCGTCTAAGCGACGTCGACAGAATATACTACCTGATGACTCACGTCCAGGGGGATGCTACGGCAGCATTCGAAAAAAGGGACTGCACCGGAGCGAACTACGCAACCGCATGGAGCAACCTCGAAGATCTATATGACAATCGCCGATTGCTCATACAAGATCATTTAACGGCCCTCAAGGGTCTCCGTCCGTTGAAGGAAGAGTCTGCGGCTAGCCTTCAATATCTTCAGGACGAGCTCAAACGACACCGCCACCAATTAAAGACTCTCGGTTGCCCAGTGGACCATTGGGACGACTGGCTGATTTTGTTTGCCTGCGATACGATGGACTCAGTAACTCGCCGAGATTGGGAGGAGGAGCTTGCGACCCTCGACGGCCTACCCGGCGATCGACGACATGAGCGCCCTACGTTTGACGTGCTGTCTGCTTTCTTGCGGCGGAGATGTCGCACGTTACGAGCCCTGGAGACGGCACCTCAGAAGCGAACAGCCACCGGAATGCCAAAAGGACTCACATCTACCACGGAGAGCTCACGTCGACTCCACATTCTTGCCACCACATCATCGCATTGCGCCGTTTGCAACGGGCCGCACTATATCGGTCATTGCCCGCAGTTCAAAAACCTCTCTCTTCGAGAACGAAGGGATTTGACGTGGCGAGAGAAGATTTGCTTCAATTGCCTCCGACGGAATCACCAAGTCGACAGCTGTCCGTCCCAATCTTCCTGTCGAACGTGCGGAGGTCAGCACCATACTCTGCTGCATGAGGGTAGTGTCAAGCGGCACGACTCCACTGACTCTGGGATCCCTCCCAAAAAATCTAGAGCTGCTGAAGTGGGAGATCGCCCACTCGCCGACGCTGCAAGCCCTGGTCAAACATCTCCATGACCAGGCCTGCTTCCTACCGCGATGGTGGCATTGGGGGACGGAAGGCGACCCCACCGGTGGGTTCGAGCGCTCCTCGATCCCTGTTCAGAGTCCACCTTTGTTAACCTCCGGCTGGCTCTGCGAGTGTCATTCGAATTTGTTTATTTTTTATGTGTATAATCAAAAGATACGTCGCACGACGTAACATCTGGTCGGCCAGATATTGCTATCCATAGGATAGCAATTGAATTGCATCAGTTACTAAACGTTACAATAAATGAAACTTTAACAATTTTAAATGAGTTGCAAATAAATACAAATAATCCTTAACAATTTTAAACTAAAATAGATCTTAAAAATACAATTATATTTACGTTAACAAACCCATACAATAATTATAGTAAAATTTTATAATTCGTATATAAAGTATATAAATATATAATTCATAAAAACTCTTACACATATATGTGAATATCTTAAATTTGAATAACTATATATTTAACAACTCGTTTAATACCTTAAACGAATGAAATATGGAAAAGAGTGGATATAATAATTTTTATTTTTGAATATCATGTTATTACGATAACATTATTTTCTTGATTATTTTTTATATATAATTTGTTTTGTATGTATATTAAAGTTTCTTTAGAATATTTTTAATTCATTTAAGAAATTTTAGTTTTTGAAGAATATTATTTGATATTAAAAATAGTGAATTACTATAATTCGCTCTCGTTCCTACCAAGATCGTTGCACTTGTGCGGACGGGCAAATATTTTTAATCTAGAAAATCTTTTGAATGTATATAAAAATATATGTACCTCACTATTTATTTATCGATTTTAATGATGATGTTTCGCTTACTAATCGTCACCAGTTGTTATGTTGATCCTGTTCTTGATCAGCTAGATAATGTTCCTCTTCCAAATTTAACGAATACGCTGCGGTGACGTTTGGCGAAGTATTTAACTTCGAGTCGATGGATTATTGAATTCTTCAGATTAATTACTTTTTATCCTTCAGTGACTTATTGCTTTTGCCCTTAACAGACTGGAGATTTTTGAGTAGTTCTTTGATATCCTTCAGATAATTTTAGCTATTTTCTTTCATATTCTCATTTTATAAAATGGGCTATCCCTAGTTTCATAAAATATTTTTTGACTTTGTGAATATTTTTGTGTTGATTATATAAACTGGTAGAGTGCTGTAGTCTCTACCAAAGGTGGATAACCCGCGATACAGCCTTCCTTTGGCCTTACGAACGGACGTTCCGTTAAGTACCAATTGTCGACTCGGTATAGACGGAGCCCGATACTGTATTCGAACAGATTCGTGAGACGTGCAGTCTGAATATATATGCTTGTCGAATTACATAAATTTTATAATATTTATCAAATTTTGGTAAATATAATTTTTTTAAACGCACTTAACAACGTAATTGTGTAAGTCATAAAATCTTACAAAATGCTTTCGCGAGCATTATTTATTTATTAGATTAATAACTGATGCGTAGGTATTTCGCAAGTGTATTTGTTGCTGCCGCGGTGTGACTCGAATTTGTTTATTTTTTACGTGTACAATCAAAAGATACGTCATACGACGTAACAGGAAAATGTGTAGTGCATTTTAAAAGCCAAGTATCTGAGGAATTTGTGTTGGATAGATTCTAGGATTTTTATTTGACCAATTTGGTATGGGGACCAGACTGGCGAGCAATAAATGAGATTGGAAGGAACAAGTGTTTTGTAAAGATACATAAGTGAGTCCTTATTTTTGAATTCCGCTGTAGATCGAATGAGAAACCCTAGACTATGGTACGCTTTTGAGGCACAATAGTTAATGTGTTGTACAAAATTAAGTTCTCGATCCAAGATGACTTAAGATCCTTAACAGTGTTAAGTACTCTAAGAGAAATATTATTGATTCTATAATCGAATTGAACTACTTCTTTCTTTTTAGTAAAGTTCATGATATTGCATTTATTTATATGGAGCTGTAGATCATTAGCGATAGACCATTCAACTAAGAAGTCGAGATCTCTCTGAATCATGGAGGCATCAAGAACGGTTTTAATAACATTAAAAAACTTTACATCGTTCGCATAGAGTAAAAATTTCGAGTGACTTAGAACTTGACTGAGGTCATTTATAAATAGGATAAACAAAACGGGGCCTATGTGATAGTCTTGTGGTACACCAGATAGGACTTTTATAGGGTGTGATGAAGAGTCGCTAATTCTAATTGTTTGAGTCCCGGCAGTAAGATATGATTCAATCCAGGCCAAAAATTGACCACGCATGCCAAAGTTCCACAACTTATCCAAAAGTCTCCCGTGACTAACCGTGTCGAAAGCCTTGGAGAAATGAGCGTAGATTGAATCCACTTGCCAAGATTGCTCCACAGCTGACGAGATAAAATCGCAATAAAAGTAAAAGGTTTATACTTATGGATCTGCCCTTGATAAACCCATGCTTAATCAGAAGTTTAAAATATTTATTAGTAATTTTATCGGCAATAATGGAATCTAACAATTCGGGAATGCAGCTAAGAATTGAGATGGGTCTGTAGTTTACGATATTGTGACGGTAACCTGATTTGTGAATAGGTTGAATAAAGGCATTTTTCCAACTTAAAGGAACTATACCAGAGTTAATTTTGTTAACTTTTATTTTAAGTTAACTTCCTAAAAAGTAGCAGCAGAGGTTTAGCAAAAACTAATGCACATTTTTTAACGAAGAACGACGGCACACCATCTGGGCCAAAACCAACACTGTTTTTCATATTTTTTATTGAGTTCAGTATTTCTGCAGAGGTTAATTCGACTGTATTCATTATAATATCAGTGTTGAGCGTGTCCAGACGCTGGGCCGAAGATTCTCTGTAAACAGAACCAAAATGTGAAGCAAAAGCTTTAGCTATGTTTAGTGAATTATCGAGACCTTAAATTATTATAATGCATAGAATTAGAAATAGAACTATTATTACTTAAATTTGTAACATATCACCAAAAGGATTTAATATTCGATGAGACATTAGATTCAACTTTGTTTAAATATTCGGCATAACAGATTCTAGAGAGTCAGATACATTGTGCCCTAAGCTTTTTAAAATTTATATAATCTAAAAGAGCATTCGTAGCTTTATATTTGGCATGTGCTTTCTTTTTATCAATAATTAGTTTGCGCAGATCATAAGAGTACCATATCGGAAAAGAACAAGGCTGGTTTTCTTTAAGAGGAACATATTTCTTAATCGTTGTTATTAACACAGAGTAAAATTTTTCAATACTTATATTAATATTGAAATCATTTAACAAACCAGGCCAGTTGTTTCTCGATAGGACATAAATTATGGCAGTATAGTCTGCTTTGTAAAAATTTCTACGCTGAGTGTCCTGGAATGGTGTACTCCAGCTTTGTGGACACTTCGAAGAGCACAGCTATATGATGTTCGTCTGTTGGTAGTAGTCCATCTAAAGGTTGGTGTGTTGAGATCGAGTTAGCCAGGCCATATAGTAAATCCAGAGAATAGTTTTTTTCGGATGATCTGGGTACAGTTGAGAAGAACCGTAGTAAGACATGGTTGAACATACCACAGATGTAGCGTCTCGCAATTTAGGTAGCATGTAGTCGATGAAGTTGAAATTAAGTGCATCATTAGTCCAGTTGACGTTAGGTAGGTTATAATCCCCAAAAAGTAAAAGTTTGTAGTCCTTATGTAGGTTTGCTTTGGCTTCAATGTCAAGCAGGTAGTTCTTGTAGACTTCGCATGATGAGTTAGGAGGGATGTAAGATACACCGACTAGCATTTTCTTATTTGGGAGGGTGATTTTCACAAATAGCTGTTCAATACTGATGTTTATATTGAAAAGATGGGCTGGCACTGATAATTTGAGTGCGATGATAACACCACCTTCCTGACAGAAGATACTGGACAATAGATTTCTGTCTAGCCTATAGATGTTGAATCCAGTGAAGCCCGAATCTAAGTCTTTAATGGACGGTCAAAACCATGTTTCTGTCAAAACTATTATGTCTGGCATAGGTGTTATGGTCGAAAAATTTATTCGAAGCTGATTCAGTTTAGTTTTTATTCCTCTCACGTTTTGATAAAAAATCTTAAGGTTTGAGTGTGCAGTTGATTTCTGGTTACGATGATAATTTAAATGATTGAGTATTGGTCGTTTTTTGACTGGGTTCTATTGGCTTTTTTACCATAAGGCAAGTGTCTGTGTTTTTGATCACATTTTCTATTGCTTGGTGAAGGAGAACTAATACTTGTAGTAGAATTATTGCTGATTAGTTGTTGGTATTCATTTGAGTCAGAGGCGGCGATGATTTCAATTACATTTACATTTGAGCATCCTGAACTAGCTTCTTGGCTAGTGATATCGGCAAGGATCTCCTCATCTAATCTTGTAATGTCGTCAACTATGGTGGGTGTATTCTTAATATATCTTATAGCCGTACTCTGACCTTCGCTGTTGAGTTTGTTTACGGTGTCTCTAAAATTTTCAAGGTGGTTACGCTGTATTAAAGTGAAGTCAGCTTTTATATAACAGTCGTCTGTAAGGTACTTTTTTGGCGGAGAATAGAGAGAACATCCGAAACTGTTGGAAGTGTTAATAATAGTACACGTGTATTGCCTGGAGCAGCTTTACCTAGTCTTCTAGTACATACTAGGCCAGCGTCGAAAGTGTGAATCGTTGAGAGGAGCTCGATTGCTACAGCCCTGTCACGAGTAATTCTGATACTATTACTATATTCGTTGGGCTCAGCACAATTAAAAAGGAGAATATTTAATGCTCTTGACTGTCTGTCTTTTAATTCAGAAGTTACTTTCTCCATTACAGAGTTATCATAACAGTGTATTGCCTGGAGCAGCTTTACCTAGTCTTCTAGTACATACTAGGCCAGCGTCGAAAGTGTGAATCGTTGAGAGGAGCTCGATTGCTGCAGCCCTGTCACGAGTAATTCTGATACTATTACTATATTCGTTGGGCTCAGCACAATTAAAAAGGAGAATATTTAATGCTGTTGACTGTCTGTCTTTTAATTCAGAAGTTACTTTCTCCATTACAGCGTTATCATAACAGCTTGGCACAGATGCTTCAGTGTTAACAGAGGGAGTGCGAGCAGACGATAACGTATCTACCTTTTCACTCAGGGTTAGAAAATCGGAGTTAAGTTCGTTTAATTGGTCTTCATAATTCAAATCGTATTGTATTCAGGCATCATTTTGATTAAAATTCTTGGATTGGTTTTCTTTTGCTTACCTTATTGACCCTTTAATATCAATCTACTTCCAATGTATATTATAAGAAACGCGAATACAGTATGTCTAATCCTTATTGTCTTTATTTTTCTTTGTGCAACCGAGATAATAACAATTCAATTTATGTATAAATGTATTTAAATAAATTCCCCGTGCTTTTGGCAAAAAATGCAAAACAAAAGCACAGCGTTCCGTCATTTCTGCAGTAATCTAAATTTTTATCTCTATTTTTATAAATATTTAAATTTCCTACAAGATTCCTATATTTAAAAAAAATATATCCACGATTTAATCGAAAACTATTATTTTTTATGATTCCAGATGATATTCACAATAAGTGTAGTGCACTAATTACTTATGTGTAAAAGTAAGTTTTTGTAACATAATTCAACAAAAGTCTGGTATACAGTCTCGCTTATAGTCTGGGATCGTTTCCGTAGCCAGACTTTTACAAGATTCTTGAGTAAGATTTTTTCCAGACTTGTCCCAGACTTATTTTTTCACACGTGCACGTGGAGAAATTGTTAACAGACGGTACTACTGTGACGATCGCTAGTTCTCTCTAGGGGCATAATCTCTAGTTCCTAGTAGGGATATCCTACTAGATACTCCAGTTTCCTAGACTAGGAATCTTTATTTAATTGAGAGATCTTTTTTGTTTTACGGAAAACAGTGTATGCCACATTTTATATTTCGCGTGTGTATATATAAGTCTGTATATAAGTATGAAAGCCTATCTACGAAAAAGCTTGATGATAATTTAATATCCGCGGCGTGTGTGTTAAATCTCTTATAATATATCCAGTGAGGACGATTTTTAAATCTCATTTTGAAAATAATAAAAATTGGGTTTTAATAAACTTAACTTTTAAAATAACATTTAACTTTTAACTTTTTAAATTAATTTGTAACTTTATTATTTTTTCATTTAGTAACTCATTTTCGTCTTCTATTTCCTCAATTATCGATAATGTCACCGTAAAAATCTGGCTAAATATTATATATCCTCGGGTGGGAGGAAAAATACGCATATTATTAACTTTTGGAGTACCGTGATTTTTCCTAAGAAATATCGATTTTTTACGAGAAATTCATGTATATTTATATTTACCGTATTTTAAAGTAATCTCCGACTGTTAGTGGCTCATATATGAGTCAGTACCATCGTTTAAGGGTTTATTTAAGATGAAAAATTAAACTCTTTCGATGCCTGTGATCCCTATTTCGTAAGAATCGGTAGGGTTCTATTTTTCATCTCAAATTCGAAAGTTATAGACTATAAAGTTATGTGTGTGTGTATATATATATATATATACACACATACTAGTGGGGGTTCTCCCCAGCTCGCTCCGCTCGCCAACTCCCATTCAACTTTTAAACTTTAATAAACCTTGTAGAACTGAGTGTCTGTTGTAATATTTAATATAAGAATCGCGTATTTTAATTATGTACAGTTTAACATTGATCTATATATCTATATTCGACCAATGCTAAGTTGTGCACAATTATAATGTGCATGAACCACAACTCTATAATTCTTACTTAAGGAGCTAGTGTAGTTTCTAAAAAAACCATGCGGTCAAATATTTTAAAATTTTGAGGATATATTCAGATACTATTGACAAGTTAATACACAAAATTTCATGAAAAAATATCGTCTGTAAGCCGAGTTATACGCTCCGACGTCGAGTCATCCAAAAATGAAGTTGTAAATCGGTTGCAGTTGTACAGGTCCTCAGAATGCCAGTAGCTGAAAATTTTTTCACGTTAAACTAGATGACTTTCCTCGTACCATGAACTAGGATCTTTTGAAAATATTAAAAATTAAAAAAATGGCAGCGTTTTGAAAAAAAATTCAATTTTTCACAAAAAAAAACGCTTGTTTTTTGCTCGGCAAATTTGTATTTTTTGAAATATCAAAAAGATCCTAATTCATGGTAAGTAAAAACATGTTACGAATATTCACGTAACATTTCAAATCGATTCGTTAATTTTTCTTTGAGCTAGAGCTGCAGCCGTTTCTGAAAATACAGTTTTGAGAAAAAAGCGTTTAAAGTTTTGACAACTGATTTTTCGGTTATAAAATTTAATTTTTCATACTTACAGTTATTCTGCGATTCCAGGCCATACAATTCACCTTTCTCTTTCTCGAAAAAGTGCTGTTCACCAGCTGCAGCTTTCCTACGAGCTGTCCGAGCCTCCTATGAAATCTTCTCGTGCCTTTTCTCGGCCAGCTGTATACGTACCATGTTGCGACTGTTGGCGTATTCTAGTGCGTAGCGGCCAACAGTTATGCCCATAGTGCGAAATATCCTTAATATGGACTTCATGCCACCATTAAAGATCCCCGTTGCAAAAAAATTGGCCAATTGTATGGTTTTTAGGCCGCTGTGAAGATGTGTCGGAGCAAAGTGCCATAGCAAGCCGTTATAACTTTCATTATTATTTTGTGTGTTGCTCCCTTTGCATCTGTTTTGCAATTATATTCTTGACAAATCCGTATAAATTGGATGCAAAACTTTTAAAACTTTTGGATCTAGTGGCAGACAATCGTGCTTGAATTTTCTCATATTTAATCCGTCAGCTTCCGCTCGGCGATACGCGCACCAGCTATCCGCGCCGACCGGACAGTTTTGATGCGAATTCTTGTCAGTCGAGCCCATATGGAAATAACTAGCCCAAATTTCCTTATGCATTTCCTCTACATTATCTTGATGCCTTATTATCGCTAAATCATAATATTTTTGGAGCTTATTTATGATTTTGTCAGTTAATTTTACTGTATCTTTACTCCTTCCTAGTAAACCTTTCACTTTTTTTTTTCATTTCGGCATCGTGTACCCATTCTTTTCTTGACGTGTAGATAGCATTCTAGCTTTTCAACAGGACTATCATAAGGATTCATATCTAAAATACCTTTAAAAGTAGCACTGTCTCCGTCACCGATGTAGCGTGTATACTTCACATTATACATTTCGAGCGAGCGGCCGAACATTTCTTTTATGCCGTGGACTTCCATTTTCGCAGCCGATCCGGCGTGATTAGATAGGCAATCATGATCGCTTGAGAGCCATTCTTCACATGCTTCTGGATCTTCCTCTCGTTTTCTGTCCAGTACTCACACGCTTTACAATAACTCGATTTCGCTGATATATTAATGATTTTCTTGCTATATTTTCCTGCGAGAGTCGTCACGCCATATCGTGAAGTATGTCCCCGTTTTTTCCACGTACCATCTCCGGAAACTGTTAAATTCGTATCGAAACCTTCTTCTTCAAGCGTTTTTTCTTTTTCTTCTTTCACAGCATTTTTAGTGCAAGATTTATACACTGCCTCTGCAGCTATCCAAATATTTTTAAAGCAGCCTTCGAAGGTATTATTATGAAATGTTTTTGCTATATAACGTTATTATGTGGAGGGGATGTGGAGGAGGTGGACGGGTGTGGAGGAGATGTGGGGGGGGTGGAGGGGATGTGGAGGGGGTGGAGGGAATGTGGAAGGAATGTGGAGGGACTGAAAAGGCCAATGAGAAACTAATGCATTAAAAGTGGAGAAAATGTGAAGGGGCGTGGAGGAGGTGGCGGGGCAAATAAGTAAAAAAATAACGTAGTTTTTGAAACAATTTAACGTTATTATGGAGGAGGTGTGAAGGGGATGTGGAGGGGTATGTAGAGAGATATGTGGAGGGGATGTGGAGGGATATAGCGGGGCCGGATGGCAAATAAATAAAAAAAGAACGTAATTTTGAAACAATTTAACGTTATTATGTGGAGGGGATGTGGAGGAGGTGGACGGGTGTGGAGGGGGGAGGGGATGTGGAAGGAATGTGGAGGGGCTGTAAAGGTCAATGTGGAAGTAATGCATTAAAAGTGGAGAAAATGTACAGGGGGCGTGGACGGGGGTGGAGGGGCAAATAAGTAAGAAAATAACGTAGTTTTTTTAAACAATTTAATGTTATTATGTGGAGGGGGTCGACGGGTGTGGAGGGGGTCAAGGGGATGTGAAGGGGGTGGTGGGGACGTGGAAGAAATGTGGAGGGGATGTAAAGACCAATGTAGAAGTAATGCATTAAAAGTGGAGAAAATGTGGAAGAGGCGCGGAGGGGGTTGGAGGGGCAAATAAGTAAAAAAATAACGTAGTTTTTGAAACAATTTAATGGTATTATATGGAGAGGGTGTGGAGGGGTATGTAGAGGGGTACGTGGAGGTGTTGTGAAGGGGCGTGGCGGGGGTGGAGGGCAAATAAATAAAAAAATAACGTTGTTTTTGAAACACTTTAACGTCATTATATGTACCATTTTGTATACGTACCATCTGGATGATATCTGCAGTTTAAAACACATTTTGAAGTATAAAAAATTTTTTTTTATTGAATTTGCAAAACAAAAAGGCGGCGTCAGAGCCATTTTCCAAAAACGTCTTTTTTTATACCTCCACGGGCGAAACGTAACTCCGACAGTATGAGAGCTAGGACAAAAAAATAAATTTTTTCTTAAAGTATATGTTATTGGCTATAGAAGTACATAGGTTCTTTTTTTTTTTTAAATTTAAAAAAAATGGCATAAGTAAATTGTTTAGAAAAAAAAATTTAGTTTAATAAAATTTGAAAGGGATTCATCAAGCGGCTTTCGAGCAGCGTTTTCGACCAGTTTGCAAAAAATAACTTTGAAAAAAACGCGTTTAAAGTTTTACAAGTACATAACTATTAAAGAATTTCGTTTTTCCTTTAATCTTCGATGTCTGCACGGTACATTTGGCCATCTAAATTGATATTCTGTTCTTCTTTCTCCTTCCTGACTGATTTTAAGTCCAACCGAGCCTTTTTGCAGCATCGGTGAGCGATCGCTCGGAAATTTTGATGCGACACTCATACAGCTTCCACGCAGCAGTTGTAGCAGTTTGGCCCTATTTTCATCCCCAAATTTTGCATCAGACGCATGATACTTGACAGACCATCATTATAGATACCTACAGCAATGTATACTGCTGTATCAAGTACATGTTTGCCACTAGAGGAAGATTTAGGTGCCATAGACTACACGATTCCGTTAAAGGTTTCATTCGTATTTTGTTTTTTTCAAATTTCGAAGACGAGTAACCATTCGGTTTTGATCATGATCGTTGCATTCCTTTTTCTTTATCGTGATGTTATCGTAGGGCATCGGTGAGACCTTTAAAGGTCTTTGAATCTCCATCACCAACATAGTTTAAATATACCATACCGTGTAAATATTCTGACCGTTGGAACATTTCGATGACTGCATCTACTTCAATCTTCCCCGCTGAGCCCTCGTCATTAACTTGACATTCATTTTCATGACTTTCAGCCCATTATTTATATTCTTCTGTGTCAGTTTTCTTCTTCCACAATTCACAAGCTTTACAGTATTTAGACTTGACCAAAACATCGACCACCTTTCTAGTAAACCATCCGATCAGCGAAACAAAACCAAAGAACGATGAAAAACCTCGTTTGCGCCAAGAACCATCACCAGACACTGTTATACCTTCTTGCTGTCCTTCTTTTTCACTTATTACTTTTTCTTCTTGAGCTGCCGTCTTTATACTTCTTTGGCAAACTTCTTGTGCTCCAATAGCTATTCTTCTTACGACTCTATCGCAAAACGACTGAAAAATGGGACGACGTAAATTCATGAACGCACAAAACTTTATTATAACATTCAAGCCTACACCCAAGAGTTGCATAGCAAGAACAATTCTGCTATTAATATCGTACCATATTTCAATAAAAGGAGAGCTAGGAATATGAACACTTTCATAATTTTTACATGAAACGAGTACTTTGAATCCCAAGCCTCTCATTCCTGATTCTGTAAACGTAACGTCTGAGTTGTATTTTTTACACACTACCATTTGCGACAACGCAGTAAATACTACTAAAAAATCCAAAATTCTATAACTAAATCCTGCGTCGACTTGGAATTCATCAGGATCACTAGGCAACAACGTTTTTGCTGACGTTCTAGCATTTTCTAAACTTGGTTCTTGTAACGCGTAGCGATTCAGTGGCGGAGCGCGGTTTGAAATGCTCCGTTTTTTAGCATTGGAGGTACCTCCCCGTCCGGACTTCTTTCCACTGTACTGAGGTTTTTTATCACTCATCTTGTTTACTGTACGATTATTATTGATAATTCACTATAAAACAACTTTATTTTGATGATAATTTATATAAAAAATAGAAAGGTCAACGGCAAAAACAAACCAGAGCGTCTGACTCGGCGTCACTTCGCAGCTGTACTGACTCACACATACATGTACATTATAGTGTACATATAATATATGTATATGTACATTATAGTATCAGCGCACACCCTGGTGACCACGAAAGGTAACCTAACGACCTTTTACCTTGTAAGTAAGGCAGGTATTTAATATTTTAACAGGTAAAAGTAAAAAGTCGGAGCGGTACCGCATATGCTTTAAACGCACACTCCAAAGCGCGGCGGCCAAATTGAAAATTAAATCTGTTACAATTTTTGTTTACCATAGGACCAATTGGATATTGTTTTTATGATCCTAGAGTTTAAGCTGAAAAAACGATTTTTTTAAATCCTCGAGTGGTGTTACACCTTAATCAAATAAAAAATATTTACAAAATTTTAATAATTTTCAGAAATTTACTCTGTGTCTTATATAAAATTCTTATATACAGACATTTGATTTTATGAAAAATTTTGTAGTGGGATACGTACGAGGGTAGTTCAATAAGTCTTTAGAATAAAGTATAAAAACAATTTTTTTTGGGTAATTTTTTTTTTATTTTTTAACATAATCTCCTTGGAGCTCTATACACTTGGTCAATCGCTTTTTAAGTTTTTTTAATCCTTCAGAAAAGTGCGTTTTCGGAAGTTCCTCAAAATAAGCACTTACAGAGGCAATGACGTCTTCGTTGTCCGTAAATCTCTGTCCACCGAGCCATTTTTTCAAGTTTGGAAATAAGAAAAAGTCACTGGGAGCTAAATCTGGTGAATACAGTGGGTGTTCGACCAATTCGAATTTTAGTTCTTCAATTTTAGCCATTGAAACGAAGCATGTGTGAACTCGGGCGTTGTCGTGATGAAAGAGAATTTTTTTTCTCGCCAAATGTGGTCGTTTTTTAATTTCTTCTTTCAGCTGCTCTAATAATGATGCATAATACTCACCAGTAATTGTTTTACCCTTTTCCAAGTAGTCAATAAGTATAATTCCACGTGCATCCCAAAAAACTGTAGCCATAACCTTACCAGCTGACTTTACGGTCTTTGCCTTCTTTGGAGCTGGTTCGCCTGTGGAAATCCACTGTTTGGATTGTTCCTTTGTCTCAGGAGTGTAGTGGTGTATCCATGTTTCATCCACAGTCACAAATCGACGAAAAAATTCCTCAGGATTCCGACTTATGCGCGCCAAAAGAGCCTCAGAGGCGACCACTCTATTGCGTTTATTCTCAGCTGAGAGCAAACGCGGCACCCATCTTGCCGATAGCTTTTTCATGCCTAATTTTTCATGTAGAATTGAAACAACTGCACCTATAGATATCCTTGTGGCCTCAGCTAACTCACGCACTTTTAATCTTCTATCCTTCAACACCTTATCGTGGATTTTATTGATGATTTCGGGAGTAGTTGCTTCTACGGGCCTTCCTGAACGTGGTTCGTCACTTATTGATGTACGACCACGCTTAAATTCATTTACCCAGTTATAAACCGTTGCTAAGGCAGGGGCAGATGTGCCATGAACTGAGTCCAATTCATTTTTTATCTCATATGGAGTTAAACCCTTTATATGAAAATGTTTAATTACCGCTCTGAACTCTTTTTTTTCCATTTTTCTTAACAAGCAATTTTTTTTTTCAATTGGTTATAAAAACACGTAAACTCAGAAGATGTGGACTGTGACTGCACCATATATCTAGTCGGGAGTGGTGCTGACTGAAAACAGATGATTTGGAGCGATTCGCGCGCCATCTGTTGGTCATTCTAAAGACTTATTGAACTACCCTCGTATAATCATATATTAACATATATAAAGTCCTTTTTTAGCTGGGATTGTATAAGTATTACTAGAAGCTGACTTTGAGCGCGCGATGCGCGGGCGTGGCAACTTCTCCTGCTGGGCTGTAGTGGGGTTGAATATTTTTATTATAAAGAATATATAATTAAATTGTATAAATAATTCTTATAATTTTTAATGTAATATCACTTACATAATCATCAGAACATTTATTTTTTTGCACGTATTATCAATTTGATCGATTATTGTTGGATATTTTCTTGGCCTACTATAAATTGGTCAAGATTGAGTAAGAAAGAAAAACATTTTATGTGATACATAATTGAAGTTTAATAAAAGCTACTTAAAATTTCTTAAGATAATTGTTTATAACTAAAGTACTGACAGACGGATTTTATTTTTTGGTAAAAAAAAAGTATCTTCTGCAGTTAAATGAAGCAAAATCCGCCATCAAAAGGGTGTCAAATCTTTGTCGTGAGTTTATCACAGCTGTCGGTAACATTAAACTATTTTCACGTCCCGAGTATTGACCCACAACAACGTTTCGTCGACAAGATCCATATACGACAAGAGTGATTTATCATACATAAACTAACTTATCGACCTTCCCTATTCAGACAGCACCCTACCTTACCTACCTCATAATCCCCGGTGATATACTCATCCACCCCAAAATTTCTCGAACTCCCTTCCGCGATTCTATACCTTTGTCGCCCCCTCCTTCAGTACGCATAATTAATTCCTAATTTAGGCTAAGCATGCGACCCCAGCAAGGTTATATAAGTCATAGCCTCCCATGGCCCCAGGTAATTTGCCGTCGCCTTTTGCCTTCAACCATTAGCCTTCTGCATTCGAACTCTGAACGTAAGCACGTTCGGACCAGATTGTTATTTGACTTGTAAAAGGGACACGCCCTCATACTTAACTATGTGCTTCTTACACAATAAACTTGATCTTAAACTTATTTGCTCGCGCTTATTTATTCACTGTGCCTGTGCTCTTATTCATATCTCCTGCCACCATCTCGAGCACGAGACAGCCGGCAGCACAGCACAGCCGAGACGAGCCGACTACAGAGAACCAAGGCCTACGCACACATACAAAGTAAGTCCCTAAATACATCGCTATCCTCTCCTATCCTGTCGTAAATTCGCACTTCCTATTTTTATCACTATCATATTAAATGTCATTTCCGCTATCCTGCTTTTAATAACGTCTCGACGTAACAATTGGGGGCCCACTCTCCAGAATATTTTAATAGCAATTAGCACGGATAGCAAATATTTTTTTCGAAATTCAAAACTAGCCAACGTAGAATCGGAAACGAAATTAAGAAATTAATAGGCCAATGATATCATAATAATTATTGGCATTTCTACAGCAACAATATCAAGTCGCGAGCGAATCGATTCCGGAACGCGCCGAAAAAGTAAATAAATCTTGCGAATTTTTACAAGACAATATTTATATCTCAAAAGTGCCCGACGCGTGTCAAGGTGCTTTGACGATAGGCACACTTTCCGAATTAATTTATAATAATATTAGTTGCAAAAAAATTATAGATACTATTGCAGATCAAAAAACAGTTAAGAAGTTTGATAGCGAAATACATACACTTTTAAGGGGTATGGCCACAGTAGCAGGCATAAAATAATGTGCATATTCAACATTTTTTTTAATATGAAAAGAAAGTTTATTAATAAAAGTAAACAATGGTGTATTAAACAACATGTCTTGAAGTATTCAAAAATTTTTTTTTTAATTTTTCCAAAGAAAAAATGGCCGCTCCCAGCGCGTTTCCGGCTACATCTTTTTTTCTTTACGCTATTCTGCATGCAAAATTACATGCGAAATTTTGGACCTGGAACAAAATAGAAAATTCTTCAGTCTATAACTCGAATGGTAACTTATTTCTATGATAATAAAGTATCAAAAACATAAAAAAAAAATTTTTCGATTTTTTGAAAATTCTACTGTGGTCATACCCCTTAAACAGGAACGCAGAAATGACGGAAACAACTGTTTAACAATCTATTATTGACTCGACAAATACGACAAACCCATCTAAAACTGATCCTAAATTTGCACTACAAAATAACGACAACGCTAAAAAATCTGACATAGCAAAAACCTCTACACTTTTTTCTACGCCAAGAATACACAGAACACCTTATACAAACTCGGCAAATAATTGTCGTAGACCACACAACACTCTACAATCATTTCAAAGCACCACTCTCACACCAGTTCGTAATTTATCAATTAACGATGCAGTCGAAATCATTCCAAAATTTAACGGTTTCAACATTTCACTTAGAATATTTTTGGACGGATGTAGAGAAGCGCGAAGTATGATATCGCCGTCTAACGAGCCAGATTTAGCGAGATTAATAAAAATGCGCTTGTCCCGGCAAGCATTAAAAAGTGCACAGCAAACAACTTTCTATAATATGGAGGAAATTATAATGTATTTCGATCGTACCTACGGTTCTATAAAACGTTTTTACGAATTATTGGGCGAGCTAGTAGTCATGAAGCAAAAATACGGGGAAAACGTAATTTCATTTTCAAATGAATTAAAATCAGCTGCACAAGAAATATTAATTTAGAATTAGAAAAAGATGGTGTAACATATTTTATTCGCTGTTTGCAATGGGTTATAAAAGGGCGAATGAACACACCAGAGTCTGTTGGCGATAAACCAAGCAATTTACATAGAGCGCGATCGTGCATGCCAAAATATAGACGAACAAATGAAAATACCACAGCCTCCTGCACAATCAAAAATTAGCGAAAAAGAATCTGCACAAATTAACTTAGTCGATAGCAAAAAGTCAGAAGTGTGTGAAATATGCCATAAACCAGGACACACAGCGCCTAATTGCTGGTACCGTACCAATGGCGCCGACGATCCGAAGGCGCCGGTCACTATCCAAAAAAGCACCCGGGCCACGCCCGACCGTAAAAAATCAATACCAACTAACATAACGTGTCACGCAACCGTGGAAATACCTGAAAACAAAAATCAATACTCCAACAATGTACCTCAGCCAAGCCAAGCCCAAAATGGCGCCACTAAAGTATGTAATTATTGCAAATAGGCCGGTCATTAGAAGAGCGAATATAGAAAGTTTGCATATAAATCGCGAGAAATGCAGCAGGGAAACGAAAACGGGTTCCCGGAGAACGACGCAACCAGGAAAATAGGCTGGGTGCAGGTAGACTTCAACGTGCCCCGGTAGTGGAGAAACAAAACATTTGGATGAAAAAATAAACAGATAACTGCAGTTTTATACATAAAACAGATGAATTAATAACTTTTGACTTCTTATACAACAATTTCTCGGAATTTTCAGCATTTTTTAGATTAAAATTAGAACATTTTGGTAAAACCTGATAGTTTACTTTTTACCCAGCCTATCCCACAACCCCAGCGTCAAAATTATACGAGAAACAATTAGCAATATAATTAATAAAAAAGATGGTTTTATTAAGCATTAATAATTGTTCACCAACTATTATGCTAACCGCCACCGTTACCCGCAACCGTTGTCGCTAATGCTAGACACCGGCGCTGAGTCAGCACGTTTGAAAATTTAAAAATAAACGCGTAATGTTCGAGTCGATGCTATCGAAATTTTAGAACTAACCGGTATAACAAAAAATAGCATAAACACTCATGGTAAAATCTCAATACAATTTCATGATTTAACATTTTATTTTGACTTAGTACCAAACGATTTTCCTATTGAGGAAGTCGGACTGCTCGGCAGTAAAATCTTTATTAATTATGATGCAGACATTAATTATAGAGAACAATATTTTATAATTGAAAATTATAAATTGCCTCTAAAATTGCCATCAATTAAAAATAAAAAAGTACATAAGTTTTTAACCGCTACTTTTACCCAAAATGCAAAACAGCGTATGCAATCTAAATCCGAACATTTGCCAAATTCCAGGTTAGATTTTCGAAATTCGCAAAGTCAAAATCATATACGCAAATCACTTCCAATTCCAAATCCGAAATCCAATATACGAAGAACGAAAATTTTACTTAGAAAGCCGAGATTAGAAACCCCGAGAATCGTAATCCGAAATCATAATAATTTAAAATTAGAAAATCAATCGAACTCCAAAATTCGAAAACCGAAATCGTGGCAGAAACAGGAACTGATCATTCCTAGCAAACTACCGCAAAAATCTACCAAAATTCACATTCCGAAATTAGAAAATAAAATAGAAAAAATAATATTTTTAGCTCTTGTTTCAGAAAAACAGAAACAACGCTGTTTTGAAGTAAATGAGAAATCGCTCCTAGACGTTGATACAAAATCACTGTTAGAAGCAAATGCAAGATTGAATTCAGAAATTAATGATAATGTATTTTTGGAAGGAAGTAAAATTGCATATAATGAAATTAAAAATTTCGATAAAAATGAGCTTGAAAATTAAATTTTAGAAAAATTGAATTATTTATTGAAAGTTATTAAAGAAAGTCAACAAATAAATAAATTCTTACCTGAACAGTTTGAGAATATTCAAATCATTTATAAACATATACTAGTAATACTAAATATGCTAAAATATAAGGAAGTTAAGGGTGTAGTCTGGAGGTTGAGGTTCCAAATATCGATTTTTTTATCATTTATTTTGAAAGTACAATATTTAGAGAATATACTGTAGAAATTTCACACTGAAATATTAAGGAAGTTATAGCACATATTCGAGAGCGTCTTATAGTAGCGCGCTCTAAGCCGCGCGGCAGCTGCAACGGTCGGTCCCCTCTATTGATGCTGTATAACGTTTATACCTGCATATAGCAGCTGAAATGTTTGTGTATACTTAAATTTATACCTGTATGTATGTATATAATATTTCGGAGAACAGGTATTACACGTTTTGGAGCAAACCGACAGTAGAAGTTTATAACTCAGTGCGTAAACATCGAGCGAAAATGGATCGAAAAGGATCGAATCGCAAAACTAGAAGTCCTGGACAAGCCGCTGCACCGAGAAAATTTCGAGGTAATCAGCATACTGCTGAAAAAGACACTGAGTTTATTAGCACTTCTGCTGATCAAATAAAAAATCAAAGTGACTTCGATGTGGCTTTGAGAGAAACTGCTACTTATGTACTAACTACTACAATCCGCGATAAAGTTCAAGTTGTGCAATGGTGATATTCAGTTTTTGAAAAAATCAGTGCAAGGATTGGGATTCCAACTGTGTGTGAAGTGCTCGTGTCAAGAATTTTTAATTAACTCTTGTTCGATGATCAGAAATGCGTACGAAGTAAATAGACGCTTTACTTTTACTATGCGTATACTCGGCGTTGGTTTAGCTGGCATAAACGTGTTTTGCTAATTGATGGATTTAGGCTCCAGCTTTAGTAAAAGTGGTTATTATTATATAATTGACCAGATATATATTTCTGTAAAGGCCGTAGTTGAAACTGTGTTCAAAAATGCAGTGAAAGAAGAAAAAGAAAAAAATGCGGCAAACGGTCATCCGGAAGATGAGATCACAGTTTCTGGCGATGGTTCGTGGGCGAAGCGTGGATTTACATCGCTTTTGGCCATCGTCTCTTTGATTGGAAAGTTTACGAATAAAATCGTGGATGTTATAGTAAAATCAAAAGTGTGTAAAGCATGTGAAAAGTGGGTAGGCAAAGAAGAACGAGTATTTGGAGTGGTACGAAGATCATGCGAAAGAATGTACGGCAAATCAGGAAGGAAGTTCGGGAAAAATGAAAGTGGATGGTGTGATCGAAATGTTTCAACGATCTGTGAAGTGGTTTAGCGCAAAGTATAAGGAATATATCGGAGATGGTGATTCTAAGACGTTCAAGAATTTATTGGAAGCTGATGTTTACAACGGCAATCCTGTGGTTGTAAAAAATGAATGTGTTTTTTTCACGTAAAAAATGAATGTTTCGGTGCGTAAAGGAAGCTAAAAAGTCTCTTACGCAGTTGTTGAAAGCTAGAAAACAACTTGAAGATGCTGCAAAAAAGAAGCAGAAAAAAAACAGAAAGTCGAAGAAGAGGCAGGAGTCAAAGCGAGTTCGACGAAAAAAAAACGTAAATCGGGAAGGGATTCGTCGACTAGTAAAGCTGAAAAAGCAAAAGTCTTTCATTAACTAATTAGATGATGGTCAAACTTAGTACATACTACGGATTGGTAATGTTAAGAAATCCAAACTCTCGTAAAGACATGAAGAAGGCTATATGGGCAACATTTTATCGTTTAACATCGACCGATCAAAATCCGTAGCACTCCTACTGTCCGGAAGGTGCCTATTCATGGTGCGCTTATAAAAAACACAAATTCGAAAACAATGACACTCCTATTGTACACCCACCTGCTTTTGACGAAAACATTGCGACTATTTCAATGCCTCTATATGAAGTATTATCATCCGATGATATTTTTGAAAGGTGTTTGGGCAAAAATCTGCAAAACAATAATGAAAGCTTCAACCACTGCATATGGAATTTTGCTCCGAACCATATTTTTGTGGGAGAAAAGACATTGGAAATAGCTACATGGATAGCTGAATGCATTCTCAATGAATGATTTATGCCAGTGTTGAAAATTATGGGTGTCAAAATCGGATCGTGCACCATTGCCTACGTCGAACTGTACAATGCTCACCCGATATAAAGAACAGAGAAAGCAACTTCTGAGGGTTCTAAAGGGAGCAGGATCATCCGCAGAGCAGAAAAAGTTTCTGAAAATGATGCTTATGCAGAAATCGAAAAATTATTGTCTGCACCAGGCATTTTATTTATTTTTTTTTTAATAAACATGTCTGAATCTGCTACCTGCGATAACGACAAGCTTACAGATCAATAATCCATTCGAATTTTTTGTTTCAGATTACCTGGACTGACGCTATCGCCCAGGCAAGTCACATACCTTTTTTGTAGGTGGCCACTTTAGCCGTAACAAGCACTACCTAAATATTATAAAATGAATTTAAAAAATTTAAAGTTAAAGATGTCAATAATAACATACAAAATTTGAAATAATTGGTTTTCTTTGTTGTAAAAAAAAAATTTCTGAAATATCCTTACAAAAAGTGCATAACCTCCAGACTACACCCTTAATGAGATCCAAAAATTAATTATGCATTTGAAAAAACTTGGTAAGTACGCAGTACATGCAGTCTAAAATTAACAGCTGCGATTACTCATTTCTTCTTTTAAGCATTACAATTAATACAGCGAAAAGTCACATAAAAGGAAAGAAAATCATAAAGAATGCAAATGAAATAAAAAAGTAAGATAATAACCATTTCTGATAAGAATGCGAATGGCAACGACAGCAGAGCACACAAGGTGAAAGCGCTCTTGCGCCTCTAACATCTGACCGACAAACAGAGTTTCGGTAAGCGGCTCAAAGACCAATATGCGGATAGATTTTATCTAACGGGAGATAAGTTGCCGGCAACAACTATGATCGAGCACGAAATCCCCCTCACTAGTAATATACCCATTCGTATTAAACAATTCCGTCACCCTCCGATACTGAATGACGAAATCAATAGGCAAGTACAGGAATTGTTAAATAACGATATAATCGAGCCCTCGATCAACTCTTACTCAGCACCGGTATTTTGCGTCAATAAAAAGCCCGATTCAAAAGGCAATAGACGTTACAGAATGCTGGTAGATCTCAGAAAGCTTAATACAATATAACTGATATTTTAGACAAATTGGGGCACGCAAAATTTCTTTCGGTATTCGATTTAGCTTCCGATTACGTCAAATTTTTATAAAAAAAGAAGATAGACACAAAACAGCTTTTCATTGTAGTTTGGGCGCATTTCTTCTTCGCAGGAACGCATTTCACCTCAAAAGAAGTACATCAATTTTTCTCGCTCTTATCACGGCAATAATTGCAGGTATGAAAGGGGTAGTAGCATTTTTTGTTGATATTTGTATTTTTTATGAAACTATCGAAGAACATTAGAAAGTAATAGCTGAGCTGATAAAAAAATTAATAAAACTAACCTGACATTGCAACCTGATAAATGCGAATTTTTAAAGAAAGAAATCAATGACCTAGGGCACATTGGAAGCAGCAATGGCTTGAAGCCCGATCCAAAAAAAAATGGAAGCATTAACAAAATTTCCAGTGCCCAAAACAGCAAAATGTATTAAACAATTTCTGGAACTTGCTAATTATTATAGACGTTTTATACCTGGTTTTACAAAAATACCCAGATCTTTAAACCTTTTACTAAAGAAAGATGAACAATTTATCTGGAAAAAAATTCTCAGAAAGCTTTTCAAAATTTTAGAGATCGATTATGTGAGTCGTCAATTTTAAAACATCCTAATTTTGATAAATAATTTACTGTTTCGATCGATTCTAGCGCATACGCGATTAGGGGAGTGATTTCGCAACAGTAACTCTCGATAGCTTTTTAATCACGAGGTCTCACTCCAGCTGAAGAAAATTATTGCACTTTTTCGAAAGAAGCTTTATCTACAGTATTTTGTATAACTCAATTCAGACGGTGCTTATATGGAAGAAAATTCACACATATTACAGACCATAGACCATTAATTTGGCTAAATTCGTAGAAAGATCCGAGCTCTACAGTCACGAGATGGATATTAACATTGACACATTACAATTTTGAAATTAAATATAAGCTGGGCGCAATAAATACTAATGCCGATGCACTTTCGCGAAATCCAGTAGAGTCACAAATATTAATCATTAACGATACCACAAATAGCAATTTGTCAGCAATTGAGCATGAGCAAGCTAACAACCAGAATGAGCTGGACAGAGAGATCAATAATCAAGCGTTAGAAAGGCAGGTAGAGCCTACGCGCAGACAGACCAGCACCCGGTACGCGGCAGCCATCCAAGCCCACGCGCCACGTAAGTGAACAGCCGGAGGTCGTAAAATGTCTGACGAAGAGCCACAGAGATAGTAGAAATTCCCTCACTCGCAACGCCGCCGCGCGGAAATTTTCAGGGGGGGGGGGTGAAAGCATGCATACTGAGGAAATGCAGGAAAGTCGCGCACGCAGCCCCGCCACTACAGCTGCCGATAACCCTGCGGAATTTGATATAGATCTTAATGTAACTGCTCTTTTAAATAAAAATTCAAGCTAATCTAATGAGATACTTAATTCTGAGCTCACACATCGTGATTCACACACAAACGAACTCCCTAGTAAAAATATTATTCATTGTAGAGAAAAATTATTTATGCGAAAAGATAATTATTTATATTTCGTTAATTCCATAGGCCAACCACTAGATGAAGGAAGATCGCAATTATATGAAATCAATAAACTACCACGTCTTGATAATTTAATTGTTGGTGAACCTAAATTAATTAAAGTTAATATTAGAGACTCCATATAATAATACCACTTAAAAGCAAGCATCGCGAAAGTTTAATAAATATCATAAATATTTTGCAAATTTTGTAATGCTAAGTGAATTTCTTAAAATGATTATTTCCATAGAAACGGAATGGGATGAATAGGTTGAATTAGCCATGATTAACCACAATTCCGGGCGGAACGAATCGACCGTTTTCACACCTTATGAGCTCGTATTTGGGCGTCTAGCGTGACTACCGCCAAGCGATCCTCCCGCCGCCGATGACCTCTTACCTGCGTACGCCGATTACACGCGAGATCTTATTTCATGCATGCGCGCTTTAAGTGAAACAGCTGCCGAAAGAATCTCCCTAGCTAAGGAGAGAGCGAAGCGATATTACGACTTAAAGGCTAATCACGTAGCAATAAAAGTAGGTGATTACGTTTGGTTGCAAAAGGGTCCCAGCCTCATAAATTCGATGATCCTTATACTGGTCCTTATTTAGTGTTACATAGTTGGGAGAATGAAGACGTAAAGATACAATTAAGGGAAAATCAAACGAAGGTAGTGCATATGAACCGCCTACGCTTTTCGCACATTTAACCAAAGTAATATGATGAAATAATAATATATAATTCACTGATTTCTTATACTATACACCATACCCTAAGCCACTATTCGTATTCTTATCCTTTCCGCTAAATAAAATCGTTCACTAAATCACTAACAATGTATGAACTATGTATGATCGACACACAACAAGTTTTTGTCGACAAGATCCATATGCGACAAAAGTGACTTATCTTACATAAACTAACTTATCGACCTTCCTTATTCAGCCAGTATCCTACCTTACCTACCTCATCCTCCACGGTGACACACTCATTCACCCCAATATTTCCCAAACTCCCTTCCGCGACTCTATACCTTTGTCGCCCCCTCCTCGAGTACATATAACTAATTCCTAATTTAGGCTAAGCATGCGATCCCCGCGAGGTTATATAAGTCGTAGCCCCCCATGGCTCCAGGCCATTTGCCCTCGCCTTTTGCCTTCAACCTTGGGCCTTCTGCATTCGAACCCTTAATCGTAAGCACGTACGCACCAATTTGCTATTTGACATTTTACTTGTAAAAAAGATACGCCCTTATACTTAACTTCGTGCTTCTTATACAATAAACTTGATCTTAAACTTATTTGCTCGCGCTCATTTATTCACTGTGCCTGTGCTCCTATTCATATCTCCAGCCGCCATATCGAGCACGAGACTGCCCGCAGCACAGCGCAGCCGAGCCAAGCCGACTACAGGGAACCAAAGGCCTACGCACACATACAAAGTAAGTCCCTAAATACATCGCTATCCTCTCCTATCCTGTCGTAAATTCGCACTTCCTATTTTTACCAGTATCATATTAAATGTCATTTTCGCTATCCTGTTTTTGCTAAAGTATTGACCGAAACAAGAGGCGAACGCGATTTAATTTCATATTAACTTTGCGCCATTTATTGCTTACGCGCGACGTAACACTATAATGAACGTTCTACACTGATGTCATGTGTATGTGATGTTGGGGGGGGGGGGGGGGGTGTCCGATCAGTAGACAGATTGTGATAATTTTGCTAAGACTTTACAATATCAAAATGTAGAATGTGCATGTTCAAATATTAGATTCATATATATTAGATGCAACATATTTCGACATATATAAATACTAAAAGTAAAAATATCGAGGGAGTTACCTTGGTTTGCCTAACACATCGAATTTTAAATTTAGAATAATGATAAATATATTATCTATTATTTTAAAAAGTAAAAAAAATTTAAGTTTAGAAAAAACAGTATTTTGAAGATCGTTAATTAGAAATTTCAAAATTGCATTGCTTAAATATAAAAATAATACTTTATCAAAAAATAATATACAGATAATAACAAAAATAAACTATAGATAGTAAAAACATTCGACATCTTTTAATTCGATACACGAAACTTTTTAATTAGAAAATTAAAATATTAAAGAAGGGGTCAGTTTATTAGACTGTATTATTTAGATTTGCTGAGTATTTCGAATTTCAAAGTTTAGATTTACACAAATTAGAAATAAATAGTATCGACAAAAATAAAAAACGAATGTACAGTCAAAAAAAAATATTTAAAGTCCTTAAAGATACGATTTTTGGAATAAGATAGATAATAAGTAGAATAATTATAAGTTAAACAAATTAAAGTAATACTAGTATTATTTATGAAAAAAACCTGCAGGAATCTCTGCAGGTAATTCTGCAGGAAACTCTGCAGGAGACCTGGAGGATTTCCTGCAGAATTCCCTGCATGATTTTCGTACTGTTTTCCTGCACGAATTCCTACACGAATTTTTCTAGAGTGGGAAATTGTTTATATCCTGTAATCTAAAATTGTTGAAAACAATAAACTAATTGAAAAATGTGCTTACATTAGGTATTATCATCCAGATCATAACACCAAAACTCAGGAATTAAGCTACGGGTATTACTGCCCTTATCAGATAGCGGGTTGTATATCAAATTTTCAATATTTTAATCTATGAAATTATTGATTTTGAATATTTTGGTCCTACGAATTTTTATTTTCCATATTTTCAACCTTACGAATCTTTTTTATCTATATTTTGGTCTTTCAATATTTCTATATTCAATACTAATATTTTCAGAATTTTTTTCTTTCCAAATTTAACTTTACAGAGTTTTCCATTTTCCATAAATTATCTTTCCAAATTTTACTTTTATGCAATTTTATCTTTCCGAATATTTAACTGTACCCCCTTTTTACACTCGTACATCATCTTTCTAATAGTTACACGTTTCCATTGTCATATATCTATTTATTCTAATGAATTAAATTTCTACGTTTATGAGATAATATTAATACAATTTCCCTTTGTTTATTTGGACGTCGAATTATTTGCATATGTTCATTTTAGCATTTGTTGTATTTAGTGTCGAAACTATGAACATTCTTTTTTATCTTTGTAATCAAAATTCTAAAGTACTAGCAGATCTATAAAAACAGTGTAATAACCCCCCCCCCCCCCCCCCAATATTAATGTTATTTCACTCATGTCATTAACTAAGAGGCAGTGCTAGGGGTAAGAATTCAAATGACACATTCAACTGCTTACTCTAATTTTGTATTTTTTTCGCGCATTGAATAATCAATTAAACTTTATCTTCGGGATTTTTTTATTAGGATTAAATAACTTTCGAAGATGTTGGTTTCTATATAATGCAAAGTATTGTTTTCATAAATCGAAATAGTATTTCTATGATCTCTAATAAACATGCATTACTTCTTTCTTATGTTAAATTCTTATTAGAGCGCTGTCTACTGATATGAAAAACAATGACAAATTTTTTTTCTGTTTATTTGATGTTCTAATTATTTTACTTCGCTTATGTTACATTAGTATTGTTAACTGCAAAAATCATAACTATTCTATTTTTTTTAATTCTACCAAATATAATGTGTTTTCGTATTTTTAAAAGTCTGAACTCTTAGCAAAATTATCAAGAACTGTCTACTGACTGGACGTACCCCCCCCCCCCCGTAATGTGTCTGTTCTTCGTTAAAATGGTAGGAGAATGTGGGGCTAAGTTGGGCACTTTTCTTTTGTGATTTCCTTCTTTTCATATTGTTACAAAATTGAGAAATTATAAGCCATTTAAGCATTGCAACTTTATAAATGAATTTGATATTTAGATGTTCAAATTATAGACCCTAATTTTATGATCAGGACTATCCCTGGTAACACAGTCTGACGCACTCGCGATTTCGTCGAAAGTGCACGGTCTGTTTCACACTTCGACTAGGTTTCTGCTGCACGACGATTGCGACAGACGAGTGCGACAGGATCGCAGCAGAAGTGCAGCCGACAAGTGCGACAAAGGGAGATGAAATAATGCACTCGTGAGTGCAGCAAAATTGCATCCGAATTGTATACGACGATTGTGACAGACGATTGCGGCAGGATTGCAGCAAATGTGCAGCCGACAAATGCGACTAAAGGGGATGAAACAATGCTCTCGCGAATGCATCAGAATTGCACCCGAATTGCGTGCGACGATTGCATCAGACAAGTGCGGCAGGATTTCAGCAGACGTGCAACCGACAAGTGTAATTAAGGAGGATGAAATAATGCATGCGCGAGTGCAGCAGGATTGCACCCGAATTACGTACGACAATTGCGGCAGATTACAGAAGACGTGCAGCTGACAAGTATGATTAAGGGGGTGATGTAACGCATTTGCGAGTGCGTTAAGATATACTTCAAAAACGAGACACACACCTTGTAGCGGAAATCCTCAGAACACCGAGAATGGTAACAAAAAAAAGAGCTCCAAAGAGTTTTATCTCCCAGACGGCTTGTGCGTGGTCTCTTACATCTACCACGCCAAACTACTTGAGTGAGCCCAAAACTGATGCGCTCGTCGCCTACCGGCGACAACGTATGAACTATACGCTTTGCTTCCACCGGCACTGTGGACTGCACGTCTGCTGCAATCCTGCCGCACTCGTCTGCCGCAATCGTCGTACGCAATTCGGGTGCAATTCTGCTGCACTCGCGAGTGCATTATTTCATCCCCCTTAGTCGCACTTGTCGGTTGCACAACTGCTGCAATCCTGCCGCACTCGTCTGCCGCAATCGTCGTACGCAATTCGGGTGCAATTCTGCTGCACTTGCGACTGCATTATTTCATCCCCCTTAGTCGCACTTGTCGGTTGCACGACTGCTGCAATCCTGCCGCACTCGTCTGCCGCAATCGTCGTACGCAATTCGGGTGCAATTCTGCTGCACTCGCGAGTATGCTTTGCTTTTGTTACCGGGGTCATTTGGAGGCCCGCATAAAAATAGTATTAATACTTCATTTATTTTCATATATTTCAATTTTCAATGATCTAGACCTCTTGTTCTCATTTTTGATAGTAGGAAAATAAAAATTAAAGAAACCTGGTAGCTAATTAAAGAAATTCCTGTAGATACTACCAGCTTTTCAGAAAATTTGTTCCGTGTACAAAAGGAGTCCAAAAATTAAGAAATGTCTATAAAAATCGTTTAATTGGCCTATAAGTTTACAAAAGTTGTCCAAAAAAATTTTCATCTTATTTCTATTTTCAATAAGTATAGCCGGTAGATTTAGATAATCTATATTAGTATATCTAAGTTAGCTTCGCATCCAACTTACAAGGAGAGTATCAGAGATGAGGGTCCCGAAATTTTCTGAAACTTTGAGGATCATTCATTGATAGCTAGAAATAAAGTGTATTAGTACCAGTAGTTTTTGCAATTCTTATCCAAATATGTAATATTTCATTAAATAATTGTACCTCTGGCTGTGATCATAACTTTGCATGTTTTTCAATTAAAAAAAACTGCCTGAAAATACCTAAAAGTAGTCGAAAAGAAAGAATTTTAATTTGAGAGATACCTCTTATACTGACCGTAACCAAATACAATAGAATTAAGCGAGAAAAATTTTAAGGTGGTCCGAAAGTCAATTAACCAAGTAGTGAATAATTATTTATAATTATAAAAATACTTACATTAGATATATTTAGACAAAACCCAAACTCGCTAGCCCTTCATTGAGTAATAATACACCTCTATACGAATTTTAAGACATCAAAATAAACGGCACCCTAAAAAATTATTAGAATGAAATTCCGTCAACATTTCATTCCAATAATTTTTTAGGGTGTCTTTGTTTTTGACGTCTTAAAATTCGTATGAAAGTGAAATATTACTCAATGAGGGGATAGCGAGTTTGGGTTTAGTCTAAATATATCTAATGTAAGTATTTTTATAATTATAAATAATTATTCACTACTCTTTTCTTCATTAAAAGAACGCTTATTTAGAATTAAATACCTCATGTCTCGATAGCAAGGGCCCATTGGAACAAATTACGGGGTCTGGTTACCATAAACCATCTTCCAAAGTTGGATTCAGTCTCCGTTTGAGTGAGGTAATATTTAAGAAAACATCAATCCGTTACACTTTTTTTTATCAAAAACTAACAAATTTAGAAAGTTACAAATTTGATTTACGTAAAAAGAATTTGCTACACAATATTGTCTACACATATCAAGTGTTGTTAAAATTATATTCGAGCAGTGGCCAAGACAGCGAGATGGATACTATTTGACCGCCAGACTTGCACTATGCATGATCCTTTTTGTTTCCAATTAAGCCTCGATTCTTTATATATTTTCATTTCAAGATTATTTGCACCCACACACTTACTTTTAAGTGTATTTTTGAATTATTTATTGTTTGGTAAAAACCATAAAATTTCTAGAAAGCATTATATTTTAAATTAAAAAAAAAATACAAAATTGCAGCTTCCCGTTTAAAACACACGATAACATGTTTTCCCCAATATTTATCTGGAATTAAATTTCATTTTTATATTGGTTAAAAAGAGATAAAATAAAAAATGAACATATTACTAAATTTACATAATTATTTAGTTGAAACCACATACTTATTACTATGAACAATAAATTAGATTCTTTAAAAATTATGAAATACAAAAAGCATAAAAAATGTGTACAAATTAGCCTTATTTACTCCTAAACCAATATCCTTTGAGTTGCTGATTATAATGTCCGGTTTACACATCCAATTATATCCATCTCGACCCAGGATGTCACATAAAACAATTACAATCAGATTGCAGAATTGTTCGAGATTATAAGTAAGGTCATAATCAAACAGCGAAAGTCGCTCAGCTGTTAGATTTTAATGTTGCGAATACAGTTTCACTTGTCCGCTAATAGCCGTGAATATAGCTCCAATTCTACTCCAATAGAAAGCCGAGAAATACGTTTAACAATACTTTAGGCCTCCATGTCGATATTAATTGCCTTGGTTCTTTTATAAATGGATATACTATCTTTAAAATCTATACAGTTGAACTAAAGAATAATTATATACTAGCAACCACACCTCAGTCGCTAATGCTCCCTCGGATAATTTTAAATATCCATTCATCCATGCATCCATCCACCCAGTCCACAGTGAGACTATCAAGGGGTACGATGATTCTGAAATTTCTGACGATTTGAGTTTAATATAATAAATATGATCGGATTTAACAATTTCCGATTTTATCCGGATTTAGAAACCTATTTCATATGGTCATATCCAAATCAAAATAAACTTGGTTATTTCCGGATACATGCAAATAAAACAGGTTGAGATCAAAAAGTCAATCCTGTCTTGTCCGGAATTTGAACCCGGTTTTATCAGGTCTTTTCCGATATCATAAGTTTTTTTAACAAGGGTCATACAAAACCCGGACAGCATTGAATATTTCATTAAGTTTACTGGAATGTTTCCCAGAAACATTGGAAACTTTCATGAGAAAATTGCAGAAAGGTTGCTGCGACGTTAGAAATAACTGCTTTTTATGTCCTGAAAATTTTGTTTTTAATAAAAATTTATTATTAAAATATCTCGAAAATGGTTGCAAATAGACAAAAACTGAGGCCATTTTTAACTTGTCGAATGTTGAAAAAAGATAACATTTCTTAAAGTTCTTTTTAAATACATAATTATCGATATTACAATTGTTAAACAAAGAATATGTTTAAATAAATAATAGCGACAAAAAAGCAGCCATTTTCAACTTTTCTGAAAGTTTCTCATGAAAGTTTCCAATGTTTCTGGTAAACATTGCAGCAAACTTACTGAAATATTCAATGTTGTTTGGGAAACAACAACCTTCCATATAGATTTTATCTTAATTGAAAGCCAAATAAAATAAGCGAGCCATCATAACTGATTAAATAGGGAGAGAAAATCATCATCATTTTAATGATTTCCAAGTTTTATTCATTTCATGCAAAACCTTCTTTAAGAATGACTTGACTATTTAAAAGATTTCTTCTTTTCATTTTAATTGGTTTTATCTTGCCGCTATAATGCAGATAATTAAGCAATAGCTTAATAGGTAATGACCATGAAAAGTAATAAATTAAAATATTAGAGGACGGCTACTAGGTTAATTTTTCTGTTCATGTTCGCGTCCGTGAAATATCAATCATCATCTCCTATTTAAAAAAAAACAACAGCAATATAAATTTAATATAAAATGAATAAATTAAAACAGACGTAAAAATCAAATCAATCAAATATTAATATAAAGCACGAAATAAAATGAGTGCGGATTTATGTAACCATCTTGTAAAGCAGAGAATAAGAATGAAGAATAACAATACATTCATCATTATTTATTTACACTAAATTTTTTAACTTATTAACGAATGAAGGTATACATAACAATAAATACACTTACGGGTTCTAAACAGAATTTCTTTGGAGTTAAAAATAATTTATTAATAACTATGTGTGCCATGTCTAGTGTTTAGTCGTACAAAATTAAAACGGTGTATGACTTAAATTAACATACATATCTTTAAGATGTCTTTGCTTCTTGTTCTACTGATATCCTGAAGACATGTTTATGTAAGATTTAGGACAATTATGATGGCTGGGATCATGGTGTAAAGACAAAGGTGTGCTCCCAGCGTCCGCCATTTGTAGCTTAGTGAAAATACATGAGCTATAAATGGCGGGCCCTGGGAGACACCCTTAGGAGCACACCCATGTCTTTACACCGTGGCTAGGATGATGTGCCAGCATTATAAAATTCGGAAAGTTTCGGAAATACATGAATAGGTTTTCTTTCCGATTCTGCCCGTTTTTATTCGAACTTTCTCGAACTAATCCGGCATCTAAAATCCAAAACTTCCTGAACTTTTTCGGACTATTCTGAAAAGTAATTTATCTATGTCGACTGTTGTTACGTCCCGGTTATCGTACAGCGCTTAACAATAAAAGGTAACGAGCCCAATTTTAGGTACTTGACGGCCAGGGCCACTCTACCTACGGACGGGCGACTGCTGCAATCCTGCCACACTCGTCTGCCGCAATTGTCGTACGCAATTCGGGTGCAATTCTGCTGCACTCGCGAGTGCGTTATTTCATCCACCATAGTCGCACTTGTCGGCTGCATGTCTGCTGCAATCCTGACGAACTCGTCTGCCGCAATCGTCGTACGTAATTCGGGTGCATCTCTGCTGCACTCGCGAGTGCATTATTTCGTCCTCTTAAGTCGCACTTGTCGGCTGCACTTCTGCTGCAATCCTGCCGCACTCGTCTGCCGCAATCGTCGTACAGCAGAAACCTAGTCAGAGTGTGAAGTAGACCGTGCACTTTCGGCGCAATCGCGAGTGCGTCAGACTGTGTTACTAGGGACTGTACTGCTGTGAACGGTAATCACCATATTTTACGTGTTATTACATATATATTTTTTTTAAAGATTGCGGGTTCATTTTGGTCCTGAAAGGAAAAGAAAGAGGGGTGAAGAAAAGAAAACATCGTTTTACTCCCATTCCATTCCTCATTCTATTTGGAGGTTCCAGGGCTCGTTGTTGAGGTTATAATCCTCGGTATAAATGGAGATGTCGTCGTCCTCCTGCATGTCGATCCTATCGTCCAGATGGTTGTTTGTGTCGAGACCCTCTTCTCGGTCCAAGAAAACCGGCCCAATAAATCCTTCCTTTTCGCAAATGTGGCAGCGGAAATTGTGGTCATCGTCGCGGTTCCACTCGCAAGTGCAGTGGAGTCCCTGGATCGGTCCTGAAGTAGGGCTGCATGGGCACGGGAGTGTCTGCCTCACTAGCTGGTCCCTGCAGTAATAGCACCTGCCTTTGCGTACGTTTCTCATCCGTATGTTCGGGTGAATAGCGTCGGCAGGTGTGTGGACTGAAAATGGTCCCCCAAATCGCTGGTCATCTCCAGAATAGTGCTGCTGCCGTCCATCCTGGCCCAGCGCGTGTTCTCGTTCTGCTCCGCAAATCGCTGTAGATAGTGCTGGAGCCTCCTGTTGTGCAGGAAGTGGCCTTCTCGCTCCTCCATTTCAGATCGGTAGGGCCGGTCCACTCCGGCGCGTATGTCGCAGCGTGGGTCCTCCGATATCACGAAGGTAAACGACTCGTGTGCCGCCCAATGCATTATCATGCGCATTAGGATCTTAAAGAATTTTTCCTCGTTGTTCATTTTTCTGGTGGTGATTTGATATGTCGGTGATGCTCTTCTGCGGTAGGTAGTTGTTGGTCGGCTGGAGTAGAGTGGTGCAGCGGCGAGTGGTGGCGTGATTACGGTCATTGGCGGCAGGTACAGGTTGAGTGGAGAGTAGAAGCTGTCGTCAGTGGCTCGAGGTAGAATGACTCTTCCGCTGCCCCAATTTTTATTCTCGCTACTTGGGTTTAGTGATTCCGCCCCTTGAGAGGGAAAGACGGGATGGTGCGGTACATCGATGAGGGAGAGGGGGAAATTGTTTGTGAATGTGTATATGTAAAAGGTGAGAATCGCTGTGAGGGTTTAGTTGTGTTTGGAGGCTGTACGCTATTACATGCGCTCATCCTCATCTATTTTTCAGGCGTTTACAAGCATACTTGCTAATATAGTAGATTTATTTCCTACTTAATTGTATCTCGATGTACATTTCTATACTTGGTTCGTGGTGATTTGCAATTGTGTCACAAGGTTACCGGGACTCGGTGTTCTACATCTCGTTTTATTCTATATATATTTTCTTATTGTTTATGGACTAATTATCCCTTAATTAATGTCGGTACATGGTGGCACATTTGCATGCATATTGAAATAGCATCGCATTTTATCGCTAGATGTGAGTTAATTAGTGTATATATATATATATATATATATATATATATATATATATATATGAGGCATTCTTTGTGAACGAATGGCCCCCCCTTGCCCAAAATTTGAAGAGGCCTAGGAGAACCATCAATAGCTTAAAATGTTCGTATTGACAAGAGCTACAAAAAGTTGAGTGGCGTTTTTGTCTATTTTGAAAATGGCGGCTTCGAAATGGCGTTAAGCACCCCTAAAACGTGAAGAGTACAGATAAAAATGCCAGTAAAAATTAAAAAAAATAATCACGTTGGACTTTTTTGACTCAAATTTTAGCTACCACTCATACTTCAAAAAATCACGTGGTAGGTTACCGAAATCCAACATGGCGGATCCAATATGGCGGCTAATATGTCGATATTTTTAAAAATCAACCGAATTGGCCCAAATTTGGTATATGGGGGTTTTTCTGGTTGCTGATGATGAATTTAAGGTCAAATCTGCAGAATTTAAAATGGCGGATCCAATATTTTAAAAAAATAATAAGCTTAGGAAGAGCATCTCGAAATCATTGATTCAAGCGTTTTCGAGACGTGAGCATGTCTAAAAAAGTTATTTGTAATCGATTTTGGTGAATTACTACCTATGTCACGTGATTTTGGCCATCATATTGAATTTTATGGTAACAAAAAAAAATTTTTTATACGTCTTCTGAAAGTAGATTCCAAGACCTTTTATTTAAGGCACCATGGATCTCAATCGGTTTCATGTAGCTGGTTTTATAATCGTTATGGTAAAAAAAAGTATGGGTCACGAGCTTCTAGCGGCCGTATTGGAACTAAAAATGCCACTAAAAATAGCAACTAATATGCTGATAAGGTATACAAATTTAAAAAAATGAAGAATGTCATCGTGAAGAAATCATGGATACATAAATAAACGGCGGGAGTAAAAACCATATCTTATCGGCATATTAGTCGCCATATTGGATCCGCCATTTTAAATTCTGCAGATTCGACCTTAAATTCATCATCAGCAACCAGAAAACCCCCATATACCAAATTTGGGCCAATTCGGTTGATTTTTAAAAATATCGACATATTAGCCGCCATATTGGATCCGCCATGTTGGATTTCGGTAACCTACCACGTGATTTTTTGAAGTATGAGTGGTAGCTAAAATTTGAGTCAAAAAAAGTCCAACGTGATTATTTTTTTAATTTTTACGTGCATTTTTATCTGTACTCTTCACGTTTTAGGGGTGCTTAACGCCATTTTGAAGCCGCCATTTTCAAAATGGACAAAAACGCCACTCGACTTTTTGTAGCTCTTGTCAATACGAACATTTTAAGCTATTGATGGTTCTCCTAGGCCTCTTCAAATTTTGGGCAAGGGGGGGCCATTCGTTCACAAAGAATGCCTCATATATATATATATATATATATATATTTTTTTTTTTTTTTTTTTTGCTTGTGGTTCTTTTGACACACCTCTTATGTTGATACATAGTTTCTACTTATAGTTTTTGGCACACTCTTATAAAATTATTTGTCTTGTCCACACATTCTACTTTGTTCTATAATTTGCTACACACATCTCATAATAAATTATGTTTAAAAATGTTGACACACATCTTATAATAAATTTCGTTACATACATTTTTATCGCTGTATAATTGGTTACACACATCTTATAATAAATTTTGTTTATAATTTCGACACACATCTTATAATAAATTTGTTACATACATCTTATATTCATCGCTGTATAATTTGTTACACACACCTTATAATAATTCTTGTCTTAATATTTGAAATACATGTTAGGATTGTTACATTACGTTACACTGGGAATTACTTAATCTAGCTTAGTTTGAATGGGAACAAAGAATTGATAATATGATATTCGCTTTATACCTCAAATCTTAATTTTAATTTTTTTGTTTGTTTTTTTGTTTTTTTTTTACTATGATATCGCATGTTTTATTAATTGTAAAGAAGTATTTTCATACGCAGACCGGCGACGGGGGTGGTGGTGGTGGTAGGTCGCCGAGTGTTGGGTAGCTCGCGCATGTCGGGGAGATTGGCACTCGCTGATGGATCCAAAGTCTTTACCATATAGAAATTAACTCCGGTAATTATTTCCATTTTACATGAGTAGAGCGCGCGATAGCAAGGTTTTCTGAGTAGAGTGCTTTCACAGTCGCTGGATGTGATAAGGGCAACTTGTGCTTTACATAGTCTCACGTTCCGAAGTTTTTTTCACTCGTTTCTTTCGTTGGCACTTAAAAAAGTGTGAATTCCAACCCGGTTGGATGGCTATAAACTCGCCTGAAGGGCGTATGAGTAATGCTTTATTGCTTGGTAATTCTAAAGGGTCGAAAACACGTACAGGCGATAATCTGTATACAGTAAAATTAGTTTGGTCAAGTAACGGCATCTGAACTTGTATTATTAAATGTTCCTGTACTAACAAAAGTTCTACTGTAGCAAACTCTATTAAAACGGCCACGTTGATATACTCGGTGTGTATTAGTGCTTGCTTTCACGTGTGTTTTTCTATACTAGCTACGGCATTGAAAAGAGTTCGAGTTGAGAACATGTATCGTTTGGTTTGCATTAACTTAATAAGTTTATTGATAATTGCGATATTATCGTTAATTAAAAATAGTGCCGCGTTCATGGTAGGGTCCATTTTGAACTCGGCTGCGTCTAATACCAGCTCATCTATAGTAAAATATTTTAAATTTCCTAAAAACATTTGTTTACCGAGCTCGAACTCTTTTATGCTCAGATTGATATCGTTCTCGATAATCGCGCGTCGGTCGTCGGGTAACAATTTATTTTCGGTTTTTTCCTTACTAATTTTCATTAAATAAATTAATATATCAAAAGCTTCCGTGCGCGTCAATGGGTTTTTCGTTCCCCCCTTTGTTTTCGTATCATCTCCCGGTATATATGTTGATGCTAGGATGTCGAAGTCTAGCTTAATTTCCTTTAGCTGTGCAATCTTGGTCTGCAGAAAATATACTTGCCCGATGGCGACGGCGTCCGTGAGTTGTAAAAAAATATCGGAGTTGGTGATGTTGTTTAGGGCATTGTTAAAAAAAGGCCCGGGTCTCGAGTATGCAGCTGGTGTCAATTGCGGTAGCAATGCGCCAAGTTTCCGAAGTGAATCGAATGTTCTCGACTTTATTGTAGATAATCCCAGGATTCTCCATCAAGGGGGTTCTATGATGTCCTCAGCGCGGGTGCTGAGGAGCAGCGCTACCATCAGACTGAAGCGCATTTTCTACAAAAATGAAAAGTTTTTACAATATGGCCAATATCTTGTTTGCATGCTCTACTTTCGACAATCGGTCGTAATCCGGCAGCAGTTGTTGTAAAATATTCTCTACAATTTCCGTGGGTATCCCTGGTTGGTTTAAATAGTTCGGCTGTGCGGCAGCCGTCGCGAGTTCGCCAGATGGTGCTTTTATTTGTGGGTTACCGTGGCTATTGTCGCCCGCCCCCTTTCTCGAGCTTGAATCTGAAGTGCTAGCGGCCCCTGTGTTACCCTGCTGCGGGTCTCTTTTTGCTTTCTTTATTTGTTTGCGTTGCCCTGATGACGTCTTGGCGTGCTGGTGCTCGCGTTCCAGATTCCAATAGATGTCGCTATTTCTCTCATTAATATCCGCGACCATGATTGGCGTGCCACGTCGATTTTGTGAGATATTGCATTCCACGTCAGACACCCTTCCCTCTAAAAATATCTTGGTGCTTTTTTGTTCACAAAATATTTGCGTTATCGGGCAAGCTTTGAAGTCCACGCGTGTCCTACATGTGATGCATGTCACAGCTGGGACCGTCAGTGATAGATCTAGCATGGACCTCATTACTGATAACGATACATAATTTTGCGCTTTTGCCGGCGCATTGTCGAAACAGCCCGTGCAAAGGGTTCCCGCTGCGCTAAAGTAGTGAGCACGTTCGTAATTCCTAACTACCTTCCTCCTGGTTGGTCGAATCCCCGAGGTCTGCCCCGACTTCGAGGTGTCAGATGTTGTTGCCGAAGCCATGTTTATGCGCGCGGTATAGACAGTAACAAAGAATACAGTCGGCCGCGGGCTCTTCTAGTAAGAGTAAGGTGCCGCAAATTTTACAGTTTGAAGGTAGTTTGATTTTTGATAGGACGTGAATGTAATCCTTTTTTAAGTATAATTGCTCTGGATCTACCACGAATTCGTGATAACACCCTTCGCAAAAAATATCCGCAAAGTTTCTCGTGTAAAGTTTGGGTAATGCGCCACTTCGCGCGCACGAAAGCTTCCCGGCTAATTCGACTGTCACTTGGTTAGTGTCCATGGGCTATATATATATATATATATATATATATATATATATATATATATATATATATATATATATATATATATATATATATATAAAAAGGGGTACGCAAAGTAGCTAATTGTATTCGATTGTTTTATGTACTAGTCTCGTGTTACATTATTTTCATCATACTCTGTTGTATGTTTTTAATGTCATCTAATCGCGCTTGGATTTGCTTAGCATAATTTTTAGCGTGTTCGTGACCCGAGTAAATTTCTGCCTTGCACGTGTATCTTTTTACGTCTGGTCATTTTTAGCGAGTTGTCCCAGATTTTTATATTCGCGCAGTAGTTCTTCGATACGGCGGCCGTAGTCGAGGGTTGTCTCTTCGTGTCGCTGCGGTGCCCATGAAAGTCTTTGTCTCAAATTTATTAAATCACTTAGAATTCTTTGTTTATCCCGATTATTTAGGTTCAGCATCTTCAATATGTATATAAATATTCCATTTAAAAAACATCTCCTGCAACTTATTTATTTATTCATTCATTCATTCATTCATTCATTCATTCATTCATTCATTCATTCATTCATTCATTCATTCATTCATTCATTCATTCAGGTTAAAAATCTTCAGGTTACTGATAATTATATTTATAGAGAAATTCAGAATATAAAAAGTATTGATGCCTTTGGTGCTCACTCCGGTAAAATACTAGTTAGTGGGATTCCGAATACCCTTTCGGATATGCCATATACCGAATTAATTAAGCGTATCTTAACCCATTTAAATATGCTTCACTTAACCCAGGACATACTTCATTGTAGACCATTTGCACCAGCCAAAAATTTTTCAAATACGGCTTCTGGCTCTCAAAGTGCTCCAAATTTAAATGATAAATCGGTCACATTTTCTTTTATAGTCAAATTTAAAGTGGTACAAATTAAAGATTATATTCTGGAGACTAAAGCAAAAATGGGCGATATTAAAACTTTAATTGTGCTTCCCGAATGTGACATTAGTATTTACAAAAACACTAAAGTCTTTTTACGCGAATTATTACCTTCTTATGTGTACAAACTTAAGCGTCAAGCGCAGTCACGGGTAACAAATTCTAAAATTTTTTCTCTTGTTGGTATCCGAAATGGGCGTATATTTGTTCGGAAAGACAAAAATTCTGAGCACGTGCCTATACTTACAGAAGCTGACTTAGCAAAAATAGTTTGACAATCACAGTCGAATATTATATCAAACTAAATGAAGAGTAAATCTTATGTAAGAGTAGCACAAATAAATGCAAATTCATTGAAGAGCCATATTGGAGAAATTGAAATTTTTCTTAAAAATGAACTAGTATATATCCTATACATTTCTGAATCTTGACTGATCCCCTCTGACTCTGCTAAATCATGTAAGCTCCAAAATTACTTATTATTACGTAATGACAGAGGTCTTCCATCAAAAGGCGGTCGCTTGCAATATGCATAGGGTGGAGGTGTTGCTTGTTATATTCGAGATACGTTTACGTATAAAATATTAAATGCTCCAAAAATATCTACCATAAATATACCAGAGTACCTCTTATTAGAAATTAGACCTAATATAAACTGGTGTATCTTATTAGCTTCAGTATATCGCCCTCCAAGCGGTCGAGTTTTGTCAAATTTATATGATGATCTTTTAAAGTATGCACCACTCTATTCGCATATTATAATATCAGGTGATTTAAACTCTGACCTATTAAGTGATTCATTCTACTCTAAACATTTAAAAAAATTTATTATAGAAAATTCTTATTTTTTACCTCCATTTGGTGCAACTCACCATAAAGAAAATGCAAATACGTGGCTTGATATACTCGTAATTCTAACTGACAGTGCGGACAAAGTACTCGCATACAGTAAATCACGAGTTCCATTCATAAACTGCCATGACTCACTAATCATCGACTATGCAACTAGCTCGTTTCAGCCAGCAAATAAAGAAATCACATCCCGAGATTTTAGAAATTGCCCCTTCAATATTCTAGAAAAAGATAAAAATAAGACGTTCAATTATGAATTTCATGAATATGCTACAATTAAAATAGTAAACTTAAACTAATATTCCATTTAAAAAATAATATAGTTTAAAATATTTCCATGTTTTACTAATTCTGATAATCTCAAATGGACGCTAAAGAAATTAATGAAATCGATTAATAAATTTACAAGTATTGTATATTTATTTTTAAATCAATGTTCTTATTTTATTAATTAGTATGAAGTATCTATAAAAAATACCTTTCCAAAAAGTAAAATCTTGGCAAGTATAAGTTTCATTATTACTTGCAATATAAATTAATAGAAGTATGTTATTACCAAAATAAGTCGATCAATTATGAATTTTATTCATAAACTCGAATTAAAATAGTAAAATTAAACTAATATTATATTTAAAAAATAATATAGTTTAAAATATTTCCATTCTTTACTAATTCTTATAATCTCAAATGAACGCTAAAGAAATTAATGAAATCGATTAATATATTGGCAAGTATTGTATTTTTATTTGTATATCAATTTCCTTCTTTTATTAATTAGTATGAAGTATACAAACTATTTAAAATATATTATAGTTTAAAATATTTCTATTTTTTACTAATTCAGGTAATCTGAAATAAACGATAAAGAAATTAATTAAATCGATTAAGAAATTGGCACGTATTATATTTTTATTTGTAAATCAATGTCATTTTTTTATGAATTAGTATGCAGTATATAAATTAATAATACCTTTCAAATTTAATATTGTAAGACATTAAATTTGACATAAATACATGTTGATAAGAAATAGGTCAAAAAGTCGAACCTCAAACACTGATCTATAATACTCTCGCTACATTACACTCGCGTTACATGTAGTGCGCATATGGCAATTCGTTTCTATCATAGTTATATGTCGAAATTAAAGAGACGTCAATGCACTATATTTTATATTGAACTACAGTTAAACCTGGAACATTGCTCGAGTTTGGGAAAAATAACCTCGAACAGTGCCCGAGTTACCTAAGGTTCGTAGCAATTAATGACGGCAGCAAGTCAGAGCCCTACATAAGGTATAAACTGTTTGTCCGTAATATTATATTGGCTTGAGTTCAAAAAGTATCAGTTAGCTTACCTATAATAGAAATGAATTGCCATATACGCACTACATGTAACGCGAGTGTATTGTACCGAGAGTATTATAGATCAGTGTTTGAGGTTCGATTTTTTGACCTATTTCTTATCAACATATATTTATGTCAAATTTAATGTCTTACAATATTAAATTTGAAAGGTATTATTAATTTGTATACTTCATACTAATTCATAAAAAAATGACACGATTTACAAATAAAAATATAATACTTGCCAATTTCTTAATCGATTTAATTAATTTCTTTAGCGTTTATTTCAGATTATCTGAATTAGTAAAAAATAGAAATATTTTAAACTATAATATATTTTAAATAGTTTGTATACTTCATACTAATTAATAAAAGAAGGAAATTGATATACAAATAAAAATACAATATTTGCCAATATATTAATCGATTTCATTAATTTCTCTAGCGTTCATTTGAGATTATAAGAATTAGTAAAAAATGAAAATATTTTAAACTATATTATTTTTTAAATAGAATATTAGTTTAAGTTTACTATTTTAATTGTAGCGTATTCACGAAATTCATAATTGAACGTCTTATTTTGGTAATAACATAGTTCTTTTAATTTATATTGTGGGTAATAATGAAACTTATACTTGCCAAGATTTTACTTTTTAGAAAGGTATGTTTTATAGATTTCACAACTTTTCCAGAGACTGGAAATTTATTCTTACTATTCTCGAAAAAATAGAAATATTTTAATAATAGAATATTAGTTTATGTTTACTATTTTAATTGTAGCGTATTTCTTTTAATTTATACTGTGGGTAATAACGACACTTATACTTGCCAAGATTTTACTTTTTAGAAAGTTATGTGTTACTTTCAAATAAATAAATGTTTGTGTATGGGTACCCGAATGGAAAAATTTAAAGGTATTATAACGCAAATCGCCGTATGATTTTGATACATTTAAGGACGATACGGTAGACTTGTGTACGATGGCGTACATTAACGTACGTTCGCGTACGTTTTGGGTACGGTTCGAACATTTTGTACAGCATTATACGGAAACGTACGCCAACGTACGCGAGCGTACGTGAACGTATGGAAACGTACGCGATCGTACAAAGAATTGCTGGAATATACTGATTCATACGAAAATGTACAGCTTTATACATTTTAGAGATGAAGCAACTTTTATTCATATAATTTTATTGTACGAAAGGATACGAAAAGATACTCGATTGTACGAATATGTACAGAAACGTACGTAAAAGTACGTAAACGTAAGCGAACGTACGCTAACGTACGCAATTGTACATATATATGAACTATTTGAACTAGATAAGTGTCTTGGATGCCTATTTTATTAAAAAGTATAAACACATTAATTGTACCATTATATTCTAATTTACACATTTTTTTAATTATACGAAAATCACCATCTTTTGTTCGAAATACTGAATCGTTGGTTTTTTTACATTGATCATATGTGCAAGAAGTATAACGACATCCATTGAAAATAATTTTGCAATACATTGTACATTTACTTATTTTTGAGACATTACAAAAAGTTCTTAAATATAACTGTTCTAAATCGGAAAGTTCATAAATCTTTCCACGTCCTAATAAATTACAATTTTCAATTTTTTCATAATTCTTCAGTCTGTTATCATTGCATATATTATTACATATATTTCTTGTATCATCTGAAATATAATCTCTTTGTTGAAGTAAAGAATTGCTGATATACTATTAGTCTACAAACAATTTGTTGCGTAATACGATTATAACATTTTTTCTTTTTTAATAACAATCTATTTTCATTTTCAAAATCAAATGTACTATTGGCCCATAAGAGGCCCCAGTTTTCAACCGTATCTTTTAAAAGTTTGAAAATTTTTTGAGAGATTATTGTTTTAGTTTTGTAGAATGTTTATGTAAAACTAAAGCATACAAATTAAGTTTATGAATAGGTTTAGAAATATTATTATTTATATTTTATGTTTGAGCACCAAGCTCTTTAAAAAAATATTATTACAGAATAATGTTTCTTTGTATATTTTTTGTAAACTTTAATTATTTATTTAAGATCGCAATCGTTACTATAAGGTTTGTATGAATAAAAAATAAAGTAAGCAAAATATAAAAAGTTTTTTATTTTCTAATACAATAAATTTTATCAACGGAACTAACAAAGTTTATTGTACTGGTTTTTAAATAACCATGATTATTTAACAATTGATTTTGTAATATTTGCATTCTAACAGTTCCGTACTTATCCATTAGCCAGATGTATTGCAAATTATTAGCAATTTGACATACACGTTTTGCTATCGATTTCCTTAAATTTGACGTAAAGCTGCGTCCGTATATGCTGGAAATTTTGTATCAAGTATTGAAGTAAATTATGAGGGCAAAGTGAAGGCAAAATTACAGCAACTATTGCTCATGATGTGCACGCGTATCATGGGAATAAATTGCCATCATATTATCATCATATTTCTCGATTTTTATATTACACAAATTTCCATCAATATGCTGTTATTAATTTCCTCCCCATCTCTCTCGCACTGTCGCATATATGAGTATTTTTATTGAATATTATGTGAATAATATTGAAAATAAAATAATATAATATTTTAATAATATTGAAAACAAGTTGAAAGCAAATTGATGTACAAAACTTGCAGCAACAGTTATACATAAAATGTAAGTAAATCTGCGTCCGTATATGGGAGCAATTTGGTGGCAAGCATTTGCAGTCAGTTTTACGGCACATTGACATCAATCCTTGATATTCGTCATTTCTTGAGAGCAAGTTGGAAGCAACTTGTTAACAAACATTGCACAGCAACTATTGCCGCGATTTTGCCACGGCAAGCCTGGCTAATGGGGTAAGTGTATGAAAAACCTTACGGTTTTAATTTACATTCGGGTAACTTGAAAGTTTCATGACTCCATTTTCTTTTAAACTACTTGAAGTAATCTTTTGCAATTTTACCATTACGTAGCCCTATTTGATTATGAAAATTCACTTAAAATAAATTTTAAAAAAATTCCTTCAAAAGAACCTTATAATATTCTCATGTTTTATTCCGATATCAAGTCAACGCTGGGTGAAAAGAGTCTTTTTAATGTAATTATAAACCTGAGCTTGCAAACATTTGATTAATTATAGTTTTATAACTACATTAAAATGACCCTTCTGAGCCAGCGTTGACTTTATATCTGGATAGAACATGAGTATATTATGTGTTACTTTCAAATAATCCTTTAAACACAAGAAGCACTTACACGAGTACAAAGTTTCACAAAGACCCTCGTAAATAACAAAAATTTGGGTTAAAAAACAGTACATCTATTGAAGTATTAAATATTTAACAGATGCTTCTGCAACGCACCAACTTGATTGGAGAAGTTGATTTGTATTACATTTATATCATGACAACATCAGATCGGATATTCAATTACTGCATCCCCATGATTGTGTGGTATTTTTCTGGTACATAGTGGCTTATGCCCTGTATCTTATGGTCAATCAGCAGATGACTTTGCATATCCCTGATGATGATTACGCACGAGCACATAAATATACTTATTACTAAGAAGTAGCACACCACAAGTATAACAAATTTATTGAACAACCAAGAAATCGTTGTCGATGTACCTACAAAAAAACTACTTGCTTTATTGTTTTATCTAATAATTCTTCGTTGAATGCAATTATCACAGCTAATTGCTGTATACGCATTTTAACAATGACTTTACCTATAAGCGTGGCACCAAAGAAACTCCAACCATATTTCTGAGCAAAACAACTTTACTTGATGACTTCATGATTTCAGTAATGCTCGTTTCATCTTGTTTATTCCTTGCGAGTTTCAAGGGGGCAACATACTCAAAGGCAGAGAAGACGTCGTTAATTGTTCCTTTTTGTGTACTATACTATTCTACCTCTTCTTTTACTAGTCTTCTTTACTTGCAATGCTAGACATTCCCTGCTCTTTCTTTCCAAGTTCCTGATCCTCTTTAAATCCATACTTTGCCACGATTTTTGCTGCAACAGAAGACGTTGTGTATCCTTGATGATTTAGATTCTGTCAAGGAAGTGGTCTCGATACAACTTCTGGTGTAGCCTCCTGCAGAAAGGAAATGGAGCGATGGTAACACCTTGTCCAGTACTCCTGAATGTTGTGCGTTCTTCATCTCTTTCGACAGAATTCATTGTTATTCTTTTACTTTATCTCTCTTACCATGTAAAACAGCAGCTTTTTTCAACTACACTTGGGATTGCAATAATTTTATTCCAGATGACCGTCTTGCCACTTTTTCGGACGTACGATATTTTTCGAAATGGTCGTACAGAGATTTCATCACGTAATAAAAACAAATCACGTAAAAACAACCCGTTTTAGTTTAATAATGCAAATGACACAAACGCATCCTTCATCCTTCAACATTTGATTTTAATAATAGGTTAGATTTTGTGGTTATCGTCTGCATTGTCTGCAGGCACTATATATATATAGTCCCCCCTTAATTACACTTGTCAGCTGCACGTCTTCTGCAATCCTGCCACACTCGTCTGCCGTAATCGTCATACGCAATTCGAGTGCAATCCTGCTGCACTCGCGAGTGCATTATTTCATCCTCCTTAATCGCACTTGTCGGTTGCACGACTGCTGTAATCCTGCCGCACTCGTCTGCCGCAATCGTAGTACGCCATTCAGGTGCAATTCTGCTGCACTCGCGAGTGCGTTATTTCATCCCCCATAGTCGCACTTGTCGGCTACATGTCTACTGCAATCCTGCCACACTCGTCTGCCGCAATCGTCGTACGTAATTCGGGTGCAATTCTGCTGCACTTGCGAGTGTATTATTTCATCCCCCTAAGTGGCACTTGTCGGCTGCACTTCTGCTGCAATCCTGCCGCACTCGTCTGCCGCAATCGTCGTGCAGCAGAAACCTAGTCAGAGTGTGAAGCAGACCGTGCATTTTCGGCGCAATCGCAAGTGCGTCAGACTGTGTTACCAGGGAGTTCATTTCGAAATTCTACGAATGACATATTAAATAAATATGCTCCATTTCGTACACGAGTTGTAACCAAACAACTAGCACCGTGGCTATCTAAAGATATGTTAAAAATAGATGTAAACTGCGTGATCAAATATATAAAAGGGCAAAAAGAAATCAAAACCAAAGACTAATGTTAGAGTATAAGTAAATGCGGCGTGAGATCAAGACTGAAATAAAAGCTGCCAGAGAATCTTACTACTGAGGGACACTAAGAAACCTTAAGGATAAGAATAAAATCTGGTCAATTTTACATAAATCCGGGTTAGTTAGAGACAGGAAAAATTCTCCATTGAATGTTTTTTCATCTGCAGAGTTAATAAGCTACTACTCTTCTGTGACTTTCCGCCACTTACTCTGCTTAGACGCCGAACTAAAATCGATATTGGATACTCATAATGAATTGAATATACCTCAGTTCAATTTTCATCAAATTGATAGTTCATCGAGCAATACTATCATGCATAAATAAAGCAAAGGGTCGTAGTTACGATGGTCTCTCTCTCAATTATTTTAAAAATTTCACAAACATTTTTATACCTTTTCTAACAATACTGTTTAATCTTTCAATAAATACCTTAACTTAATAATCTTCAACTTAATTATCAACGATAAGGTCATGGTATATTACATAGACTTAAACTTTGGGCAAATTCATTAACCATTCCAGTTAGGAAGCTGTTAGTTTCATCCCTTATAATTCCACATTTCGACTATGCCTGTCTAGTATATAATGATGCAGCCTTTCTATAAAGAACTAAATTGGCTAACACCCGAAACTAGACGAAAATATTTCCTAGGATGTACAATGTATAAATTACTCGATACCTCCTCGCCATGTTACCTTCGGAAACTTTTCGAAGATCTAGATGAAGGAACAAGACGATCTGAACGATTAGATTCCTCGCTATTTAAAATTCCACAATGGGATACTATCACTTTTAAAAATTCATTCCAAATTACCACGTTGTTATTCTGGGAAAAGTTCCCAAATGAGGTAAAGTCAGCGTCATCATTTACGGCGTTGAAATCATCCCTTTACTCTATGTTACTATAAGGCGAATCTATCTGGTTTAAGTGTAATTCGCCCGTAAATTATAAAAATTATAAAAATAATTGTTTATTATAACTATTATTGGTATTATCTACTATAACTATTAAATTTCTGTAAAATATTATATTATTATAAATACCTCCGTTTAATATAAATGATGTAGATATAAGCTGCAAATATACAAAATTGTTACTTTTGCGAACATATTTTACAAATTGTTATTAAATATATTATTAAAACTGTATATTGCTATTAATGTAAAACTCAGAAGTGCCATACGGTCAATAGACCCTGGCCAAATAAATGGTATCAATCAATCAATCTCTGAGGTAAAGCAAAAGAACTGTCGATTATACACATACGCACTGAGAATGGACGAAGATCTTTCCAAGTACAAGGTTCGCATTTGTAGAATTCACTACCTTTTGCAATTCGTACTCTATCATCATTAATGGCAATTTAACCCTGAGCTGCCACACTTCTGGCGCCAGCTGTAGCAGCCACACTGGGACGTTTTTGAGCCCTGCCACATATTCATCTATTTTGAGTTAACTAATTTGTTTTTTGCATTGAAAAAAATTATATTTGGTCTTTAACTATTGTTTTATAAGATTGTATATGAGACTTGCAAAAAATTTTCAATTTAATATGTTAAAAAAAATATAATTTGCAAAAAAATTTCGAATAATGACTTGTTCTACGTTTGAGGTCTTGCCACGAACGAACCCAGAGTGGCAGCTAAGGGATAAGGTGGAGTTTAAGATAAGATAAAATAAGATAAGATAAGATAAGCCAGCAGTTAAAAAATACTTCGCAGACTTGGATTGAATGTTGTTGTCGGTAAGTCTTATTTATTTAATTTATTTATTTATATTAAATTATTTATTCATTTACTTATTTTTTCTTTCTCTTTTTACTTTTTACGTTTTATTAACTCATACGGACAGTATTTAAAAGCATGCATGTATTTATTAGTATGAGTGGAAATGAGTAATTCTATTAATGTATGTATGTAATTTAAATCGTATGACTGATAGATATAACGACATGATTGGGAATTATGTTTACATTTCTGACAACAAAGTGCAATACTTTATGTACATGACTTCACATACCTGCAATTATATTTTATGTAAATCAACAATGTGATATTTTATTTTTTACTTTTAAGAAACATATGTAAACCATATTTTAATATTTACAAATAAATATTATATCTATATATCTATCTATTTCTCCCTCTCTCTCTATCACTCTCTCGCTCCCTCTTCACCGTAACGGGACGGAACGATGCAAATGCCACACGACGGCTCTTCACCCTGCCTTGTGCTCAGTCCCGCTCTTCTAGAACGCGCATCGGGCCTATCCCACATTGGGCATCGTTCTACACTGCGATGTTGACTTTGGGGCACTGCTTCCAAATCGGCGCGCGTCAGGACTCAACCTGCCTTGCGCATGATCCTACTCCTCCAGAACGCACATCGGGCCTGCCCCGCTTTGCGCGTGGACTCGCGCGCATCGGGACTCACCTTGGCTTACGTGCAGCCTCGCTCCTACAGAATGCGCATCGGAACTGCCCCGCCTTGTGCATGTACTCACGCGCATCAGAACTTATCTGCTCTGCGCGCGGTCCCGCGCCAACAGGACACGCATCGGGCCTGCTCCGCCTCGCGAATGGTTCTACCCTCCGCCCGCGGCATTCGAGAGTACATCAGGTCTTCCCTGTCTCGCGCATGACTTGGTTCATCTCCAGGCACACGGGCGGCCCCCGGCAGACAATAACCTAATCTCCTTCGCAGGCACGGGACGACATAAAAACATTTCGAAAAGCTTTCATTTATGTATTTCTGAAATGATTCAAATCTTGCATGCCATCTTATTGAAACCTTGCTGTAACATTGTGTGCTGTGTAGGATAAACATCTACCACTACGGATCGCACTACCTGGACCTCGTCATTGGCCACTATAACCTACTAGACACCTTCCACAAATAGTAAGTATACCTAGGCGTGAAATACTACCGAGCGCACTACCTGGATCTCATCATCGGTCACTATAACCACCTGGATACCTTCCTTGAATAGTATCTTGTATTGAGGAAAAGAATTACTAGGCAGTGTTTTATAGTAAAAGGAGTTTTATCTATAAGTTAAGTCTTTATTTATAAGTTACAGGAAGATATCTTTTCTTCTTAAAATGACCAAGTAAAAACAATAAAAAAATTTCCTAATTAAAAATATTTACCATTGCTTATAAAAATTATTATTTAACAATTAACTGGACCATTTTTGAGCATTTCAACCTTCATGTTCGGATTTAGAAGGTCCAGATACATAACGAAAAATACTTCTAGTTGGAGACCCTGTTTGGCCACAAAATACAGGTCTGATCTGAAGACTAAAAGCATTTTTGGTTAACTTTTTTAACTCATTACATTATTTATATAGCAAAAAAACTTGCAGAGTTATTGTTCAAAGTATAGCTACCACTTTTTATTAAAAAGGCATATTTTGATTACAAGAGGTCATATCATAAAGGTCATATATCTTGACCCCAAGGGTCTATGAGATGAAATTGAGGGTGCTAGTTCCTGAAGCCTCGTCGAAAACCACTTTCCACAGGTTGTGAACTCTCCTTGTTAGAGAGCTTGGAAAAGTATAACAAAATTTTATTACGAGTCCATAATAATTTTTGCTTTAAAAGCAATCAATTTGAAATTCCTTTGACTGTAAAAGTATGACAATACCTTTCGAATTATCGACGTAAAACCTCAATATCATGATCCGACATGACATAACATATTCCCATTGTGAATAACCATATATATTTGAGGAACTTTGCGAGATGGTGTCAAAATGTGAGGTAGTCAGAGAGTGAGGGGGTGACACAGTCACAGAGAGTAAGAGTGAGCGTGGGATTGAAAGATTGCCAATTAGAGAGTGATAGAGAGTAAGAGTGTGATGGAAACTGACTGTGTGTGTGTGGGTGCGCGTGTATTTATGTGTGTGTGTGTGTGTGTGTGTGAGAGAGAGAGAGAGATAGATAGATAGATATAATATTTATTTGTAAATATTTACAAAAATCTTTACATACAATGTTACATTTTAATGTCACACGTTATCAGTTTCTTAAAATTACATATCACGTCGTTACTTAAGGGGTTATATCCCCCTTATGCTCTAAAAAATAAGGGTTTGTTAATTATTTTTTTTAAAGGACATTTGAGATTAAAGGTATACAAATAATATAACATTAGATTAAGCAACTCTTGAAGAAGAGAAAAAAAAATTTTATTGCTATTTTTTTTACAAAATGGCGGCTGTGGAGTGATTACCGTGAACCGCTTTTCAAAAAGGTCTTCCGCGGCGAGCAGTACAAGTCTCGTCTAACTCCACCTATAACAAAAAATTTTGTTTTCTACTATCTACATGAGTTTTGCTAGTGAAGTACACATGATTATATTTTTAGAATTTTTTTTCGCGAAATGGCGATTGTTTTAACAATAAATCGTGTTTTCGACGAAAAAAATCGATTTAAATTGTTTATAACTTTTTTTCTTGTTAATTAATCGCTAAAATCGTGTGTACTACACTAGATAATCAAACAATGAAGCTACTGTTAAAATTTTAAGTCAATCGGATGTAAACTTTTTGAGTTCTACTGCTTGCCGATTTTGAAAACATGGTTTCGAGAAAAACGCGTTTGAAGTTTCAAAATGCTATAAATCTTAAGAATCGCAAAAATATAGTCCATAATAATTTTTTTACCTTCAGTCTGCTATCCCTGCACCATATAATTGTCCTTCCAGGGCCTTCATTTCCTCTTCTTCTTTTTTTTTACCTGATGTAATGCTGCGCCTGGCCTCTTTCGCGATATCGGACATACGATGCTCAGCGGTTTTGACGCGATTGGCGTCCGTTTCCACGCAAAACTCGTACATGTTTGGTCCAACAGTCAACCCAAGAGCATCGTAAATGGCAAACAGACCCGAGAAGCCGTCATTGAAGATAATAACGGCTCAGATATGATCTTACTGTAAGTTGTTTGAAAAACAGGCTTTGCAAGATCCATCATAAGGCAGAACTTTTTTATACCGTTGATGCCTATGCCTATGATGCGCATAGCTAAAATAATACGGCAGTTGATCTCATAAGCACGACCATTTATTACAGGACAGCTGTTAATATCAGCATCACCACAGTTCGAACAAGACACAATAATTTTGAAGCCTAGTCCACGCTTATTCGACTCTAAAAACCGCACGTCACCATTACATTTTTCGCATACTACTAATTCAGAAAGAGCAGTAAATACAGCGAAAAAATTGATGAAATAGTAGCCGAAATTATTATCAACGTCGCGGTCACGGTCTAAATCAGTAGTTTTCAATTTCTTAGCCGAGGTACTAACGTGCTCCGAATCTCCTTTGAACGAATGGCGGTTAGGCGGCCATCGATTACTAATTTTACTCCGTTTTGTACTTGTACTTCTTGTTTTACTGCCTTTGCGGCCACTGTACACGTTTTCACTCATAATTAAGTACTTGTAAATATAATTCACAGTTAAAAAGTAAAGAAAAACTCAAAATAACAACGTAAACAACGAGAACGACTGATCGACTAAACACAGGGCAAGTGTGAGTAAACACGTGCTGTAAGGACGCTGTAACCGTCGTAATGTCATGTAGCGACCTCTATAATTCAAATTTAAATCACGATATCGATCGTAGGTAACTTCTACTAATTTCCAAAGCCGCGAAATTTAAAAAAGCGAGCATCGCTAAAATAAGCGAAAATTGTGATTTTGGAGCATCAAAGCTGTTTGGAAAAAATTGATTTAAAAAAATTTTGAGTTTAAATCGGTACTTGGGCGTTGTAGATTTTGATTCTAGGATTGTTTTGGCAAGATTTAAGCCAATAAAAAAAAATTGAAAAAAAACAAAAAAATTTGGGGGATATAACCCCTTAACTAAAATAAATTGCACATATGTGAAGTCAGGTACATACAGTATTGCACTTTATTGTCAGTAATAAAATTTGTGATTTCTAAATCGTACTTATTATACCTATCAGTCGCTTGAATAAAATTATATACATACATTAACAATCGCTTCCATTCATACTAATAAATATATGCATACTTTTTTAAAATTGTTTTGTTAAATTAATAATTAAAAGAAAATATAAATAAAATACACAAATACATCAATAAATTAGAATTTTAACGATACAAAATAAATTAACACAAAAAAATTAAACAAATGAAAAGAAGGGAAAAAATGAACATCAACAAAACAATTAATCTAAGCGTGCTAGGTATTTCTTGACCGCCACCTTAAAGGCCATTAATGATAGTAGCGTACGAATGCCAAGAGGGAGTGAATTCCACAAATGCGCACCTTGCACTTGGAAAGATCTTCGTCCTGTTTCAGTGCGCATGTATGTTACTGAGAGTTCTTTTGCAATACCCCTTACAGGACGCTTCGATTTGTTCTTCATAAAAAGCGACTCGAGATAGACTGGCTTTTTAACCCGTCGGATTTTATACATTGTTATAGCCATGAAAACTGCTTTTCGAGAGTCCACCCGAGTCCATTCTAATTGTTCCCTGTAGGGGGTGATGTGTTCGTCCCTCTTAGCACCTAAAACGTATCGCACACATGAGTTTTGCAGTGTTTGCAGCCGGCTACGAAGTTCAAGTGATGCATCCAGATACACCAGAGAGCAGTAGTCGAGATGCGGGAAAACAATGGCCATTGCTAAGTGCTTGCGCAGGTCCTCAGTGGTATACCTTCTAAAAAATCTCGAGTTATACAACATTCTGCTGACCTTTTTAGCAACCATGTCAACGTGTGTTGTCCACGTCAGTTTAGAATCAAGTATAATACCCAGGCTTGTAACGGTCGGCGAGAATGCGACAAAGACGCTGTCACCCAGACTGATCTTCGGCATACCTTGTGACTCAAGACTGTTTATATATTTACAGGAGCCAAAAATAATAGCTTTAGTCTTGGTCTTATTCAGTCTGAGTGATGCGCCATCCACCCACCCGGCAACCGCTTGCGCAGCACGATCCAGGATCTCCACTCCCTCGTTCACGCTATCAGGGTGTATCTGGATGTAGATCTGAAGGTCATCTGCGTATAGTATATGTTTAACACGTCGCGGATCGTCAATTTTGAATTCTTTATTAAGCTCAAGAAACAATTTTTTTACATCGTTGATGTAAAGACAGATAAGCAAGGGCCCTAACACGGACCCCTGGGGTACTCCAAGATTTGTTGACAACCAAGGTGACTTGGTGTCAGAGCGTTCAATAACAGCTTGCTTTCTACCCAAAATGTATGATTTAATCCAAATTAATGCATGCCTGGAGAACCCCAGAGCTCGCAGCTTTGGTAAGAGCTTAGCTGGCGAGATTGTGTCAAAAGCCTTGCTGAATTCAAACAGTAACAGTAAAGTCACAAGTCTCTTGTCAATTCCTGTCCTCACATCTTCCGTCAGTTATAGTAAAGCAATTTTCGTCGAGTTGTTCTTCTTCTAGCCAGACTGCATAGGGTCAAGTTGTTTGGTTTCAGTTATGTGCTTTAGAATTTGGTCATGAGCAATTTTTTCGAGGACCTTAAAAAGAAAGCACAGTAGTGCAATAGGACGAAAGTCCGAGGTCGACGATGGGGTAGTACACTTGCCTAACGGCACCACTCTTGCTTTCTTCCATAGGTCCGGGAATACACCAGTTTCCAGGGAAGAATTGAACAAGTTCACTACGTGTTGCCCAATGACCGGCAATGACTTCGCTACCACACACAGAGAGAGATAGAGAGAGAGAGAGAGAGAGAGACAGAGAGAGAGACAGAGAGAGAGACAGAGAGAGACAGAGAGAGAGACAGAGAGAGATTGAGACAAAGAGAGAGAGAGAGACAGAGAGAAAGAGAGAGAGAGAGAGACAGAGAGAAAGGGAGAGAGAGAGAGAGAGAGAGACAGAGAGAAAGAGAGAGAGAGACAGAGAGAAAGAGAGAGAGAGACAGAGAGAAAGAGAGAGAGAGAGACAGAGAGAGAGGGTAAGAGCGTGAGAGAGTAATAGACAATGAGAATCTGATAGAGAGAGAACGAATATCAGAGAGTCAGAGTAAGAGTTATTAGATATAATAAAGGTCATAAACGGTAAATATAAACCTTTAACTACTTTTGTAGGATTAAGACGTTGTCTTTGCATTGGGAGAATTTTGGTATGTACGAAAATATGATTCATGGTTTTAGATAATTTGACTTATTTATTTTAAATAATCATGATTTATAGATTTGTTATTTTCTGAATTTAGGAATCATCACACAGGTGCACAAAAAAGTCTTGTTCGGCGGACTAGACCGTGCTATCCTTATCTTTTTGAGATCGCTGATTCCGAATTCGATTTTTGCCCATGGCGTCACAGTGCTTTCTTAACCTCAAAAAGCTGTTATACGACCATTAAAATAGCGCCTTTGGGGCGGGGGGGGGGGGGCAAAGGATACATTTTTAACTCTGACGACACAAACTTTAAAAAAAAAGTGTTATTAAGATTTTGGGGTCACGGTTTTATAGAAGTTTTTTGAGGTCAGAAAAATACGGTAACCTTACGGACAAATACGGACTTCGAATTCGGAATCCTCGACCGCACACTAAAAATTTAAGAATACTGTTTTTTTTTAAAAAGTTTGTATCGTCTGGGTTAAGAACGTATTCCCTGTTCCCCGCGAAGGCGTCAATTTAACGGTTTTACAACAGTTTTCTGAGTCTAGGGGAGCACGATGATCTTATGGTCATTCGATGGTCATTCGAGCACCGCTCCGCTTAGCCGCTTGATTTCCGCTCGAGGGGCCGAGCACCACCATCTTCGTCGCCAGTCTATGGAACAGGCTACAACGTCGCCTGCCAAGCTGCACCTTCCACAGGTCCTCGGCCGACAACGTACTTGCCCGCCTAGACTAGGCGGCCACCATCGACCTGGCTGAGGTCCAGTCAGCGGCTGCTGCCAAGCAGCTCTCGCGTCCATCCTCGACGGGCGGACCATCAACTGATCTCCAGCTACGCTGTACAATATACGCGTCTATAGAGGGACAGCGCTCTATCGTTATTCATAAAGGCTCCAGCTACTACACGAAGAGCTCATGAAGACCTCATGAAGATTATTCATTTGACTCTTACATACACAACGAGCCATTTTACTCCTCTGCTTTCTCTATTCACTCTGCTACCTGCAATCTTTTTAAAAGTTAAATCATTCTGTTCTTCTTTACTTTCTCTCTTGTACATATTTTAGCCATCAAGAGCCGCTTAAGTCGCCTATTGCATGTGTCCCTTCGTTGAAGGACTGCCCTACAGTTGTATTGCCTTACGGCGAAGGGCTCAGAGCAGCCAGCTGGTTGCGAGCCACCCTGATCTCCAAGCTGCTCCAGCTAGCAGCAGTCACGGCTCCACGGCAGACAGCCAACCTTGGCATACAGCGACGTGACTTCAGCGGCAGAAGACAAACACCGGCGGTATGTTTGGGCCGTTTGCACTTGCAGCGGCCCTATTACATTTCATAATTTCGCGCGCACTGTGTTTCTCTCTCTCGTAAGATTTGAAGTGCTCGCTCGCATGATTTCTTGCGAGAAAGGACACAGGTGCGCGCTTTTTCCCACTTTCTTCCTTCCTGATTTCGGCGAAGCGAGAGCAAAACACATTGTTCTCGCTGAGCTAACTCTTCCGGCTTGACCTCGACTATGGCAAGTTCGGAGCGTTTACGCGCATCGCAGCGCCTGTTTTTGCGACCTCGTGTGAAGCTTTTACTTACACTCTTCTAACACCACACACGTAAACCTTGTAAATAGTTATTTTTAAGAACAACTATAAGTGCTCGTTTTATTATATTGATTTCTTAATATTAATATCAATGTAAAACCTATTTACTCTCCTACAGACTCCGCATTCCGTTACCCGCCAACGTGTTCCGGGCTATCTAGTTTAATTGTACTAAAGCTGCAATTTTTCGCACGACGCTTTTACCGCGCTTATAAGCAAATTTAAGCTCTATTTAAATTCCTGTGTTTTGGTCGGCTAGCGCGCGAGCTAGTAGAATATTGGTAATTAAGATTTTAAATAATTAGCTTGGTGATATTACTCTGATCTTCCAATTTGCAGAAATGTGAAATCAAATATTTTTACAGAATCTTAAAAAACGACTCAAAAAGGGACTTATAATTGTGGACAGTCTAATGGAGTGAAGTTTCACTCTCTTTCTCTCTCGCTCTCTCTCCCTCTCTCTCTCTATTTCTCTCTGAAAACTAAATCGCAACGAGCACTAAACGCGTGCGTGGATGCGTATTTGGCAATATCCCACGAAGCGCTCATTCAACCCCCTATATAATATCTCTAGGATGGCTATCTACAGCTAAGCGACACCAACGCTGAAATAAAAAATCTCTCTCTTTCTCTCTCTCCCTCTCTCTCTCTCTCTCTCCTCTCCTCCTCTCGTTCGTCGCTCTCGTCCTCCTCCTCCTCCTCTCCCCTCGTTCATCGCGCGTCTGCTAGGTGCACCTGCTCGTGTTTTGGCTTCTGCATTTACGCCCCACTCTGCTGCCTCCTGTGTCCGTGAGCCGGTCTGTTATGGTGCCTGCACAGTGGAGCATACAAACTATTGCTGTAATAATAAATCACAGCTTCCACTGGTCCATCGGCACGGCTTTTCAACATCCAAGCAACAACACCTGGTCAGGTGTTTTGAGGTTAAGTGAGGTGAATACGGCAGAGTGGCGGGAGCCAAGCACGAAGCATAATAACCTCAGAGGTGACACTTCAATCTGGTCACACAGTACGCAGCGCCTATACTACCAAGGCGCCACCTGCCGACTCGAACTGCAACTACGTGTTCTACTGAGGCGACACCTGCTGCACTAGACACACCACTATTACCTTCCACAACTCATCTTTGTCGCCACCAACATCATGGTCGACAACTGCGCCATCTGCGGGGAGGTTCCTAGGAGCAGCAACTCGCTACGTAAGTACTGCATATGCAATATAACCTATCATCCGGCGTGCAAGCCTCTTGCGTGCAACGAAGTGCACTACAGCTTCAAACCAAAGCGGTAGCGTGCCAGGTATGCATCGACTCGAAGATGTCGATGTTCGAGTCTGCAATCACGTGCGCGACGAACGCTAACAACATGAGTGGGAAAGAGAAAGAGCTGGCCGCGTCCACTCCGGCCAATAAAAAGCCTGCAATAGCTGCGCGTACCAATCAGGCGAGCAAGGCCGCGCCCACAAACTCCTCACTCTCTCCGTTGCAGGGGCTAGACCCCGCCCCCACCAGCAGCTTACTCCGGTTGGCCGCGCAGTCTCCTATGACGTCACTAGGCCCGCCCACTTCCAGCACGGGAGCAGAGCACAGCGGGGAATCCCCGAGTGACGTCACGGCCAAGAGTACGGATTCAAACCGTGCTTATGCTACTTCGCAGTCATTCATTTCCAAGAAAAACAGCAGCATTAATGACGTGAATGCATCCGTCATTCGAATGTTAGACAGCACTGTTTTAAAAAAGGGAACAACGGTCTCCTGCCTGGTGGAGTACGCGAATTCAACTTCAAAAAACATTGACAATGCACCTGCTAGACATTGCACCTCTATTGAAGGCAGATTGGAGGCAATTGTAAATAGGCTAAATACCAGCAGTACATACTTTGGCACTTTCAATTGAATCCAAGCTGCAAAAAATTCAGGAAAAACCGTCGAAACAACACTCCTAGCTGGAGGAGATGAAAAAAGAGAAGCAAGTGCTTTGTCAAGAAATAGACAACTTAAAAATCAAAAATAAAAAATTACACGATAGTAACGTCGACACAAACAATTTGTTGAACAAAACTGAGGTAACTTATAATACGTTGCTTGAAAAAATTGATAATTTAGAGCAGACTAATTTTGAGTCACAAACAAAAATTGATAATTTTATAATAAATACTTTTGAAACTGATTTCCAAAACCTAACCAATAAAATCAATAGAGTTGAAAGTGACAACAAATAAATAATAAAGAATATAGGAAAAATAATAACAAAAGAAGACTTTACCTCTGCATATACTACTACTATCAATAAAATTGAGAGTAACGTAGAAAACATCCAAAAAAATAACCAACTGATATTAAACAAAATTGAATACCAACAAATTGCAGTGCTCCCCAGTACACAAAACAATAACGTTTCTCTGACAAGTACAAACAAATGTAAAAATAATAATAATGCGTCTACTACGAATAGTAATTTACTCGACAACTATAGAAATATAAGCGACACAAATGACAATTGTAATAACAATAATGACGGGATCATTCAAGTTGTAAATAACAGAAAAAAATCATCTAGTCGATTGAATAAGAACAATATTGACAATGATGATGCTGCAGCATCACCTGCACCGGGTGCAAACGATTGATGGAGGGACAATGGACAGTAAAAACATTAAAAGTGGTAACACGGAGCTAATTATTTCTAACATCTTATTTCTAAGGCAGCCGCCATATCTTACTGCCCTCTTTGAAAAAACCAGGCCTGGACTTCAAGTAGGGGTGGTACGAAAGAGCTCTCGGTTCCGGGGTCGCGCGCCGATAAGGGCCTATTTTCGTTTAGCGTTCAAGGTACGCACCTCTGGAATTCGCTCCCAAGCAGTGTGAGGTGCCTGCCATCTTTTTGTAAATTTAAAACGGCGTTTAGCAGGCACCTTAAACAATTACATGGTGACGGGAATACATAGATGTGATCTTTTCAAGAATCGGTTTATACATTATTTTGTTCATCTCTGTGTATTCCCAATCTGACTCGGATATTTATTTGGGTTATCTATTTATTTGAATTATTTATTTATTTAAATTTATTTATTTGAATTATTTATTTATTTAAATTTATTTATTTGAATTATTTATTTATTTAAATTTATTTATTTATTTATTTGACTTAGTTATTTATTAATTTATTTATTTATTAAATATGTTAAGTGTTAAGTGTGAATATATTTATTAGCGTGAATTGTAAAAGTGTCATATGAATGAGTGTGTTTTTAAATTTTCGACGTGATAGTTACACGTAAAAATTTAGTAAAGTATGTGTATGTATTCTTTTTATTTTTATTTTTATCGTAATATGTTATCTCTGTTGTATTTATTTTATTCTATGTATTTTGACGAAGCGTGTTTTGTGATATGCCATCTGAATATGATTAGTTCATTATATTTAGATTTTATAAACTGACGAACTGTTACAGCGAATAATGTTATTTAATACATAAGAAATGCAATAAGTGAATGTTAAATGTAAGATAACAAATATATAATACTGACTGATATTTTAATTGTTATAACTATACATGCAATTGTAAGAATTTCGTCTTTCATGAATAAACAGTATATCTATCTATCTATCTATCTATCTCCTCTCTCTGTCTCTGGTACACGGGTAAGTTCGTTAGACGTGTCGCTCCGTCTTTACGACCTTTTCTCACCAGATAAACTGCCTTGTACGAGGCGAGATTTTTTCTAGAGTGAACTGAATCACGCTGGCTTTCGCTTTACACAATTACAAGCGACGTCGACCTCACCACTGAGCCAGAGATTTGCATTTTCTGCACGCCAAAAATACGAACTTCGCCGCCTCTTTCGCCACCATGCTGCCCGATCATCGTCGCTGCTGCTGACTATCGTCCTGACCGTCACCACCTAGCCATAGCCGCCTAAACAGCCTCGCAGAGCCAATTGCTACATTGCGCCTATCACCACACACACCTGTTCATCGCAATTGTTCTAGATCGGCGAGTGACGTGTTCAGTGACTGTGCAAGTACCAGCACACATAAATTGAGTACAAAACTGCGGCCCTAGCCATAAGTGAATGTGTGTGCGAAATTATGTTAAACACCTACATATTCGTAAGCGCATTTATCTCCGTGCATACTAATTGCCAGTCACAGTGCATCGTTTATGCGTATTACAATCGCAGCTAGAAATATTCGTGGTAAACCAGTCAATTGTCAAACACGCGCATGCCCCGCGGCCATCGTGACTTGCGTTGCGTGGTGCGATCTCGCGCGAGTCGGTAATTAGAATTTCGCACGTGGTACTTTAAATTTCCACGAACAGCTGGCGTTACAGTAATTATTTATTATGTACCGACTCTTAGTGACGTATCGCAACTACGAGTCACAGCTCTGTTTCGTTCCGTGAGCAAGTTCATTGTGCCATTCTGCACTAGCAATTCGTGCCTGCAATGAGCAGATCATGCAAAAATCCGCGTGCAGCAAGTGCAATGCGCCACTAAATCGCCGCGATATCGCGTTACAGTGCAGCTTCTGTAATACACTCTACCACAAAGACTGCTGTGCTCTAGAGTGGCATACAGCCCCAAACATCATATTTTGTTGTGCGTCGGGCCGATCAGCTGTTTTTACTACACCTTCGCAACCACTACTCCCTCGCAACCACTATTCCCCCTGCCTCTCTCTAATCCAGGTTCCCTCAAGCGCTCAGCCATCTCCCCTCCCTCGCCATCCAACACGTCGCGTAGCAAACAGCACCGCACTACGACTTTTCTCACGCCAGCTGCTTCAACAAAAATACTAACACCGCGCCGTTTGATTCAGCCACAGTCGTTCACAGCACCCACAAATATGTCCGATCCAGATGCTCCTGCATATTTTCGTACCTTTTTAAACGAATTCCGAAAAGCAAATTCCGAGAATACGATAGCACTTGATAACAATGCCGCTGAAATTAAAAATCTTGTGACCCTCGTCAGTGACCTAGAGAGAGAATTTCAAGAAGTAGACGTTAAGCACACTACCGAACTCAATGTTTTAAGGTCCGAGATCGGCGCCGTTTCTCAGAAATCCGCTCTAGAAGACCCGTGCGAAATACGAATTTCTGGTATCCCCGTTATTGCCGATGCCCAACCACCTCAACTAGCCGAAAGAGTACTCTCCGCAATTGAGTTCGCCAACCTCATGTTCTACTCACTCGAGATGCGACCGTGGCCCGGCAAGGCACATCTAGAACAGCCCCCCGCTCTTTCAGATGGCAGTTCGGCTAACGATTTAGGTGGCGTTTTCGCGCCTCCTCCCTCTCAAGCCTTCGTAATTAAGTTTAAAAAAAGCGAGCAGCCTAAAAAATTCAGACGAGCAAACCATCTTTCAAACCAAGGTTCTCCGCTACGACCGACCAATCCTGAAAAACCTGGTCGTTTGCATGCGACAAACCCGAAACTCACCTCTCATCCCTGTTTATGACGAGGCCGACCTCGCGGCGCTCAAGCCCTTGCCCGAGACCTTAGCCGCGCCCACAACTGCATGACAGTCTCTAGCTCGGTCGGTGCCAGCACGAAATCGCGATTTCTTACGAATTGGCCACATTAATGCAAACAGACTGAACATTCCAGCCCACTTCGCCCTTATAGAGCAGCATTGTTCCGCTCGTGCATACGACATTCTCGCCGTGACTGAAACCTTTTTGGTAGAAAATGAGCTGGATGCTCACCTAAAGATCGACAAGCTTAACCTCTTTAGAGTCGACCGCGATGGGAAAGCAGGTGGAGGCGTCGGACTATATCTGCATGATAATTATAAAGTGACAATATTAGCGCAATCTAATCCTATATACGATAATACGCCCGAATTTTTTATATGTGAATTAATAAACACTTCTCTAAAAATACTTGTAGCTGTTGTTTATCGGCGCCCCTCTGCAGCATATCCTATGCACTTCTTCAATTGTATCTCCACTTACCTCCCACATTACACAAACGTTATCATCACAGGCGACTTTAACATCAACATGGCTGTGCCAAACGTCGCTTCCAACTACCTAAGCGCCCTTATAGAATCGCACTCCCTTTCTCTAGTCCCGTCCGAACCCACCCACCACACCAATCGCTCCCAAACAAGGCTTGACCTATTCGTTGTCAAGGACCTCTCTTCAGTCCGATCACTGACCAAATCTGAGGCTCCTTTTATTACAGACAAACGCATGCTCACTATACTAGTGCTATTCGACTTCTCCAAAGCGTTCGATTTCATACCGCATGCCTTGCTTCTGGCTAAACTACGAGCATTAAACGCGTCTGATCAGGTCCTGCGATGGTTTTTACTACCTTGCCGATCGCCTTCAAGCAGTCATCGATGACGGTGGCTCCATCTCGGAATGGCTTAGTGCTGCTTCCGGCGTCCCGCAAGGCAGTGTACTTGGTGCGCTTCTTTTTGCGATATTTATAAATGATCTTCCAAGTGTCATTAGGCTCGCCAAGTACATGATTTTTGCAGACGACACGCAACTGTGCCTCCACTGCTACCCGTCTGATCTTTTAGGAGCCCTTGCCTCTTTGAACCGCGATGCTCAAGCATCGGCTCAATGGGCGAGAGACTACGGTCTCAAACTTAACCTCGCCAAAACTAAAGTAATGATCCTCGGCAGCCAAGCCTACATCGCTACTATAAATTTAGCTCATATTCCTAAATTATCCGTGAACGGTCATTTGCTGGAATACGTGTCTCAAGCACGCAACCTCGGGGTCTGGATCATGCCCACTCTCAATTGGCAACTGCATGCTAGACACATCACTAGGAAAGTCTATGGTGCTCTTTACGTGCTTAAATTTTACAGACGCGCCCTTTCAAAGCACATAAAAAAGCACCTTGTAGAAAGCCTGATTTTTCCGAGTTTTGAATCTCGGCGAGATCACGTCACCCCTTTTCGGCTCGAGCTAGGTTGGCTTTCGGCACAGCGCCGCCGTGAATACTTCAGAGGCTCGCTCGCCTACTCGGTAATTTCTAACGATCGACCTGATTATCTGGCTACGCGTTTCACCCGACTGGACGTTGACCTCTCCCTCCGTCGCTCTGAGAGGAATCCACCGAAAGTACTCCTTTACCCTGCTCCACGTACTGCAGCTCTTAAGCAATCTTTCTGCATTCAAGTATCAGTCTTACTAAATTCCCTCTCAATGACTGTCTTTTCATCACACCTATTAGGCTCTTTCAAATCCTCGCTCAAGAATGCTCTCTTAGAGCGTGACGTCATAGACTGGGAAGAGCGTGTCCGCGCCGAAGGCCTACTCTCCGCCCCCGAGAGACTCCGCACATACGAACCAATATTATGCGCAAGTCGTTAATTCTACATTGATTATATACATATAAGTTTAGTAGTCTAAGATAAGTTAAATAACAAGCCGCTGCGTAAATAAGAGAGCACCGTTATTTGTGTACCTCAACCTATCAACATTTTTATTAATAATTAAGCACTTCTATCGTAATTGTATAATTAACTGTAAAATATAAACCTGTAATTCAGCTAGCACCAGACAGGGTTCTACCCCAAAGTGTCAAATAAAGTCAAATCAAATCAAATCAAATCTATATATATATATATATGGGTCAATCCATGCCAAAACGCACACGGCTCTGCCCAAAAATGTTAAAGATTTAGAAAAACTTGTATAGGGACAAAATTTAGGGTCTTTTATGTAGAATCAATAGCTATGTGGCGCTTTTTAAAATTTTCAAAATGGCGGTCCCAAAAACCCGATTTTCTGACCAGTTTTCCGAAAATTTTCCGATTAATCGTTCATAAAAATATAGATAAAAGACGAAAATTGTGAGTAAAGGTCATTTTATATGTTTTTGGGTACGCTGAATCCGAATCCGCTGACCGTTTAACCTTATCACTCCAGGATTTGCTCTAACCTAAAAAAATACCTCAAAAACGCTCAAACAGGCATGATTATGGCTAGATAAAGGTTCGTGACGATGCATTTGTTCGTTTCAAGGGTCGCGTATTTCAAATCCAAGGTCCGTTCAGTTCGTGCAGTCCAAAATTTGCCCCTAGCCTCAAAATATTTTTCAAAAACGCTCAAATAGGCATGATTACGGCCAGATTAAGGATCGTGAACATAAATTTATACGTTTTCGAGATCGCTGATTTTAAGTCTAAGGTCCGTTTCTTTTCGAACAGATCGCTGTTGCAATCCGTTCAAATTGGTAGCTCACATAGGCAAATCATTACGACCACTACCAGCTAGGCTTTGCAGACATTTCGGGCTTACTTCTGCAGAGAATATGATTTGCAGTGGATGTAGGAAAATATCATATACTAGTAATGATACTCATAATGAAGACGTGAACCACAATTCCAACAATGGATGATACTCATGATGAAAACGTGAATGACAATTTGAACAATACTTCTGTATCTAACAGTGCAAATGAAGATAGCCCAAAGAAGAATGTGCAATTAGATCTTGACAGTTCGACTTCTTCAAACGCTGAGGAAAACCTCCATGAAATCATCGAAGGTTTAAGAGAAAAATTTTCATCGTTGTCAGAGCACGATCCCAACGGGATAGCTATTCTAACCATACTGCCATCAAAATGGTCATTAAAGAAGATTTCTTCTCTATTCAATACTACGACTTACTCCATTAGAAAAGCGAAATAATTAAAAGCCACGAATGGCTCTTTTTCTAGACCACCCTCAAAAATAGGTAAATCGCTGCCACAAACTACGGTTAATAGAGTGAAACAATTCTATGAATGTGATTCTAACAGCAGAATTCTCCCAAGATATAGAAATAAAAAATCTGATGAGATTGATGGAGAAAAAGTCCTCAAACAGAAGAGGTTGACATTGTTTAGCTTAAAAGAATTATATTTCAAATTCTGTGGAGAGCATCCATACTACTATAGGTCTTTCAAAGTTTTGCCAATTACGACCTCAAAATTGTGTTTTACCCGGAAGTAATGGTACTCATATTGTTTGCGTATGTGTGATTCATGAGAATGTCAAACTTTTGCTCGATGCCATCAATTTATCTGACCTGATGGCTAAATCGGAATTCCCATTAAAAAACTATACCGATTGTCTTAATCTCATGGTATGTCGTAACTCAAATAGAGAATGTTTTCTTAACGAATGCAAACACTGCCCTAATTACGATAAGCTCAGATCCCAGCTTGAATCAGGTTTGGAAAAAGCAGACGTAAAGGATATAACTTTTAGCTCTTGGTATTCGACAGATAGAACAACTATGATTACATCAAACACAACTACTGAAAATTTCCTCGAACTTCTTGGTCATCGGTCAAAATCATTAAAACCTCATGATTATATTAACAAACAACAATCAGAATATTTTGAGCAATTGAAGGGAAGCTTAAAGTCAGGAGAAATTCTTGTGCTACCAGATTATTCAGAGAATTTTGCTTTCGTTGTTCAAAAAGCAGCTCAAGCTTTTCACTATAATAATAATCAAGCCACAGTATAAACTGTAGTTTATTATTATCGAGATGAAGGTGAATTAAAACATGGAAATATAATCGTGATTTCTGAATCAAATACTCATGACTCTGTAGCGGTGTATGTGTGTAATTCGATGATAATTGATTACCTAAAGAAACAACATAAAGTTACAAAGATTATCTACTTTTCTGATGGAGCAAAACAACATTTTAAAAATCGATTTAATATCCAAAATTTATGTAATTGTGAAAATGATTTTGGTATTAAATCAGAATGGCATTTTTGCGCGACGGCTTACGGAAAAGACCCACATGATGGCCTTGGTGCAACTCTTAAAATAGGAGCTAGGAACGCAAGCATCCAAGCATCAGCAATCAATAGCATTTTAACAGCTAAGCAGCTTTATGAGTGGACATGCCATTCAATAAAAAATATAAAGTTCTTTTATTATTCAAAAGTAACACATAGCAACACTCAAAGAAGATTAAAAAGACGATTTGACGAGGCTCCTTCTGTCCCACAAATTTTAAGCAATCACTGTTTTATTCCACTGCGAAACAAGAGTATTATTATCAGAAAATTTTCAAGAGATAAAAAGGAAGTTGTTGTAGAGATTTAAAGTATAACAGTCCATTTCTGGCCATGAACCTGCCCATTTGAGCTTTAGTCAGGTATTTTTTGAGGTTAAAAACAAATTTTTAGCTGATGGAACTAAACGGACTTCGGATTTGAAATTCGTGACCCCAAAAACGTATAAATATATGATAACGATTCTTCATCTGGCCGTCATCATGCCCGCTGAGCATTTTTGAAGTACTTTTTGAGGTTAGCGACAAATTTTGGGCTTGTCGGGCTAAACGGACCTTAGACTTAAAATCAGCGATCTCGAAAACGTATAAATTTATGTTCACGATCCTTAATCTGGCCGTAATCATGCCTATTTGAGCGTTTTTGAAAAATATTTTGAGGCTAGGGGCAAATTTTGGACTGCACGAACTGAACGGACCTTGGATTTGAAATACGCGACCCTTGAAACGAACAAATGCATCGTCACGAACCTTTATCTAGCCATAATCATGCCTGTTTGAGCGTTTTTGAGGTATTTTTTTAGGTTAGAGCAAATCCTGGAGTGATAAGGTTAAACGGTCAGCGGATTCGGATTCAGCGTACCCAAAAACATATAAAATGACCTTTACTCACAATTTTCGTCTTTTATCTATATTTTTATGAACGATTAATCGGAAAATTTTCGGAAAACTGGTCAGAAAATCGGGTTTTTGGGACCGCCATTTTGAAAATTTTGAAAAGCGCCACATAGCTATTGATTCTACATAAAAGACCCTAAATTTTGTCCCTATACAAGTTTTTCTAAATCTTTACCATTTTTGGGCAGAGCCGTGTGCGTTTTGGCATGGATTGACCCATATATAAATAGAGGGTGTCAATTAAGTCCCGGAACGGCTGAATATTTTCTAAAGTACTGCTTTTCTGGAAGAGGTCAAGGTCATTCCTTAAGTAACTTTGAACAAGGAACCCAACGGTGACCTTGGATTTGACCTTGAACCTCATTTTCAAGGTTATTTTGAGGTCAACCTCATTTTTTCAAACGGGAACCCCTATTTTTTATAGCGGAATCGGAAAGAGCGGAAAATTTTACATCCGGATATGTATTGAGGTATGGGGTTGAGGTAACCCCTAGAACCGTCAAATAGAGGTCAAATAATGACTTCTTAAAAATCTCGCGAGTTCAGTGGTAAAACAAAACAAACAAAGGTCATACCCTAGGTAAATCTTTACGGGGTACCTGACAGTGACTTTGGATTTGACCTTGAACCTCACTTTCAAGGTTGTTTCGAGGTCGACCTCATATTTTCAAATGGAAATCCTTATTTTTGATGCCGGATTCGGAAGGAGCGAGAAATTTCAAGTATGGATGTGTTGAACAAGGGATGTAATTGTGACCTTCAATTTGACTTTGGACTTGACCTTGAAGGTCATTTGAAGGTCAACTGGTTTTTTTAATCGGAAATCCCAGTAATAATACCGGAAACCAATAGAGCGAGAAATTTTACATTCAGTCCTTATTCTCACTTTTAGCGTTACCCAGAAACAACGACGTGGACGTAGTAAGATCTGTTTCCTTTGGGGTGCTTGATTAACGTGAGTCCCCTTGCCTCTCACGATTGGGGTGCTTGATTAGTGAGTCCCCTTGCCTCTCACGATTGGGGTGCTTGATTAACGTGAGTCCCCTTGCCTCTCACGATTGGGGTGCTTGATAAACGTGAGTCCCCTTGCCTCTCACGATTGGGGTGCTTGATTAACGTGAGTCCCCTTGCCTCTCACTCAAAGGTTCAAAGTTTAACGGAGATGCTCAAACTGAAAACCTTCAACTTCTTGACAGAAAGCTAGATGATTGTAAAAATGAGTAACAGCATCGCGAATCATTGCTCTATCAATTCTAGCAGCCTATTGCATAATCCGATTGCGCAGATCCTCTAAATTGTTTGGTTTAGTGGCATAAACTTTACTCTTGAGGTAACCCCAGAGAAAGTAATCGAGTGGTGTCAGATCCGGAGATCTAGCCGGCCACTCGATTTCACCCCTCCTTCCAATCCATCTACGAGGAAACTGAACATCCAAATATGCTCGAACGTCTCGACCAAAATGAGCGGCTGCTCCATCTTGCTGAAACCAAGTTACATCGTAATCATCACCTGCTATCTCTCTAATTCGTGGTATTATTTGATCCCTTAGTAACTGTTCGTATAAAGCTGCAGTGAGATTACCGTCGATAAAGAAAGGGCCTACGAGAGTATCGTTAAAGATACCAGCCCACACATTCACCTTTTGTGGATATTGTGTGTGGTTTTCCAACATCCATGCAGGATTTGAGTCAGACCAGTATCTGCAATTTTGTCTATTAACCTCACCATTTAAAGTGAAAGTAGCCTCATTCGAAGAAACTATATTGTATAAAAAATTAGGCTCTGTGTCTATTCTATTCATCATCGTTTCGCAAAACTCGAGCCGACGATCCGGATCATCTTCATTAAGCTCCTGTACCAAATGGATTTTATAAGGATGAAAATGAATGCTTTTCAGAATTTTTCGTACGCATTCATGAGAAACGTCATGCTCATGCCCAGCTCTATGTAAACTGAGATGCGGATTTTCAATAAACGCTTGAGCAATTTCAATCTGATTCTCCTCAGTTGCAACAGATGTTGGGCGACCAGTTCTCTGAAGATCACTAATAGTCCCAAATTCTGCGAAGCGCCGTACAGTCCTTTCGACTGTAGATTTTGAAATAGGTGTTTGTCCATCTTGATTACGGAAATTGTTATTGAACAGTGTGCGCACTTCAAGGTAAGATCGAACTCGATCTCCCCAACCACGCATCATCAACAAACTTATCCGTTCTCGCTCCGAAAGTTTAGCATACGCCATTTTTTTAATTAGATAATAATATTACACAAATTGAAACCAAAAGAAAAACTTATCAGTTGCAAAGGAAAACGAGTTTTTCCAAAAGGAATTTTTAGATAAAATAAATTGTGAGTACTTAAATACCTACGAATTTGAACTACCAATTTGAACTTTAAAACTTATTTTGTTCGAAAACTATCAGCCAGAAGTACAATCCAGGAACAACTCAAAATATCTAATAAATTCTGTTTTTTTTAAATGCTTAATTAGCAAGAGTCCTTAAATTCGGGAACCGCTAACTCATAAACTGTAATGATAAATTCCTGACATCAATCCTTGTCTTTACCTATTTACAAACTTGAAATGAGTTTGGAAACAATTATAACAAACGTTTATTTCATCTAACAATCATTTTCTTTTGTAAACATTCCTTTTAAGTGACTATTCTGTCTTGAAATATTTTACTTGGGGGTTTTTGGGGTCGCAGAGTTAGAATCTACTACTAAAATTTCGATTTTTCCAAATCCAAAATGGCGAATTCAAGATGGCGGATGAAAATCTTGGGAACAGCACATTTTTGTCTGGAAATGAGTACTCGGAAATTTTTGGGGTCGCTGAGTTAGGATCTACTACCGAAATTTCATTTTCTTCAAATCCAAGATGTTATTGCCATTAAACTTTGAACCTCTAAGGGAGAAGCAAGGGGACTCACGTTAATCAAGCACCCCAAAGGAAACAGATCTTACTACGTCCACGTCGTTGTTTCTGGGTAACGCTAAAAGTAAGAATAAGGACTGAATGTAAAATTTCTCGCTCTATCGGTTTCCGGTATTATTACTGGGATTTCCGATTAAAAAAACCAGTTGACCTTCAAATGACCTTCAAGGTCAAGTCCAAAGTCAAATTGAAGGTCACAATTACATCCCTTGTTCAACACATCCATACTTGAAATTTCTCGCTCCTTCCGAATCCGGTATCAAAAATAAGGGTTTCCATTTGAAAATATGAGGTCGACCTCGAAACAACCTTGAAAGTGAGGTTCAAGGTCAAATCCAAAGTCACTGTCGGGTATCCCGTAAAGATTTACCTCGGGTATGACCTTTGTTTGTTTTGTTTTACCACTGAGCTCGCGAGATTTTTAAGAAGTCATTATTTGACCTCTATTTGACCTCTAGGGGTTACCTCAACCCCATACCTCAATACATATCCGGATGTAAAATTTTCCGCTCTTTCCGATTCCGCTATAAAAAATAGGGGTTCCCGTTTGAAAAAATGAGGTTGACCTCAAAATAGCCTTGAAAATTAGGTTCAAGGTCAAATCCAAGGTCACCGTTGGGTTCCTTGTTCAAAGTTACTTAAGGAATGACCTTGACCTCTTCCAGAAAAGCAGTACTTTAGAAAATATTCAGCCGTCCCGGGACTTAATTGACACCCTGTATATATTAATTTATATGGATCAATGTCCTTGCAGATTAATAATTAATCTAAGAAATTATTTGTCATGTTTTAAATTTATTTAAAGGATTTACATAAACTTTTTAATAATATTCTTTATAATATATCTATTATAATCATCTTTATAAACCAAGACTGTATAATTACCTTGATCAGGAAATCACATGTGATTTTAATGTTTTGTGATAAGATTTATTCTTTATATTCAAAAACTTTTTTTGTTTTGTGGTACATTACAGTGTCTGTAAGATTGTTCCTAATTTCATTAGCAACTTTTTCTTCGAATTCGGTGGATGTGCTAACTTTAACATTTTTCGAAATGTTTATGTAGTGTTGCGTTTTTGGTGTAGATGTGTCATTAATTTTTTCCCTAATGCTCGATGTATAGGACACTTCATCCGGTATAATTTCATTTGTCAAATTTACTAAGGCTTTTACCCGTATTGGTATAATGTTTTGTATTTTGTTGGTAGACTTTGTTTTGAGATTGTAGATTTTGTGTACAATTATTTTGTAAATGCATTGATTTGTTGTGGTTTAATTCATGATTAAATTTATAGTTTAATCTGGTTCTGATGTTTTTTCTGAAGAAATATATTTTATTTTCGTAAAATTCTTGAAAGGCCATAAAAACCTTAGTATTATTTATTTTCAGTTTTTCAGATACATTTTGGATGGCTGTCTTATTTTTTTAAGATTATAGAAAATGTCATATAATTTTACTTTAAAAATAATTCTTTTTGTATCTGAGACCTTGCTTTTTAAAATTTGTTTGTGTTTGTTATTTCCAGTTTAATCATATCGAAATATTCGTGTTTTTATGAATGTGAGATGGTATAATATTTGCACTTGTACACCTTAAAAAACATCATTTTTTCTTAGATATTTGTTTCTTTGTTCGTTTGTTTCACATAATGTTTATACAGTGAGAAACACGTGTGACTTAATAAATTTTGCATGAAATGAAAATCTTTAGTTGCTTTGGTAAATTTTTCGTTGGTAAGGTTTAATCAAAGTGTTTGAATTGAAAGAATTTTAAAGGAAAAGAGAAAATCAAAGTAAAATACTTATAAACTTAAAATAACGGTCCTATTAACTTAGTAAAACGGTGATTTTCTAAACCAAAACATTTCTTATTACTTATTTTAACAATTAATAGCTTTGAAATGGATTAATAATTTTTATATGAAACAAAGTAGAATTTATAGCACGTTTTCTCTACGTTTAACTACATTTGGATTATTTTTTCTAAGTATAAACTTACAGAGTTATGATATGAAGTAGAGATACTATTTTTTCACTAATAAACGGGTATTTGGGACATAATTGGCTGTATTTCGATAATAAGGGCTCGATATGCGAAATGGCGGTAACTGAGGTTCGTTTTTAGCCATTAGAAAACATCTCTTGAAGTCTCACCAAAATTCGCGACCCGTAACTCGTACACTCTCCTTGTGAGTACCTCGTTGCCTACTATTCGGGGCAGGACGGTGCTGAGAGGTGGATCTATCGCTGTCCACGAATCTCCCGTTCATCCTTCCTGCTGACCTTAAATCGGGAGTATCGGCTGGTTTCCCGGCTCTTATCAGTTGGGCTGGGCTCAACGCCACGGCGGAGACGGGAATCGACGCCCAACAACGGCCGGCTCAAAATCATCGAGTTCCAGATGACGCCGTGGGTTGTACCGCTACTTCTTGCTATTCTAAGCCGGGGGAACTGGTCGATCGGTGGCAGCATGGAAGGCGGGATTGGAGCCGGCAGTGCGTCGGCCTCCTCCACCTCACACTCTATTGATTCCTCCACCATGGCTAGATCTCGAGGAAATCTATTACCGAATCAAGACTGGTTACTGGCTCGGCCACAGCAGCTATGACGGGCTGCTCCTGGGGGAGGGGGGTATTACGTGCCGGGAAATGGCTTCTGTACAACGTGCCCGTTCAAGCCACAAAGTTAGGTGGACACCCCTTTTGGACCTACCCGCCCCCTTCCCGCCTCATCTTCGGGATTCGTGGTAGAGTGGTTAACGTGGTCGTCCGAGCCCCTATGACTACGGAGTCCTCCTCATCACTAACCCCCGGGGGTTCCATGGAGAATCACAACGCCTCCGGAGGTTGGGCTTGGCCGACTGTATATATCTCTCCCTCTCTCTCTCTATTCTTTTGTATATTCATGCAAATAAATAAATATCTATCTATGTATCTATCTATCTATCTCTCTCTCTCTCTCTCACCCTTTCACTGCTGGCTGATGCTGTCGTGCACTGGTGTGTCCCAGTCTATCCCAGTAATCCACATAAGCTGCATCAGGAGCTCAGGCCGGACTGTGACTGGGGTGAGCAGGCCCAGCGGGTCGTACAGTCGGGTAATTTCCCCGAGGATGGTCCGTTTGGTGATGCTTGTGGCCATGACGTGACGTTACACCTGTTAGTGGAAGACATCCGTGTAAGGCGACCATCGCAGGCACAGCGTGAACTTAAAGTTGCGTATCCACGGTGAAACGGCAGTCTCGAAATCTTCCAGCAAGACGGAGACGTTTGCCGACCATTTGTCAAGCTCCATGCCTGCAGTGGCTAAAATTCCGCGTAGCTGAGTCTTGGCGAAATGCGCTTAGTCCAGTGTGTCGAAGCCAGCCAGGGCGTTATTGACGTAGACATTGTTGCGCAAGATTTGCGCTCCGAGGGGGAAAGGGTCGACCTCGTTCTCGGCCAACTGATCGAGCACCCTTATAGCCAGATAAGGGGCACAGCTGGTGCCATAAGTGACGGTGAGCAGCTCTGTGATAGTTGTCTGCTGCGGCGAGGGGCAATATACTATATAGTGCTCAGTCTGCATCCGAGTTGAAGACCACGAGCTGTACAAACCAGTCGTCCCAGTGATCAACTGGCGTTTTAGACTGCACAGAGCTTGGATGCTCTCGTTTGTAGTGCCGAGAAGCCTAGTAATCTTAGCCACTGACTTGCATGCAGTTGGCAGCGCAGCCTCTTGTTGTCATATCTTGTCTTCAAGGCTCTCCAGGCAACCTCAAAGTTGTGCGCCAACTACCTGTAGGTTGCACAGGCGACGGGCAGCCTCTCCGTCGAGGTAGAATAAGAGGTGCTGAAGCTTCAGCACTGGTGTCAGTATGGGCGAGTCCTCTATCATGGAGCAAAACAGTTCCTTGAAAGAGTCCCACTCCTCTTGCTTGCCGCTGAACCTTGGCAGCTTGAACTTGGCCAGCGATGAAGCGGTTATCGTTACATGTGTAGATAGATGGTCCTAGAGGGTCGTATGCCAGGTGTAGATTGTACAATGTAATGCTCCTTGATCTTTGAAAAATAGTCATCAGATGTATAAACATCGCCCTTGATCTTCTCATAATGCTCATATATCTGTTTGTGCTTTTCTTAAAAAACCTTCCAGTACTTCTCCAATTGGGTTAGTCTCTGTTAGAGAATTTAATTGTGACATTATCTGCCCCTATTTTGTCTACATTCGTTATCATTTTTGTAATATAGTGGCCTGTAGCCCTTTGATTTGCGATTAGAGTCGCTTCTGTCTTAGCCATTGTAAAGAAAATAAACAAACAGCAAACCAAGCAAAGGTAAAGCAAAGCAGCAATCTAGAGACAGTAGTTATTAGTATATACTATGATACTTATCAGTGTCCAGGAAGTAGTGTCTAGCAGTGAATAGCTTCTCCAGCAGCAACATATGTCAACAGCGTTTGAGGTTAGGGACCTTCTTGCCGGGATTGCAGTAGAAGCAGACGGTGATCTCGGTGAGCGAAGGCGCGGAGCGAGCGCAGGTACGCTTTTCTCATAATTAAGTGATCGATTTAACTCACCCCATCGGTTTACCTCGTTCCCCCCTATCTTTATTAACATTATATACAATATTATGATCATGGCAAGCTGAATCTACTAAATGTATTTCTTGATCTCGGTTTAATAAACGTTTTCCTAACTTTAAACCTGGTCCACAAAATTAATATTCAGTAATGTGGATTTAAAAAAAAAATGTATTTATTAATCTATTTCCGAAACCTCTAGCTTTTGCTTTTTGGAGTGGCATAAATTACAATTATTTTTCATTGGTCCTGGTACATCAATATGATATCTCATTCACGGTCGATTATAATGAGTATAACACATTAAACAGTTTTTCATATCACTATCCTCTTTTAAATGTTTTGGTAATTTAGAATATATAACTTCAGTATCTTCAGCAAAACTTTCAATTAAAACTTTTTTAGGAATATATTCGAAATGTTTCAAAGATAAATTTCTAATATTAGAAGATGAGAGTAATGAAGAAATCATTTTTATAGCACATACTGTTCGTTTTTAGGCACTCGCCCTATCCTCATACAGAGGCTCTATATGACATATAGAGCCTATATACACCATATACTCTGTGATATATATCAGAATAATAGTCATAGTATTCGAATGCCTTATGGATTTGACCAAAAAGTGATTTATCGTAGAATTTGATAAGTTATTCCATATTACTCGCAACACGTTTCTACACCAGATAGGCACCCTTAGGATATTTTCTTCAAAAGTCTGATCATGCAAGGTAGCTAAATTCAATGAAAAACCTACAGCCTACTGGCGCTTTCTGGCATAACCCATAGTCGATTGAGTCAAAATATATCCAAAAAATTCACATTCTTTATCATAACATTCTGCCGACCTATTCTTGGAATTTTTCCGAAATCGACTTAATTAGCGCGAATGAAAAATATAACACAGATATTTGACAAAATTTGAAATATTAATAAATCGCCATCCATTCTGGCATAACTCATGGTAGGATTGCTAAAAAAATCTCAAGAAAATTCACAAGTACTTATCATAATATTCTCCCGATCCTACCTCGAGTTTTTACTTGATTAGAGCGAATGAAGCGGAATGGTTGATGAGCGATGGTTGATGGTTGATGGTTGATGGGTGATGGGTGATGTTTGATGCGCGCAGGTTGATGCGCGGTGGTTGATGGATGATGCGTAATAGTTGATGCTCGATGGTTCATGGTCGATGGATGTTGGTTGATGCGCATTGGTTGATGCGCGATGATCGATGGTTGATGTTTGATGCTTAATGGTTAATGCGCGATGGTTGATGGTGGATGGTTGATGGATGGTGAATGATGAATGCTGGATGATAGATAATGGTTAATGGTTCATGCTCCATGGCTCATGGTTCTTGTTTCATGGTTGAAGGTTGACGGGTGATGGTTGATGTTTGATGGATGAAATACCTGAATGGGTTGGCTGTTGAATGCATAACATATATTGAATATTAAATTTAACAATAAAAAAATGAAGTAGATTGGATTATTAGAAACAAATATCTTCCTTAAGCAGTATTTTCTTTAAGCTACAACTTATAGTGCTTATATTTCCGCTGGGTATCATACTTAATTCCTTTTTTTGTTTAAGCCAATTTTCAAGCCAGTAACGGTACTAATATACCCCAATTAGCTTCCCAAAAATGATGAGCCGAGCGAGGCCGCCACGGGAATCGCAGCCATGTAGCGGCCGTCTATGTCTTCCTTGGGTTATTGTACCATAACTCCTATTCGTTTTATGATGGTTATTTTTCAAATTCTATTTTATGATAGGTAATGATTATATCACGATCCCAAAATTTAATTTGTATTTTATATTTAATCCTTTTTCTTATTTAGGGGCGGAAAACGCTGTAACCGTTTGTAACGTATAGGTGCTTTGTGTCGTCTATTATAATTTAACTATCCAATATATTTCTTCGAAACTATTATGACATTTGGTGGGTATAGTACAATGAAGAATAATTATTTATTAATGTTCATCTACCAAAATAAGTTTATAGCTAATAATCAGCCTATCAAATTAGAACAAATCTTTGCATTTAAATCCTTAGAGTATCACTACAATAAACTTAATAACTATGTTTTGAATTCTAAGAGTAGAACAAGAAATAAAACTATTTGAATACCTCAAAGAAATAAAACAGTAAGTAGTAAGAATAGTTATATAAAGGCGATCGGTATCTTTAACCATCTTCCAAAAGAACTTAAGCTGGCTCTGTAGTGGAATAATTTAAGGTTACAGTTTTGATTTTTATGAAGTAATACTTACATATCATATTTGTACTGATATTATGAAGTTATATAAAAATTTTCAGCCATTTACCTCTCTTAGATTTAGAGTTATCCTAGTAAATGAGACAATTTTGAAAAATTTATAAAATTGTGGAAAATTTAGGAAACTTTGAAAATATTGGAAAGTTTTGGAAAGTTTGGAAAATTTTGGAAAATTTTGGAAATTTGAAAATAGTTTTCCTTTTTTTTAATGAATTAATTTTAAAAGTAAAATATTTATTTATTTATTAAATTTACAAAAACAATTTTTCGAGTAACCTTTAATAAATATAGCTTGTTAATCAGTTTATAAGAATACAAAATATCTGAATTAAAATATCGATAATTTTGTTGCATTAACTAAAAAAACTGATTCGATATATAAATATATACGTATTTGTAAATAATTAATTATTTACGATGAAATAATTGCATCTTAGTAGCTTCTAAATTATCACTATTACTTAAAACCGTATGTCAAAATTATATACATATCTTTATATGTATAGTATGAAACTCTTACAAGTATACATGATCTGTGATAGTTTGCAATAACAATAATTTATAACTAATATAATTAGTAATACTTGTCTATGAATAATATATACCAATATATTGCATTCTTTTAACGAAATCTCAGTTATAATTTTAGCTTTATCACAAAGTAGCTACTGCATTAGGCAATGTTTTGATAGTAAATTTGTTATTTATTTTTTACTTTTTTTATATATTTATTATAATTTAGGTTATATATAAATTAAAGAAATTATGTTATTCAATTCTGGACGTCGTAATGACATTATTGCTGGTATAAATGATGATTAAGAAGTTGAATTGAGCGTACACGATGGTGATGAATTATTTCTTGATTATGTTCAAGCAAGACCATGGATCCACAATACAGAGTCTCTCCTTTAAATAGATAAACTTATGACAAAACACTCTATGCTAGCACTTGCCACTTTGATGAACCAGACAGGTGCTTATGTTTTAGTATTTATCATATAATTTTCTAAAATATAATTCATTAAATGCTTAATATGCATTGCAATGCTACCGATTATTTCATTATAATAGTTCAATGCTGTGAAACAAGATCGAAAGGTTGAAGACTCGCTTCATGACAGAAAAGCAACATCATTTGAAAGAGATCCGTAGTGGATCTCATTGTTAATCACGAAAGACATGACCTTTGTACGATCGCATGAAGTCACAACTGGAGTCCAACCCATTATGGAAAAAAAATATGTCTTTTTAAGTGTTTTGCAATTGTTAGAATTTAGAATTTAGAATTTAAATCTTATAATTTTATTTTCAATAAATACTTTAAGGTCTATTTCTAACATAACATCTGAAAATGCAAAGCGAAAAGAGACAGTCCAAAGTTGATAAACAGCAAAATATCAGGCAAAGAAAAATAAACAAACAGTAAATCCTGTACAAGTAACTTTAAACAGTGACAATGCTGTAATGAACTCAGTCATCGGCAAAATTAATTGAAATTGAATTAGATTGAATGTCTCCAGAAGAAGTTAAATTATTTATTTGTTTCCGGGTACGAGAGGGAAATAGAGAGAGAGAGAAAACCGACACCATAACACAAACAACCACACACACTTTCAATAACAGCATCAGGAGTAGCGACGTCTGCCCCAGCGATAGCACCGCATACGCGAACGCAGGGGGGGCCTAGGCCAGGCGATCAAACGCGTCCCAAGGTTACGGAAGGGGGAGTGACCACTATAACTGGTTAGCTACGAATAAATTGAATAAACAATGGTCAACACCACACTTAACAAACATTTACTCTTACACTCATTACGCTGTACTTATTACACTCCCAGAGTGCCCAGAGTGCCCAGACCCCTGTCTGTTATTCCAATCGGCATGGGCGAAGGGCTGATGTGAGCCAGCACTGGCGAACCGGTTAGTTTCGGTGCGGGATCAGAAGCCGGTTGTTTCGGACCCTGATCAGAAAGTGCGTATTAGGCAGGGGGATCGGAACCCCTGTTGCTCCGGACGAACCCTGGACCGTATAACGGTCCTTTAAGCGAACCTCCATAGAGTCGAATTAGCCAACAGCCTTATGACTCAGAGTATATTTCAGACGATGGATGATGTGTTGGTAATCAGCGAGAAGTACTATGACTGGAATGTACTTACGTGATACAAAGACACACTTGGTACAGCAGCAATCTACGTGAACCCACGAACCATCAGAGTGGACGAACATGTGGCCGGAAGCGGTTTTGTATAGGTGAGAAGCAGAGACGTAACTTCGTGAGCTGCTACTTTACCCTGAACGTCAGCATTGAGCAATTCAGGCGGAGTCTGGACGAGCTGGAACATGCGATCCGCGAGATAGAAGGCGAGATAGTAGTCGCCGGCGATTTGAATGCCCGAGCATTAGAGTAGGACATCCCAGTACCGGACAGCAGAGGAAAGTCCATTATGAAGATAGTATCTAGCTTCGGTCTGATAGTTCTCAACGTTGGGAACACGTCGTCATTCAGAAGGGTAGGGCATATTGGGCCGATTCCGGTCGTCTCTTTCACATCCGAAAACCTAGCGCGTAAAGCGTAGGATTGGAGGGTAATGGAGGATTAAAACGGAAGCGACCACCAATACATCACCTTTCAGCAAAGAGTTGCGGCAAAGCCACCCCGATGGAATCTGGTCACGCTGAACACCGAAAAGCTAGTCGAGGTACTGCTCGAAGGACAGGGAAATTTACCGACGTCGAACGCCACCGAAGACAGGGATGGAGCGGAGGCCCTCGTGTGGGAGACTATGAGTCTCATTCACCGAGTCAGTGACGCATCCCTGCCGCGCAAGGGATCACGATATGGAAAACGCCCTGCTTACTGGTGGTCGGATAATCGCATAACTGAGAGAGGAAGCGAAGCGCCTCAGAAGAAGAGTGCAAAAAACGAGAGACGAAACGGAGGCAGCACTGTTGTTGGTGCAACATAAAGCAGCGCGCAAGCTGCTCCGATGCGAGATCAACCGGAGGAAGCACAGTGCTGGAAGAACTGACGGAGGAAGTCAATCGGGACGTGTGGGGCTTGGGCTACAAGATCGTTGCCAAGAAACTCTGCGCGCTCCCAAATCACCCTTTCGACGAGAACACCATTGCTCGAATCGTGGACACTCTGTTCCCAACACATCCGCCAAGGCAAGACCAGGAGGAAGCCGTTGAAGTAGGTGAGCTTCCCCTATTCTCCACCGAGGAGTGCGAATCGCTCCAAAATTATGCGGAGCGGAAAGGCGCCTGGGCCTAACAGGATACCAGCTGAGATTTTGAAGATCATCACGGTGAAAGCACCTAATTTATTACTGAACATGACAATGCGTACCTGAAGGCATGTATCTTTGGCACTCCCTGGAAGGTTGCGCATCTCGTGTTGATCAGCAAAGGTAAGGGAGGTGATTCCCGGCTTCCGTCGTCTAACAGGCCACTGTGTATGTCGGACCACGCAGGGAACCTCTATGAGAGGTTGGCCAAACCACGGTTACCGGGAGCTATGCAGGCTGCCAGCGATTTAGCCGGCAACCAGTACGGTTTCAGGAAACGGCGATCCACGGTGGACGCTATATGAGAGGTAGTTCGGCTGGGAAGGAGAGCATGGACTGGAAATCATTTTCCCAGGAACATCGCGCTTCTCGTTGCGCTGGATGTTAAGAACGCCTTCAACTCGACCAGGTGGCCAGACATCTTGGATGCGTTGAACAAGTTCAGAGTCCCAGAGTACCTCATGCGAGTGATACGAGGCTACCTAAAGGACCGTATCCTCCGCTACGAAACAGAAGAAGGCCAACTCGAGAAATATCTCAATGCCGATGTGGCAGAGAGGTCGACATTTAGCGCTGATTTTTGGAACATGCTGTACGATACCTTGTTACGACTCGAGCTACCGGAAGGGGTGAACATTACAGCCTACGCTAATGATGTCGCTTTAGTCATCATCGCGCGGGATTTTGAAAAAGCACAATATATGCTTAACCAGACGATGCGCCGGATTTTGCACTGGATGGGGAACACGGTCTCGACTTGGCAGCCGCTAAGGTAGAGATAGTGCCCTTCACTGGCAAACGGATTGAGTCCATCTTCCCCATGTATGTGGGAGGCGCGGAAGTTTCGACAAGTTGGGAGGCTATGTATCTAGGACTCAAACTAGACACTAAGCTTACTTTCTTTCGTCGCCTAGCGTATGCAGCGGATAAAGCGGCGAAAAACATGGCACAGTTGTGTCGTCTCATGGCGAACACGAGTGGACCGAAAGCGAGCAGGCGTCGACTCCTCATGTCAGTCATTACATTCATTTTATTGTACCATTCGGAAATATAGGCCGATGCAATGGAGAAGGACTCATACCAGATTCGGCTCACTTCCGTTCAGCACAGAGGAGCTCTCAGAGTCACTAGCGCCTATCGCACGGTCTCAGGACCCGCAGTGCTCGTTATTGTAGGAATCATCCTGATCGACCTACACGCGACTGATCGCAAGCGAATCTACGACCGTAAGAAAACAGGAGAGGACAGAACCACAGTCTATAGAGAGGAACGGAAACGCATCATGGAAATGGGGCACCGATCCTGGACAAGCAAGAGTAAATGGATAGGAAGGCTGATAGACCAGCTGGCCCCTTGGATTAACAGAGATCATGTGGAGGTACATTACTACCTGACCCAATTTCTAAGTGAGCATGGGTACATGTGCACATACCTCAATCGTATGGGGAAGGTTCAGAGCGTGAGTTGCATCTTCTGTTCTGCTGATTGCGACGATGCGATTCACGCCTAAGAACATCGTGGGCGAAATGTTGTTTACCGAGAATAAGTGGACCGCCACGGCAAAATTCGCCGAGACGGTCCTACGACAAAAGAAACGGTACATAGACAGGGCAGCCGACGAAAGTATGAATACTGCGCTGGTAGACGCTCCGACACGTCAACATAACCCAGGGACATTGGACGACTCCACGGAAATGAACGTAGAGGGAGAAGATGGGACGCTTTCTTAACCGGGAGACGCTCATATTCCCTCATTTTATGAATTTGAAGCGGCCCTGGGCGTGCTAGCTCTATGATTGAAATGGCTCTGCAAAGCTACGCTTCTGACCTAGATGGCAGCAATCTTCAATACCTTCCTCGCGTATTAATTGATTTAAATTGCGCTCTCGTCGCCATAACGAATTATCGAGCCGGTCATTGATCTCAGATGACGTAATACTTAACCTATAGGTACTACGTGGGTTACCTGAAAACTCGATCAATGCTAATAGATAGGGAGGCTGGGGTAGTGGGGGTAATTACCAGGCGTAGGAGCCGGAAAAATCGAAGGAAGCGATCAGGAGGCCGGACAGGACGACGTCCTCCTCGCTCACTCGCTGCTGGACTATCGTATAGTACGGACGTATAATTCTTTGTAGTTACTTTAAAGTCGAGTAGGACAAGTAATTACATTTTCTCTTGATTATTAATAACTGTCAAAATTATTAATAATATTTTCTTGGCTTAGTTAGTTTTTTTTTTATTTGTTGGAGTAAAATACCAAACACGGTGAGTTGTTTAATCTATGGCTTGCGTCTCTTCGAACGAGCGTCCGGTGCTTTAAAATTTTCTATTAAGGATTGGTGAGTCTCTCTCTCATTTATTTAATGCATAGTAATTATTTAGTCGTCTCTCTCTCTATTTTTTGAACGATTATTATTATTATTACTGAAATAAATTATTTGTCAGGATTGAGTCAAACTGGTTGCGCTGCTAGTGAATCAGGTTATTGCCAATAGTAGTCTCAATTATACATTGTGGTCGGTCTCGAATGTTAATTTCTAATTGTTTAAAAAATTCTAAGGGTTGCAAAATATTCTAATAATTGGAAAAATTAACCGTGATTTGGGGGTTTTCGTGTTACAAGTTAGGTTTCGGATGTGCGTCGGTATCATTGCAACGCCATTTTGCGCAAAGGGCATGGGTAGCACGCGGCCGAAATAAGATTTGCCAAATAAGGCTTTAATAATTATAATAAATTGATCATCAAATGTAAATAATTGTAAATTATTTTCTTTCTTTTGTTATTTTGTTTATTTGAATAAATTTCCGATTTTAGTTCGTAATCTTTGGGTACAATAGAGTAATTATTTCGTAGTGAGTTCCCGACATCCATGCATGCAATTAATTATTAAATAAAATTATCTAATTATTAATAACTATTTGTTATTATTATTCGTACGGCTTAGCGTTGGGTTTGTCAAGCTCTGGGCGGATCTACTCAGCGACCTCCTCAGAGAGAACGAGACTTGTAGGCCAGATCAGTGCTGCTCTTATTATTCGATTTAAACTAGAGATTTTTCGTGATATTAGTTAGGAGCTAATAAATAATAATTTATTAATAATTACTATATCGGAATGTACAGAATCAGCTTTTATGATGTTTAAGTAAATAAAACAAATTATTGTTACATTATTTTTCATTATAATTGTAATATAATTATTCAAAGTTATATTGTATAAAAAGTGTACATAATAAATAAGTTAATTGTGAAGTTGTCCTCCTTTAACGTAATTCCATTGTCAAGGCACTTCTCCGGCTGGAGTCATAAAATAAGAAGCTAAGCTGTCTTGCATTCTATGTGCTTGTATTGTTACTTCAGCACTATTTTCGAGATCAAATGCACTTCGTGCATTCTCACCTATCTCTTGAATGTCTTCAGCATCAAAAAATCTTGCACGGTGATACATATCTGTCTTTTTATTAATTTCTTATCATTAGCATATTATGTAGAAAGACCGCTGCCATTATTATTTTATTAACTGTGTCTGGGGGAAACGCAAGAGGCTTATTGAAAGCTAACCATCTACGGTTGAGAATGCCTAAAGAATTTTCAATAACCCGTCTTGACAGCCTGTAGTTAAATATATTCTTTTTCCTCTAAGTGATGACCACTGTATGGATGCATTAGATTTGTGGATATTTGAAATGCGTTATCTCGAACAAAGTAATACAGTGTGGCAACATTTGATCCTGGTAACAAAACGGACTATGTAGACAAATTTAGTTGGCCTGTGTACAGAGCTTCATTAAATGCACTTCTATTGAGAATTCCTCCATCGCTTTCACTCTCAAAGGCACCACCTTCAACTAAACCTGTATTTGTGATCACAGGCAGCTAATAAAACGACACTGAATTATGGTTTATAATTAAAAAATACAGAACCTGAATTTGACGGAGATCTGATCCCAATGTGTGTACCATCTATTGAACCACAACGATTTGGCAAATTCCAGTTTTCTAAGAATCTGATCCTAATTATTTTCCATCCTTCCTTGCAAACAGGTCTCAAATAAATAGGAGTTATGACTCAGGATATTTTATCACAAGTTTCCTTTATGACATTTTCCGCAGTGAATTTTCCAACTCGATAATCTAAGGCAATAGTAGTCAGGCTATCTCCAGATGCTAAATATCTGAAAAGTTAAGACTACTTTAACAAAAATAATTATGAAAATATATGCAATCGTTACATAAAAATAGTAAGACTAAACGAAAATCAAAATGGTAATCTTAGTGTTACAAGACGATGCTCTGGGATGCTCTGGAATCAAAACATCTCCTTTTTACGTTTTTTATTTAGGAAATATTAATTTTAATAAATAATTAAAACAACACAGGTTCATAAGATTATATTAAAAAGCAACGCCTCATCTTTTTCCAATTCTGTGAATCAGTCTAACAAAATAGCCAAGATCATTTCTCTTTTTGTTGATTGGATACACAATCCATCGTCTATTAGTCCACCTTTTGCTCTTTTCAAATTCATATGCAGCCAATAGTTCTAACACAGCTCACTGTAATTTTAATAAGCAAGCAATTGCATTATCATCATCCATTTGCTCAATTCTTTCAGTACTTATAGTAAACCAAATAATTTTTAGATTTTTATTTCATCTATAATACATTTCTTTCAAACTAAAAACTTATAAAATTATAAATACCTAATAACCTAACTCTATTATCAGTAATTTTACTCTTTCAAAGTAAAAAATGTTGATTTAAAAAACAATTATTTATAAACTTTATTTTGATTTATAAATTTATGTTAAGATGTTTTCTTTATTTATACAACTATATATATAAAAAATTCCCTTGTATCTTGTAACCACCTTTGTATCTTGTATTTAGTCACTTGTATCTCACTTCGTATCGGAGCCTTAAATGACAAAAAGATCTTTTTGCAAAGCGATTGTTTTTCATTGAAAAAAATTAATAGCATCATAAATATAGTTTTACATGATGAGTTACTAGTTCAACTGACTTTTTAAATCAAAAATATTATTTCGAATTTTTGGTCGAAAATCACTAGAGAGCCACCTTAAGACTCAAAACAATAAAGATACTAGAAAAAATAAGTTGAAGAATTGGATCGCAACAAATTATATATATAGAATTGTAAGATAAATATCTATGCAAATGTGAAAATATACCATTTCCATATACTCTAGAGGCTATTAAATTTTGTTATATTTTAATCGTTTAGATTTTAATTTTTATCTGAATTTTACTTGGAATTTTAATTAGTTTTAAGTTAGAATTTAGGTATTTATGCCGGGCCTATACGCAGGTAACTGCGTTTACCTCTTTGCGATGCTAGTTCATCAATTAACTATATATTATACAATTGTATGTAACTGCATGTAATCCTGGTTTAGATAAATTATAATATTGACAAAAAAAGTAATTTATAAATGTCAAGTATTGTATTAAATTCTTTGTTGTTAATAGACAATGCGAATTACGTATATGCTACTAACTATTGCGTGTTTACCCTTAAACAATGTATAAATATTAATATAAATTAAAAATACACTAATACAATATAGAATTCAAATAATTTGATCTATTAATGTCTAATTTCAATATTACTTTTCGTATACATTATTAACAAAATTAATATAATGGCCGAAGGTTAGTTGAGTAAAAATACAAATAATACAACAAGTCAAAAAATAAAAATACAGTTAGCGAAATTGAAAAATCATATAAAAATTTTAAAGATAAAATGGAAAATTTAGAGGCGCGAGTAAATAAATATGTGGTTGATTATCGTGACAATTTAAATGAAATTTTAGATCGGTTACAATCTTCAGAAACAAATATATATCAAGCTGGTCTTGAATTATCAGAAAATTATAATCCCTCGCATATTCGAATTCACGAGTATACGCAGTGGCACTCGTTACAAATAAAAAAAATAATTGAATTAAACATTGAAAAATTAGAAGAAGAATTTATGATGTTGTACTTTAACCGATATGGATTCTGTCCATACAACTCATTAATTATTTTATTTTTCGGCCAATACTGCACTTTATTACTCGAAAATTTCCCTCTGGTTGACTCCTCGTATCTCGAGAGGAGATTCGCTGAGCGGACACCCGGACAAACGGCGCAACCCATGGAGATCCAATCTCGAGTTATTTAAATAGTTAATTATAAACAAATTAATAATCACCATACATGCAGGTTCTATCTACGGAAATGATATATATATATATATATATATATATATATATATATATATATATATATATATATATATATATATATAAATCTTTCCTAACGTTTATTTCTCTATATAAAACATATACATAAAATTTCACATTTAAATAGTAACTGTAACGAATTCTATGCTGGTTCATTAATAGTTAATATACCGCCGTCACTTTATTCAATTCAATAATTGTCGCATTAATTTTGATGAAATATATATTAAACAAAATCCCGAAAATTAATTAACCTTTGTTTGACACACAGGGGTACAAACAACCCCACGTCATTATTATGTTGATTTAAAGTACTTAAATCTAAGAAAATCAGGTCTGTGGCGCCATCTGGCATTGATTCGAAAGTACTACTTCCTCTTCCAGCTATGGCCATAATTTTCAGACCATTAGTCTTCGTGCGACAGTCGACCGAAATTGACTGGTCACGCCTGTACCCCAGAGTATCAAGAGTGATCGTGTGCGTTAATTTTTTGAAAATTTTTTTTTTATTGTTTTTTAAGTGAAAATTGAAGTTAAAGGTAAATATATTGTATTTTATTACGTCTCATTTTTTTAGACACGGTGTTACGTTTTTATTCACATTTTAGATGGCGTACAATTTACGGCCTCGGCGTAATTGTCATTCTTATAGTGTGCCAGGTAGAACAACAAGATGGCCCATGCGATTTTTCTTTGGCATTTTAGATCAAGCTATAGTAAATTCCAGAATTTTACTTGCGTGCAAGTCTAAAATTGATGGAATAAATACAAAAATTACAGCTTCTGGCTGCTTGGAAACTTTATGCATGCATCTCGTGACACCGCATTTGCAAAATCGGTACGCCTTCGTAACGCTTCGTAAAGATATTAGGCTTGGGATCGCAGGCATTTTAAACTTAGATGTGCAAGGCTCTACTCAGCTACAAAATGTTGAATTGCAACAGCCCCAACGATGTGTAAGCTGCACTAGGAAACAGGACAGGAAAAGCAGAAAAGCTTGTGCATCCTGTCGTCGCCCTATCTGCAATACTCACAGCTGTATTCTTTGCGACGATTGTACTGGAAATGAGTAAATACTACTTCTAATATTTTATAAATGTAACTATTTTCGTTTTTTTGTAATTGTTAAAATATTTTAATTAATTAAATGCTGGTAATGAATTATTTTTGAAACTTATGTGTAATTTTTAGAAATGTAATAAAAAAACAGTGTATTTTTTTTCATAAAATATCATTTTTCATTTGCCGGAATAAATACCTTTTTTGCAAAATGGATCATTTAACTATTTTTTTTCTTAAAGTGGTATATCTCAAGATAACTCACATAAATTTTTAGCGATTTTTATTAAAATTTGAAAAAGTTATGAATTTTTAATCAAATTTCATCGTTTTTTCAGTTTTTTTGAGTGTTTTTATTTTTTAAACATATTTAATTTTAATATCTCAGTATAAAACATATGTAGCTTTCAAAATAAACGTTTCAAGAGTTCGTAAAAAAATTTAAGAATAAAAATATTTATTATTGTATTTTTTATGACGATTTTATCGATGGGGTACAAATAACCCCAGTGTGTCAAGTATGCTACACCAGGGAAATGTGTCAAACAAAGGTTAAGTTAATTTAAAATAACCACCACGACTCATCGCTCGATTCTACCGACTTAGCTCCTGATTTACGGTCGCGCGCTGGCTCCCTGCCTCTACTCGCACGCATCATGTGCCGACCGCGTTGCCGGTATTACCTGTAACATGTAATACAATTACACGAACTCTGGAACCCTCGACCTAAAACACAAAAATATTCGACGGCGAACATACACACTGCACCTCGACTGCACTGAAACAAATGAATACGACTGGAATGTTCTCACAAAGTAATTTTTAAGTAAAAATTACAAACTATCTTGAATCCTAGGTCGGGCGCTTTGTGGGCAAATACTCGCCGACCGATAGTTACTCACGTTGCGATGAATACAATGCAATAACTATCTCTCTCTCTCTGCTAACTCGACGACTACTCTTTTTTTTCTTAATATCTCCACGCGGACAGCTGACCTCTCACATCAAATGATCTCTACACGACTGTGTGCGGCGAAGGCTCCGGACGTAATGGGCAGGACGGAAGGACTCCAGTCCTCTCCTCGTGGCGTCCCTGCACCCTAGCTCCCTCTATTTTGGTGTACTTGATCTTCTCTCCTTTTCTATCACCTGTTGGCATAGGCCCTCAACTCGTTTTTCACTAGAGTAGTAACCGGAGGTTAGTTACTGCTCTAGTTTTACCCGTCATGCATTTCACCCCTATGACGCGCGTAATTTAAAGTATTAACAATGCCCTCTATACTGCACGCTTCTCCGATAAACTTATACCCCCTTACTCGATGCATAATGCATGCGAATTGCCGGAGCGCGACGCATTCGTTGTAACCGCGCCTTGCTCCCTTCTCCTTCCGCGCGCGTCTCTTCCCATCTTTTTAGATGCCTATCTGGTCATCTTTTGTTGGCCGACAGTCTTCCGTCTCTCTTGCCGCTTGGCTCTCCGTCTACTTTCCATATCCGTTACAGCCGCATGGCACGCGCCCGCCTTATCATCAGCTGTTTTCGTCATCGTCCTTAAGGATGACGCCGCTGAAGCTCCTCATGCTCCGATCGCTCTCTCGGGTGTCCGCGTACGCGAGTGTGTATGCGTGTGAGTGTGTTATCGTCTGCTGCTGCTGCTGCGGCCCGCAGCTCCCGGCCGCTCTTATCGTCTCTAGCTTTTCTCTCTTTCAGGCCGCTGCTACTTGAAACAAATGTAGGACTCGACCTCGTCTCCGTCGTTGTCGCTTCCTCATGCTGCTCAGCTTTCCTAGATATGTCTGCTGAGTCGGCTGCTGCATCTGTCGTTTGTTTGTGCTGGTGGTGTGTGTATGGTGTCGCGCCGTCGATCTCCCTCGTGAAACATGTATAATAATATGCGCGATTAATGTGCTTAAAAACATAATGCAATGTTCAATAGCGTGCGTTAGGTGGTTTGGTGCGTGCGTGATTCCGTCCGTTTGTTTGTTTATCCGTCCTAATTAATAATAATAATCTCCCTAATACCTAACCCTACCTACCTACTCTAACCTAACCATATTTTTCTCTCTATCTCCTTCCTTGTGGCATTTTACATGTCACAAATACCCCCCTCCTAAACCGGAGATCACTCCAACGGAGTGGATCTCTGGTTTAAATTAGTTTAAACGTTGAAAAGATATCTACCCCGAAGGAATCACGCCCACAAAGCCTCCGACACCGACCGCTCGCTTATTCATTGTAACAACTTTCATTCGTTCCTCCACCAACATTACATAACGATAGGTGATATGAATAAATGAACAACAACATTATATGGTTGAGTGGTATATATATTTTTTTTCTCCTCCCGCTTCCTTCCTTACATCCATCACTAGATCTTCCGCTGCTTCTCCTTGGGGCCCCCTACGGCCTAGTCCTTCCCCTCTCTCTAACTCTCAATTTATATACTCGAGATGCACTTGTTGGCAGCGAGGGCAATCTGATAGCGTACTGCCCTTCGCCCGCAATTGTATCAGAATTTATTTTCTTGGGGTCGGGGGCAGTGTTTCCGGAGGTGGCCCTCCTGCCAGCAGTTGAAGCAGGAGTCCAACGGGGGGTCGAGGTGGGGCAAGGTGGGGTTTTCTCTTAGTTCTCCGAATTGAGTACCTCGCCTCCGCACTTCCCGTCCCCGCTGGTCTCTCCTGTCCCTGGATGTTTCCACTGCTTCCCTCCCGGCCCGCTGAGCAGGTCCCGGCAGTGGAGGAGGTGAACACTGAGGTGCAACCCCCCACTCGAAGTCGTCTATCTCCAGGTGTCGTCGGGACTTGCGCCTCTTCCCATTTGGGCCTCTCAGTCGGGGCAAGTCGGTGAGGGTTGCTGGCGCCGGTGGTAGGACTGGGGATGGCAGTGGGGCCATCTCCTTGCGGTCCCACTCCATCAGTTTCTCTCCCTAAGGCTCGATTTCTAGGTAGTCCACCCTTGAAATCAATTCCTCGACTGGGACCCCTGACTCGATCTGACCCGCTCTCTCGCTGTCTGCTACCCCGATCTTACCTTCGGGGTCTTCTCGCCTTCTACGCCTCATATCCTCCCCCGAACTCGATGAAGTAGGCGGTGATCGCCTGGCGTGCTCGGCGCCTGCGACCTCCGCTACCCGGGGTCGAGGGTGACGTGGAATCGCCCCTTGAGGATGCGAGCGAACTTGTCCCTCCGTCACCCGTGGTATCCGGGGCAGTGTGGATAGGGCAGCCTGTCGTGCCTCTCTGGCCTCCGGGTCCGACTCCTCCGGAGAGTCCATGTAGAACACTAGGCTCTCCGGAGTTGGCATGTTAGTCGTTGGCGCCGACGGGAGAAGGCAATGGGCGATTGCGGCCCGAACCATATCCGTGTCCGAACGACCGGACCGGATGGTAGTTTCCCCGTCTCCGCGGGGTCGTTCTAGGGGGTTTCCCCGGGATCCAGCCAAGGAAGAAATATTCCCCAGAGTGGCTGTACTCACAGCCAACTCTAAACCCTCCGAGGGAAAGTAAACCACCATGCCCTGAAGTGTTCGCTTATCACTCCCCACAGATTGGTCCCCCTCCTCACGATTTAAATCAGCCGACGATTGCATTGGAGATGGATGTGACTGGGGACACTTTTCATCTCGCACAATATGTCGTACTGATACTCTTCCCTCCGGTAGTGGAGTACGGACCACCATGGCCTGAAGTGTTCGATTCACACTCCCCACAGGTTGGTTCGCCTCCTCACGATTTAACTCCGATGGCGACTGCACTTGAGATGCTTGCGACGGGGGACGCTTTTCATGTCGTGCAGAATGCCAAACTGGTACTGCACCAAACCTCACCGACCTTGGTGTCTGCGATTGGGAGCGCTCCACCCTCTCGATGATTTGTTTTGCTACGCTATTTTGTTTCACTCCCGAGAACGCCCATAACCTTGATGATTCCAACTGTGGTTGACTTGCGTTCAGTTTGGGCTGTTCTCTTATTATTTTCTCTTTTGCTACCTCATACTCGAACGAACTGACTGGGGTTGGTTGCAACTGGGATTGCGTCACCTACCTTACCTTTCATTCTCTTTCTTTTACTTCTTCGCTATCCTCCGATGACCTAGCGCTACCCTCACACGAACTCTCCTTATTCCTTGCACCTCCGATGGTCTCGATGTTTCCCCTCTCCTCATCCATCGATTTCTCTGCTCCTTCGTCCAGTCGACCACCGGTACTGTTTTTGAGATTCGACAGTTGAGTTCCTAGCGTTGTGCAGGGGGCAGGGAACTTGACTGCGCCCCCGCTCCACCGGTTCCCACCTCTCAGCGGTAAGTTACGCAGAATTCGTTGGTGCACGATGTGAGTGTAACTCCCAATCTACCACATATAACGCAACTCAATGTGTTCTGACCCGTGGTCCGTCGTGTATCTTGTACTCTGCATTCCGACTTGCGGTGACCTAGTTGATTGCATTTAAAACACGTCCTTTGTGGGCATTCCGCCGCTCTGTGTCCCACTCCCCGGCACTCAAAACAAGGTCCATAGTACGCTTGGGTGCCCTGGTTTCCCTGAGTGAAATTACCTGTAGCTAGACCTCCCCTACCACCTTCTGCTCCAATTACGCCTGAACTCGATTGAAATCCTTCTATTTGTCTGGATTGACGTCCGCCCTGGTTTCTTTGATTCCAGTTTGAATTGTTCTTTGACCAATTCTGATTCACGTGTCTATTATTATACTGGTTTGACCAGTTTTGTTGGCGGTTATTACTTCCTTGCATTGTTTGAGCATAACTCGTGAGCCTTTGATCTTGAGTTGATATCTGTATTGCTGCGGACACCGGCGTCTCTCTCACGGCTGCCACTTCCAAATTTCTCACCTGCTCCTTTACCACTGGTTTCCGTTGTCTCGAGCTATCTTCCTCTATTGCTGCCACCTTGCTTGATTTAACCTCCTTCGATGCTGACACATACGCTGCTCCTTGGATCTTCATTTTCTCTTTGGGTGGTGGGAGTTCCCACCGCTCGTTTAATTCCTTGTGCCGTTCCCATTCTCGCCCGTAATGCTCGATGTCCTCCAGAGTTCTTAATCGTCTATCTTTCATATAATTTCTGTACTCCGACCTTATTTTTTCATACGCTGTAGACACCTGTTCTCGCATCGAAGGTGGCCGTCTAAAATGGCTAACTATCAAATTAAAACATGATATGAAGTTCGTAATTTTCTCTCCTGGCCCCTATGTTCATTTTCGTAAGTCACTCTCTACATCTTTTTCATCAATTCTTCCCACATACTGGTTTTTAAATGCTCTCTTAAATTCTCCCCACGACTCGATATCTCGACGGATCGTTCTATATCATGTACTTGCAGATTTAGTCAGCACGCATGGTAATGCTGCCAGAAGTTGTCTGTCAGACATCACTGCACTAGATCTGCAGTCATTGATTTGTTTAATGAACTCCTCTGCGCCCTCTTTAAAATATTAAGTTTTATTTAAAATATATTTTATAGTTTTTCTTTATAAAATTTTTACACTTTTACGAGATCGACGTGCTCCACGCACTTGACAAATTTTCAAACACGCGAGCTCCCCCCACGTCTTAATGTGTCAATCTCTCTATGAAAAAAATATATTGTATACATTATCTAAAAAACTTTATATCTAAAAAATAATAAAATATATTTTACTTACAAAGGTAATATTATCCTCGTTATTGTTTACTCCAAAGATTATTCTTCTAATATTATGAATTACTTTGTGATTAATATAAATAATAAAAAAAGAAAGTGAAAAAACAATAATGTAGACTGTGTAGGTAGTAAAATCAAAGAAATAGCTGCACTTATTGAAATGCACTTCTCATTGTAAAATTTAAACTTTAAATATAGAACTGCGAGTGAATGAGTAGAAGCATGCTGCATTCACGACTTTAGATTGCAGCTGTAGACTGTGCATTTTGATTCGTGACAAAATGTCACAAGGCGAATACTGTAATCTCGCGCGCACTTAGAGTAGCCTAGTTCGAGCATCGACCGCTAGGTAGCTACCCGTTTTCATTGCCCGTACACGAAAGGGTCCCGAGAATATACTTATAGGGAGTGGGCCTCGAAACCAAGCGAGTTAGTCCCCGGCAGCAATCTAGTTTAGTAGATAGCAGCCGCTTTTGTATGTGCCTCCACCAGGGGTGGAAGAAATTCCACGTGGCCGAGTGAATGAGACCCACGACCTGGACACCGCGTACACTAGTAAAATCTGACTGACGTCACATGTACACTAGAGACTTCGAATGTCAATGCGATATTTTTACAGTGCAGACTGAGTATGTGCGACCGATCGTAGTTTACAGTAAACTATTTCTTAAGGGGGTGGGGGAGGGGGTACCTTCATGCCGGAAATATTAAATTAACATGAACGACCTCTATCGCTTATTTTTCTCGGCGTCTAAAGCAAGGGCTACCAACCAGGGTTAAACGTTAATTTTTAATTAAATTATTTTAAATTAAGAATTAAAATTTAATTTTTAATTCGATTTATTCAAATTAACAATTAAATTTTAATTTCTAATTAAAAATTTTCAATCTAATATTAAATTTTAATTTTTAATTTTAAATTATTCAATTAAAAATGGAAATTTTAATTTTTAATTAATTATTTTTATAATGAAAATTGAATTTTAATTATTAATTCTAATTAAAATTGTTCAATTAAAAATTAAACATTAATTTTAAATAAAAATCTACAAATATCTATATTATATTAATATTTTAAATGTGTCCGTTCTTCCGTGCGTCGGCGATGGGCGATTTGCGATTGACGATGGGCGATAGGCGATGGATGATGGGCGGTGGGTCATGGGCGATTGGCCATGGATAATGGGCGGTGGATCATGGGCTATGGATGATGGGCGATGGATGATAGGCGATGGATTATGAGTGATGGTCTGTGGTTTAGTAAACGATGGGCGATGGATGATGGGCGATGGATGATGGATGGTGGGCGATAAATTATGAGTAATGGGCGATGGGCAATGGTCGATGGATGATAGGCGGTGGGCGATGGATAACGGGCGATTAATGATGAACGATGGATGATGGGCGATTGGCGATGTGTGATGGGCTACAGGTATTGATCTATGGGCTGTAATGTTGATCACGGCTCTTAACTAAATAATACCCGAATACATTTGCATGAGCATAAGCGAATTTTATTAGGACGCCGGCTTATGGTCCTGCGCCTCGGCTTATGAGAGCTCCTCTTCCAGAGGAAGTTCCAATCGATCGAACACCGTCTCCTAGAGTAACCCTTGGCGACACGAAATGAATGCGTGGCAGGGAAGGTATAGTTCTGAAATAAACACTCGGATGCTTAACAGGATCTTTCGTTTATTCGGGAAAACCTAACTGTTTACCAAACTTCTAACTAATTCGTAAGTTAATATGAGCACGTGCGCGCATACGCGATCTTAACGCCCGAGTTGGGTAACCCTAGTCTTTACAATAATATAAAATCCGCCGCCCTATAATAATGCGCCAGAGATACAATTTAATGCACTACCTCAACCCTGATTCTCGCGCCAATTCTCCCTTCGACACTCCCGAGCACACTTTCTGTTGCTGACCACGACACGTCAGTTCGAACCGCAATGGCTGCGAGCGCCCGCGCGTATAACTGTTTACCGGCTTATCTTATACACACACTGTCTGTAAGTCTGCTGCTCGCACTTCCCCTCGTACGGGTGATATCTCGTGCCCTGCGAACTTCGGCCTACCAAAATGAACTAGCTAAATCCCTAAGCAAATAATGTCGGTAATTAATAGCGCGAAGGGGCGAGCTGCGACGTCGTCGAAGTCCAACCAACAAGTGCCATGAGGGCTGAAATCTTCCTCCCACGGCCTGCTCTGTGCTTTTGGTTTCTCGGAATCAGTATGTAATTGGATTTCTTCTTTTTTATCTGATCGCACACAGTATGTTAAAGCAGATTCAGGTGAGACTTTTTCGTTGCTTCCCAGACTGACAGGAGTCCCTCAAGGATCCCTTCCAGATCCGCTCTTTTTCTCGCTTTTTATCGACGATCTACCTGATGTATGTATGGGCAGTAAATATCATTTGTATGCCAATGACTTCTGTGTCTACATTCGTGGCAAAATTCGTGACGCAGACAGAATTATTCTGAGAATGAATACCATTTTAAATAACATCGAAAACTGGGTTGCGCTAAAAGGCCTCCGTATTAATGGCAGTAAAACAAAAGCCATTTGGTTTGGGTCTCGTGGATTCCACAGTAAAATTACTGAGCAAAACCCTCGTGATATTTTCATCAATGGTCAAGTGATACCTACGTGTGATTCTCTCAAGCTCTTAGGGGTTATTCTTGACAGCAAACTTACTTGGAAGCAGCAATGTGTTGCCACCTCTAATAAATGCTTCTCCCGTAATAAATGATTTTCCCGTATTTTGACTATTGTGCTTCATCTTCATCGACCTCTCCGGTGATCTCGCCACGAAACTCGAACGGTGTAAGAATGCTGAGCTCCGTTTTGTTGATGGTACTAATCGTTTTCAACATATTACACCAGTCTACAGAAATCATATCGTGCTCTCCTATAAGACTAGAGTTCAGTACATTCTTCTGTATCTAAGAGAGCGAGTGAATATGACTTATTGTACAAGCGTGCGAATACAGATTGCTTCGCGTATTCTTTTAAGCTTGGTGCGGCTAAATTATGGAATGAATTACCCAACAAAATCCGGTCCCTCTATAAGCAGCCATATTTTAAGTCTCACCTATTAAAGAATTGTATTTCGGTAGATCCGAGGCTTAAATAAATATCGGTACTCTACGACCATTAATCTCGTTTTGCGTTGAATTTATCTAAGCTGTACATTCTTTAGATTTAGCCTGAGTTGTAGTTTTAGTCTTAAGTAACACTATTTTTTGTATATAAAAATGTTAAAGTTTTCATTGTTAAAGTTATTTGTAGAGATTTTTTTTCTTTTCTTTTTTTAAATAATATTTTTTTAACATTCTTGTTATTTTAAATATTCTTTATATTAATGATATTTAACAAGTCATGCGATTATTGTAAGCGGCCTGCGAGACCGCACACATACTGCGATTATAATATATATCTGATGCATTTTTATGGTTGTGACTATCCAGGACCTTGAGTCCTTAGTCAATCAATAAACAATCAATCAATCAATCAATCTCTCTCCTCTTTCTTCTTGCTCCTCTCGTCGTGCGACCAGTAGGTGCTGCCGCCGCTGTTGTTGTCCGCTTTCCGCCTGCGTGGTCTCGCTGAGTGCGGTCCAGCTGACGCGTCGTCGCTCAGGAGTCGCTTTGATTCGGTTCTCTCGGTGTTAGTGGCACTGCTGCTACCTCGCCGCTTCTGCGTGCGTACGCGAGGTGTGTTGGGCCAGTGTGAGTGCGCGTGTGTCTAGTTGGCACAGGCGCAGCTAGCGCAGTCATCTCTGCATGTATACCGGCTGCCTCTCCTCTAGCCTGCGCGGATCAGCTGTCGTCGGTTATTGTGAGCTGTTACAGCGGCTCTTCCCGGACGATCCCCTAGTCGCGGGTGTTCCTGCTTCGTGGCGTACTGGTGTGTATGCCCGTGAAGTGTGACCCGGTGCAGTGCCCGCTGCATCGTCTATGCATCGTGTATCGTGTCCCGTGTTTTGACGTCGGATGCTAGTTTGTCGCTTCGGTGTGTGTGCGGCTCCTTTCTCTCGTGTACCTCGGGAAACGCGAAAATATCCCTCCGTTAGTATTAATCATAAATGATTAAATTCCAGCCCGGGTGTAGTTAGGCTCGCGCGTGGACTTGTTGGTTCGTTTCCCGCCCCTCCCCCCCCCTAAACCGGAATACACCGACAGGAGTGAACCGCCGGTTTACCTTTATGAGCCACTGTTGCCCTTTGCAACAATCCTCGCTCGAGCGCTCTCTACACCCTGGCTTCACTTATCAACTAAATTTTCACTAAATAAATATTTATATATATATATATATATATATATATATATATATATATATATATATATATATATATATATATATATATATATATATAAAACAAAAAAATCTTCTTTCTTCCACCACCATATTATCCCCAAAGCAATTATTAAATATCTGTATGCAACTTACTATTTTATTTATCCTAATGAGAAAGGGGAGGACTGGGCTCCATTCCTCTCTCTGCTGGCTCTCCTCTTTCAACTGGCTTACTACTTACCTGTCTACTGGCGTCACTAATAATTTTCACCCTTAACCTCGCTACGATCGGTGACGTGATCTGGGCGAGCTGCCCTTTCTTGCCCAGCCGTTGCCTCAGGACGCCGTTCCGAATATCTTGCGGGTATTGCTCCTCAGTACACTGCCACTTTGGGGCGAGGGCAGTGTTTCGAGCCATGGTCTCGACGCCAGCAATTAAAGCACGTATACGGCTGGGCGTCCAAGTTCCGGAGTGTCGTAATCGGGATCAGTACCTCGAACATGACTCCCCATTCTTTTACGACTAACGTGGGCCGTGACCTGGGTGCGGGTCTCCATTACTCGGTGTGGAGTTTAGCTCGGTGACGGCCGAGTTAGGCCGACGTCCCGACCAAATATCGCCATTATAGTGTGTAGGGTCCCTTCGTGGTCCCTGTCTACCTCGGCTCTACGCCCTGGGAGGTGTTGGTGGTCCCTCGTAGCTCGGGGTCTCCCGTGACGGTGAGGGCCTTACGGGGACCGGTGATGGATCTCGTGGTTCCACCACAGACACGTAGTCCTCAACCGTCAACTGGTGCCGTGGATTCGGATTATTCTGTGCCCGCCTCGCTCTCCTCCGAGCACTACAACTCATCGGGTTTAGGGGGTCAGAAATTCCCATTCTTCTAGCGTCCTCTTCTTCTGGCGTCACTAATGTCACCCCCGGATCCAGGTCTCATTCCAACGGCCGTCCATCGTGTCCTCCTTCCAACGGTCCATACGTACTCTGGCGGGGGCTTCTACCCCCTTCGGGACTTGCCTCTGAAGAGTGGGCGCTTCTTGGGGGGTCAATCCGCCCTTCATCCTCCCTGGGTAAATCCCCGGGCTCTATAGGTGAGAAGGGGAGCAGAGGAGGGCTGCCGGTCGTTAAGAGATCTAGGGTATGGCCCTCTCCGGTGGCCTCTCGGTCCACCTCCATCTCCCATGGATCTTTCTCTACTTCCTCTTCGACTGCATTTCCTTCTCCAGCTTCATCATCCGTGTCTCATTCTTCACCTTGCCTCCTCTTTCTCTCCAAGGGTTCTTCAGAGTCCGCTCCTCCTCCAAACCAATCTTCCTCTTCGTCTTCCTCTGCGTGGCTTTCTTCTGGCACCGCTGCCACTGAGAGCAGATTAGCGACCTCTCCATCGTTCTCTTCGCCCCTTAACTTCTCTTCGTCCATCTCGTCGTCTTCCGGTAACGTAACTAAGGAAGGTGGAGGGGGGTCGCCAACCTTCGTATCCTCGTGCACTCTCTGTTGTTTCTCCTGTAGCCTTCGGACTTCGGCCTCCCGCTGACATTCGGCTTTCCGATACTCTTCAACCGTCATAAATTATTCAGCATCGGGAAGGGGACTGGGTTCGGGAGGTAGGGGCCTCACGAAATCATGAGGAACGACGTCGAACGCTGGCGGTTCGAAGGTAGTGCTTAGACGGTGGTGGGCCCTGCCCTCTACGGCACGACAACGGGACGATTTCGTGTTGCTGCTATCACTTCTATCTAGATGTAGAAACACCACGCAAGCAAAAAAAAGAAAGGTAAACATCAGTCCGCTGGCTCTCAGGTTTGCTCTTTTATTAAGGGTTAGGGGTTTTGATTGGGTCGTGATGGCTCTCCGAGGAGGAACATAACGTTTTAGCTGCCTTACTGCTACCTTCGCGATTTTCCTTCCCGTACCCGCACCCTCCCCTAGGATATACACACCCGGCGATTGCACTACTATCTCTAACGGTCCCTCGTATCTTTTTGCTAACTTGGCCGAGAATCGTTTCGCGGCGTTTGATAATACGTGAGTTTCCCTCATTACTAAATCCCCTATATTAAACCTAGTGTCCTTTCTACCCTTATTACAAGCTTTCTCCTGTTTATCCTTCGCGCATTCAATGTGCCTTATGACTAAGTCCGTCAACGCGTCTAGTGTTCGCATTCTATGCAACCAGATTTTCTGGTCTATCTGTAACTTTGGTGTCGTGGACTCCACTTCTCTCCGCAGGCTTTTAACTGACGTTGGGTGTCTGCTAAAGTTTCGGTAGGCGGGTGAAATCTTTAGGGACGATTGCATTGCCGTATTCACCGCATGGCGGAATTCATGTAGATGCTTGTCCCGATCCTGGTGATCTGCTTGGATGAACGTTGCGATCATAGTCTTCAATGTCCTGTTGCTTCATTCTACTGGATTCGACCGACGGTGATACGTGGGCCTAGTCACATGCGACAGTCCGTATTTCGTTAGGGTCTGATCCATGTATTTATTTATAAACTCGGTTCCATTATTCGTTAATAAATACTCCGGGGTTTCCCAGCGGAAGAACTCCAGTTCTTCAAAAGCCCTTGCCACAGACTTGCCGTCTGCCTTACATAGAGGCTTTATTTATATCCACTTTTTGAATAAGTCTTGGAAGTCCAACAGATATTTATATTGTCTTTTACTAAATGGAAATTCCATTAGATCTGCCGCCACTATTACATGGCCTCTCGGTACGTCGTATGCCCATCATTCCCTGTGGTCCAGTCTGCGGAGCCTTGTATTCTTGGCATTCATGACACGCTCGGACGAATGCGTTTGTATCATGCCAAACCCCCGGTCAATAATAATCTCTGGCTATTCGGTCATAAGTTTTCTCGATCCTTTGGTGGCCGGATGAGGCCTCCCTATGGGCGTCGATGAGAACTGTCTCCCTATGATCAGCTGGTACCACTAATTTCCGCCCTTCACTACCATTGGCAATTGGGTCTAACAGAGGATCTCTCCTAAATCGATAGAGTAAGCCATCATCTACTTGCCATTGCTGGAATTTCTAGGGTCTCTCCTGCACCTCTCTCATCCTGCGTAAATACCGGGCATCGGTGACCGGGTCAAATGCCGCCAACTCTTCGGCTTCTGACTCGAACATTCTAGAGAGAGCGTCTGGTACCTTGTTCATCGCTCCTTTTCGACATTTAACGTGAAAATCCCATTGCTGGACCTCTAAGGCCCACCTGGCCAATCGTCCCGTCGGGTCCTTGCATAAGATTGCATAACCATGTGAGGGCTGTGTGATCGGTGATCACCCCGAAGGTATATCCCTGCATGTACGGCCTTAATTTCTTGATTGCCTACAGAACGGCCAGGCATTCTCTTTCCGTGGTTGTATAATTGCTCTCGGCTGAGGTTAAGACTCTACTCACGTAGACGATGCAGTGCTCACCATCTTCGAACTCCTGGGTGAGCGCAGCTCCTATAGCGAAGCTGTTAGCATCACACTGTACCGTGAACGGTACCGTGAAATCTGGTCTTGCCAGCACCGGCGCCACGGTCAACGCACGTTTGAGTTCTTCAAATGCCTCTCGCTGTTCTTCTTCCCACTTCCAAACCTGTCCTTTCCTCAACAATTTAACTAACTGGATTTTAATTTCCGAATCTCCTGTAATAAATCTAGAATACCACCCTACCATCCCCAAGAACCGGAGTAATTACTTAAGGTTCTGGGGGGGGGGGGGGGGAGGGTAATCCACTACTGGCGTTATCTTGTCGGGATCTGGTCTCAGACCTTCCCGGTCTAAGAGACAGCCCAGGTAGCTTACCTGGGAACAGCAAAATTCATATTTATCTCGGTTCACTACTAGTTCGGCGTCTACCAATTTCTTCAACACGTACTCCACCCAGTACAAGTGTTCTTCATAGGTTTCAGTAGGGATTATCGCATCATCCAAATATCTAAACGTATACGGGGCTACCTCTGGGACGAATAGAATGTCTATCAGGCGTTGGAAGGTCATTGGTGCATTTGTTAATCCGAACGGCATCCTAAGAAACTGCCAAAGCCCTGACCCTGGTACCGCAAACGTCGTGTACTTCCTGCGGCCTTGTGCGATTTTGATTTGGAAGTACGCCTGTTTTAGATTTATTTCCGTAACGTAACGAGCTTTACTGAGACGATCCATTATAGAGACGATCCATTATAGATTTCTAGTTACTTTGTTAAGGTCTCTGTAATCAATACAGGATCTGATGCTTCCATCTGGCTTCTTTACTAAAAGAGGTGCGCTGCTCCAACCACTGGCTGATTTTTCGATTATTCCGGCTTTGAGCATCTTTTTCACTTGAGCTATTGCTATGTCCGACATTTTAGGTGATATTCGGCGAAACTTATGTTTGATGGGGGGTGCTCCTTGTACATCTATGTGATGTTCCGTAAGGTCAGTAAATCCTGGCTCTTCTGACGGTGGTGATAGTATTTTGGTCACTAGTTCATCTATTTTCCATCGTTAAATATCGTCCAGATCGGATATCCCCGCGCATTCTGCATAAATCGCCGCCGTCTCTCCTCCTTCGCTCTTATAAAACGGTCTCCATTCTCCGTCTGGTACCTTCCACTGTAACCAATGATCGGTGGCTATCATGAACGTGTCCAGGAAATCTTTTCCCAGGACGAGGTCATGGTCTATGTTCTTGGTGGCTCTTACCAGCATGGTTTCGCAGCGGCCGACTACCACAAAGTTGACCTTCAGTGTACCTAATACCGGAGATAATGCACCTGTTACCGTTTTCAAAACAATACTACTGGCTATGAGTCTGTTGCGGTATTGCCCTCCACTGGTCGCCTGCGCAGTGCTCGGGGCCATGGCCGCCACATGCACCGTTGCTGGTACTCACTCGTCCCTGATATTCTGATCACTTCTTCCAATTGGCTGACTGTTGTAGTTTCTCCTCTGGTAATTATTGTTTCTGGCGTTTTTGTTGTTATTGTTTTTCCCTTTGCTATAAGTCGGCTGTGGTTCATTTTCGCCATTTCCAATTGCTGCTATTGGCGTTATGGTTTCTTCTATCGCGACTACTCTAGCTCTATTGGTGCCTCCTGTCCATGCTGCGGCAGGGATTCTGCTCTTGGTCTTCGGCGCCGAAGGATTCCAATATTCTTTCCGTTCCTGTCTCTGTTCTATCTCTCTACAATATTTCTCGACGTCTTCATAATTTCTGATCTTCTTTTCTTTAATCGCATCCTGGTACTCGGGGTTTAGTTAATCCTTCAGTATCCGTAACTGTTGTCTTAGCGTGGGTGGTTTCTTGAAGTGGCTTACTATGTGCCTGAAACACGTTCAGTAATGGGAGATCTTTTCTCCACCTCCTTGTGAGCGCTTATACAGTTCGTCCATTACATCATTGTAATCCATTTCCCTTAGGTACTGGTGTTTAAATGCCGTTTTAAACTCCTTCCATGTTCTTATGATTTTAGATATGGTTCTGTACCACACGCTTGACTTTTTATCCAGTATGGATGGTATGGCTCAGACTACTTCTTTTCCTGATAGGCTACTGTATATTTTACAGTCACTCACCCTGGCCAGGAATCCTTCTGGGTCTTCACCCGAGAAGCTAAGTTTCCACCCCTGTACTATCTTCATACAGTCTAGGGATTTATGTGCGCGACTGTCTTTATTGTGCCATTACCTGCTGGATTTCTTTTCTGCTACTCTTCTCCTGTCGTCGCTACTCGAGGTGCTACTGCTTCTGCTAGTACTACTTTCATCACTACTGCTACTTTCTTCTCTTTTCTTCCTTCTATTGTTCTTCTTGTACGACTCCATACTCCTATCTGTTTCTATGTCCGGTTTGGAGGGGTGGCGGCTTCGTGTTCTTCGGTCATATTTTCTACTTTTATCCTGTTTTTGTTCTTCTCTTCTCAGCTTATCCTCTCTTCTTCTCGTGTTGCTGTGTTCTAGGTAGACCTTGGGTTGTTTTGTCCCTTGGAGTTCCAGTTTGTTCGGGACTGGCTCCATCGTTTGGCGGGGCGTTCTTCCTATTAATTTCTCCAGCGTCTGTAAAGTACGTCTTAGCTTCTCCTTTTGCTTCTGACGTTCTTCGCGCATTTGTTTGATGCTATTTGCTATTTATGCGTAGTGTCTTGATTTTTCCTTATCTATGTTTTCTTCCTGTGAATCGGAAGTTGATTCTACTTCTGTCTCTGCCGTTTTGTCTTCTGGCCTCCTTTGTGTCGTCCCTTGATTATTACTTCCGCTAGTGGTCCTCTGTTACCTGCTGCTAGTGTGGCTGCTGTTTGATGTTCTGTATTTGCGTTCTTCTGCGGCACTGGTGTGGGTTGGGTTGTGGTTGGCGACGCTCGACTTATTGGAGACTGTTGCACGGTCAGCTGATTGGTGACTACTACCTTGTTTTGTAGGTGTGTCCTTAGTTGGTTTAGTGACCATACATCCAGGCCATAATAGGTTGGGTGTGACGCTAGATGGTTAGCCAGTTCCCAGTTTAAGGTTATTCTTATTGTTGTTGGTCCTAGTCTCGGTTGTATTGCTTGCGGTATCCCCACTGCTGTATTTGTCACTCTGTCTATTTCTTGAATTTCTGACTCTGATGTCTCTACTTCCGACTGGCTTGTATTTCCCGACGTTGTACTAGCTGTGACGTTTCCCTTTCGCCTGCCCCTTGCTTTCCTTGATGGTTTATCCCCCAATTCTTGAAGTGCCGCTGCTGTATGAGGCAAAGCGTGTCCGTTATTATCCCAGTCATACCAGGGTACTTCTTTCTCTGGTTCTGCCTGCCGTAACATGGCCCTTAATAGTCTATCCCGTAATGTTAATATGGTCCATTCCTCACTGCAACCCAGTGCTTGAAGAGACTCTTTCAGTTCCTCATCCGTCAATTTCTTTATTTATCTGTTATGCAGTCTTACTTCTCTCGTCATTTTCAGCTGGCTCATGATTGCTTTATGGTGCTCCATCTCTTCTGCCGTCACCACTAACAATAACTTATTTTGTTTCTTGGGCGGTGTTATGTGTGATGGGGTTTCCTACCTATTTAAATGTTGTTTGCTAAAGTCAAGAGTCTATGCGTTGACTCAGAGAAAGCGAAAGGACAAAACAGAGAAAAAAAATTATCAACTTCTGAATACTGATAATTTTCCTACTATTTTCCTTTATCCGATGAACTCCCTAAAATTTCGTCCCTTACTGCCTTGCTAACAAAGCGAAAGCTAAAAAAACACAGATTTGGGTAATTTTAGAATCTGAAAAGTCCCGAAAAAGCTAAATTTATCAATATTTAATTTGTAAACGTTAACAAAAAAAAAAAAAATTTTAACTTCCTTCCCGCGAACGACTAATTTCAATTTAAATCAGATGCATTTTGTTTTTAAAATTTTTCCGATTTTCGGGGAAAACAAAAAGGTTTTCCAACTCCGAATCACACCTCTCGCAACTATAGTTTCTGTAATGCAACTTTGAAATACCACCTGGCCTCATGGGAGCCACCAAGCACCGCAAATAGGGCACAGAACAACTCTGCGAGGTGAACGTCCTTTAGTTGGGGTTTGGTCGGGGATAAGCCTCATAGTCTCGTGTCAATTATTCAATAGGATATGTATATGAATATATATAAAAAATAATGTAAATGGAGATTACCGTTGATCTTGTTTATCTATAAACGGCAATAGAAACATAAAAGAAAATTTCCCTTCGCATTTTTCTTGGTTGTTTTTAATATCTTCCTGTAAATAAACCTCTCTTTCACTGACTGCAATAATAAATGTGACACGAAGTGGGGCTAATGTACACCTATTGGGACTCGGGGCCCAGTTCTTTTGTCAACACCAATGCAAGTTATTGTAATGATACTGAAGTTTGTACGTGACTGCAGGAAAGAATTTTATGGGTTTGTCTGACAAGAGATTATCAAAAGGAAAACATTTAGTCAGTTGTTGTTTTATGGGTTTGAATTTTTAAAACTACCGTTTCAATTCAGACACATAAAAAAATGTATTCTCTACTGCAGCATTGCTTTGGGTAATTAGGCGTTCACACAGTTAACCGCCGTTCTTGTTGCCGTTGTGCTGAGAAAAGTTACCAGTTTGTTGGGACAATTATATAGATATATTTATGAATTGTAGTCGAGATTTTCCAATACTCGAGAAAATCCTGATGTTTGATTTTATAAGAAAAAGGGGAAAAGGGAGAGGGTAAAATAAACGACTCGAAATTTGAGCCACAAAAAGATGAATTTATTAGGCTCTGAGAGAGGAAAGCCTTGCGGCATAAAACCCCTCTCGTTGTCGATATACAAGCTACGAGAAATTGAGGTATGGATCTTCGTACGTGAGTGTATGTGCGTGTGTATTTGCGTGCACACGTGTATGCCAAGGAGTGCGAACCTCCTGCGGATCTTTCGATCGCGATTTGTGGCGAGGGCCACACGAATTCACCTTGTGAATTGCGTCGCTAGTGGCAGGGCCACACGGATCCGCACTAGTCACGGATCGCGTCGATGGTGTTCAGAACACCTATTTTACAAACGACCGCGCGCTGCTATCCCGTTTACCGTGTACCGGACAAAACGCGACCCAATGATTTTATTTCTCATTAACCGAATAATAGAAAAAACGATGCACACCCGACAAGATGCTGAAGTTATAATACGACGGACGGACGAGTAAATCTTTGCACTTTATATAGACAAAACGAAAGAAGATTTCGGACTCTTGCACGAAAGCACGTAGTGGCTTGATTGCTCAAGAGTGACTGACTCGAATTCGCGCGTTCGCGCTTGTCATTCGCGCTCTCGCGAACCCCCACCGCGCTCGCTTCTATCGGTCGCCGAAAACGTGGCTCGCTCTTTGCGCCGCTCGCATCGCGTCTGCGAGAAAAGGTGGCGCCACGTACCACTGACGTCTGCGACGGAACATACTCCCCGGTTGCGAGATAATGGAGCAAGAGATTTGTTTGTGTTGTATGAGTATAAATGTTGTTTTGCATATATCTCTTCATATCGATGCTGGTAGGCGGCACAGCTGCGTGATGTTCCGTTTGAGCTGGCCTCGTGATGTTTTTAGAGTTGCGTCTCTGGATATCCCGTCGCCACCAGGATGCACCTCCATGATGACTCTTAGCTGCCACTGCGTGCTATGTTGGCTTTTGTCGATGATGATGACGACCATCCCTGGACTTAACTCGCCGGTTGAGTGATGCCATTTCTGGCGTCTTTACAGCTCGTTTAAATCTTCCAAGTGCCATCGTTTCCAGAAATCCTGGCGAGCCTTAGAGATGAACCTCCACACCGATAGACGATTAGCTGAAACAGGTGTTAAATCAGTCTCGAGCAACATTGTAAGAGGACGACCTACTAAAATATGCGCGGGTGTCAACGCGATTTGGTTATTCGGATCAGTAGAGATAGAACAGAGGGGTCGAGAGTTTAGTATCGCTTCAATTTCGATGGCGAGTGTGTTAATTTCCTCAAAGGAAAGAAGTTGACCGCGCGTGACGCGTAGGAAATGATGCTTGAAAGATTTGACTGCGGCCTCCCAGATACCGCCGAAATGAGGTGATAGGGGAGGGTTGAAATGCCACTCTACGTTCCGTTGAACTACGACTGAATCAACCTTGTCTTTAAATTCGTCCGAATTAAACAACGCGTATAGTTCGCGAAGTTGATTGTTCGCACCAACGAAGTTTGTACCGTTGTCCGAATAGACGTGTGCAGGAACTCCCCGTCGCCCCATGAAACGTCAGAAAGCTGCGTGAAAACCTTCGGTGGTTAGATCACTAACTATCTCGAGATGAACGGCCTTCGTGACCATGCAAACGAAAACGCACCCGTATGATTTTAATGTAGTCCGATTGCGATGTTTCTTTTCTTTCATTAAAATCGGCCCGAAATAATCAACTCCGACGTGTGAAAACGCGGCAGCCTCCGTAACGCGCGCATGAGGCAGATCTCCCATACGACTATACGGCAGCGCTGGTTTGTGTTTTATACAAGTGACACACTTGCATACGATTTTACGTACTTGGTTTTTCCCATCCAACAACCAAAAACGTTGTCGCAAAGTGTAGAGAGTCGTTTGAAGCACGGCGTAGTGATTTGACTCGTGTAACTCCCGAATTATGAGATCCGTGACGTGATGACGCGATGGTAGCAAAACCGGATGCTTTTGTGAAAAAGAGATATTCGCGCCCTTTAATCGACCGCCGACTCGAAGAATACCGTCTTCGTCCAAAAAGAGATTAAATGCGGCGAGTCTTGATTCTCTGACATCTCTGTTCTTAGAAAACCTATAGATGATGTCTGAAAATTGATTGCTCTGGATGAGTTTTAGGACTCGCTTTTCCGCTTCCGTTTTCTCCGGGACTCTGATGCGCTTTTCCTGGAAATTATTCAAGGGACACCAACGCAAACAAAACGCGGCGCTGTGAAGTAACGTACAATAGGAAGAGAATCGCAATAGATCTTCGCTGTTCACGGATTTTATGAGAAGACAAATTTCTCCCTTTAAATCAGGTACATCGGATATCGAAGACACGGAGCTCTCGGGTCAAATGTCCTCAGATTGCTGCAACCATTTGAGACCGTGAAACCAGGTTTCGTTTTTCAGAAATTCCGACGGAAGTTGGCTGCGAGACAACGCATCAGCCGGGTTGTATTTCGTAGAGACGTGATGCCATTCCACTTCCTCTCCTACGGGTTGAATTTCACGGACTCGATTTGATTCAAACGTCTTTAAGGCCTGTGATGATTTCTTCAGCCAGTGCAAGACGATTGTAGAATCGCTCCAGAAAACGACGCGATTAAAGTGAAAATCAAAAGCGGGACGTGATTCTATAAATAATCGAGAAAGGGTCAAAGCTCCACACAATTCCAATCGGGGAATTGTTTGTTGTTTCAACGGGTCCACTCGTGATTTCGCACACGCTAGCCGAACAATGATATCATGATTTTGACCAATCGACCTGATACACACGCACGCGCCGTAACGTCTCTGACTATCGTCGCAGAACCCGTGAATCTCTACACGGGATGGTGATTTTACAAGGAGATGACGCTCGACCGATACGTTGCAAAGAAGTTGTAATTGCCGCGAAAATGTAACCCAAAGCGTATGCAGTGATTGTGGTGCGGATTCGTCCCAGGCCACTCGTGCTTTCCAGCACTCTTGCATAATCGTCTTTGCGTGTAAAATGACCGGTCCTAAGAATCCCAAAGGATCGAAGATTTTCTCGATTTCAGAGAGGACGATCCGTTTCGTAACCTTGTCTGGAATCTGAATCGGTTTAACTGAATAGACAAATTCGTCGCGTTGTGAAGCCCAAGCGACACCGATCGTTTTAAAAATTGAATCCTCCTCTGTTGTATTCAAATTCAAGACCTTTTCATCAAGCTTATCAAGGGCGTGATCGTGATTTGATGCCCATTATCGGATATAAAATCGACCCCGTTTAAGGAGCGCGATTACGTTGTCGCGAATGCGCGAGATCTCTTGACGGCATTTGGCTCCCGTTAAAAGATCATCGACGTATAGATCGCGTTTCAAAATCATGGTCGCTGGCGGATGAAGCGCCTCTTCGTCTTCTGCGAGTTGGTGAATTGTACGTATCGCGAGATACGGAGCAGAAGATACGTCGTAAGTAACGGTATTCAACTCGAAAACTCTCAGCGCATCCCAGTGATACAAAAAACGCGCTGATATCGTCGATCTTCATAATGAACGAGAATTTTTCGATACATCTTCTCGATGTCGGCCGTTAACACGTACGTATGGGTGCGAAATCTAACCAGATATGCGAACAACTTATCCTGGATTGTTGGTCCTACGAGCAAGACGTCGTTGAGGGATACGCCTTTATCAGATTTAGCAGACGCATCAAAGACCACACGAACCTTTGTGGTAGTGCTGCTGGATTTGATCACAGCGTGCTGAGGGAGATAATACACATCCGCTTGCTCGTCGCGTGTCAGAGTCATGTGTCCCAACTTGACATACTCCTGCATGACCCGGGAGTACTCTAACCTCAATTCAGGCTCTCTCGCAAATTTCCTTTCGAGGCTACGAAAACATCGCAACGCCTGTGCTCGCGAATCACCTAGAGCGACCTCGCTATCGCGAAACGGTAGCCGCACTATGTATCGCCCCTCTGGAGTACGATCGGTATTACCTCGATAATGAGTGTCGCAAGCTAATTCTACGCTCGATTTGTCAGATACGCCCGCCGCGTCTTCTATAACCCAGAACTTCGCTAGTTGCGCTACCAACTCGGATAAATGACATGATACTGCCGAAATCTTACCCTCTTTTGCACCGCCTACAACGACCCAACCGAGTTGAGTTTTCTGTAGATATAGATCGCAATTGTCTCGAGAGATGTTAATCTGTCCGATCGACAGTAACGACAAAGTCGCGCCTGAACCTATGAGCATATCGAACGGTCTAGGAAGATGAAACTGTGGATCGGCTGATCGTAGGTTACGCGGGATAGGAGCCAAATCGCGAGGAAAGACTTCTTCGGGCGTTGCATCGGCGATTTTCGGAATAGTGAGGAACGTCAAGCGTTTCCCGAATTCAGAATACAGAGAACGAAAAGAAATGTCGACGCTGTACTTGAAAACTGTCAGCATTTCGTTAATGGCGCCGACCGGAATTGAACAAGCGCGCAAAGGTAAACGGAGTTTCCGCACGAACTCAGTCGTAATAAAATGCGCCGTCGCGCATGTATCCAAAAGTACGCGTGCTTCGACGAACAGCCCGTCAACATCCCTCTCTCGCACGACTGCGTTCATTAGCAGCTGAGATTGCAGTGATCGCGATGCTGTACTGAAAACCCCTACGCCTAGTCGTGTAAGCGGTCACAGTGCTTGCATCTCGACGCCTTGCACTCGGCGAGGTTCTTACGTAAGCAATTCCGACAAAGTTTCCTTGCCTTGACCGCGTCCCATCTCTGTTGAGTGGTCATCTTCTCGAACACTGGGCAACGATAGACGGCATGACAACCCTGACATTCGAAACAGGAGATTGTAGACGTTGTTACTAAATTGCGCGCGCCTGACTCGGTTCTCCTAACCTTCGAACCCTGAGTAATGCGATCTCCTTGACGTTTTCCTCCTCGCGTGATTTTATCCTTCGTAGCTTCGAGCTCCATCGTTTGCAGTCGAGATGCCACTCCCCCGATGATCTTGTAAAAGTCCTGGAGAGTGGGAAGTGCGTCTACTGACAATGATTCTTCCCATTTAACCCGGATGTCGCTCGGCAATGCTTCCTCGAGCGTGCGCACGACGGCGAACTCCTGCGGATGGAAATCAAGCCACGCAAGATGGTAAGGTGTTGCCGCACCGTATCAACCATTTTTGATAGATCCTTTGACGACGCATCTATCAAACGAGGAAATTCGAGGATGGCATCGAAGTATTTTGATACGAGGATTCGTTTTCTCTCGTATCCGTCCGTTAACAGCGCCCAGGCGTCTTTGTAGTTCGCTTCGCTCACGTCGTATATGGCAATTTTGCTCGCGGCCTCGCCGATAAGGCAGTTCTTCAAATACATGAACTTGACAAGATTGTTGATATCAGACCGTGACTCTACCATCACCTTGAAGGTGTTCTTGAAAGAAAGCCATTGTTCGATATCCCCGTCGAATTTTGGCAACTCTGCAACCGGGAGTTTGAGCTGACGCTGCTTCTCGATGAATGTCGAGTTGCCCATTGTAACGCCAGGCGCTGCAACGTTTGTGTATGAATGATCGGCCTTGTTTGCGGATTCGATTTCCGCGACGACGTCGTACAACGCGTTGTTGATTTCGTCCATTTGCCTAACGCCATCCTCATCGACTTCCAAAAGCGCCAGCTCGTCGTGCATGTCTTCGTACGCTTGAAATAACGTACGGACACGATCCAGACGTAAACCTGCCTTGAGGAGATCATAGTCACCCTGCTCGATCGAGGTCGTCAGCGTTTCGAGCTGTTTGCATAACGCAATGCCCTTTTGCGTGTGACTGCGATTCGATTCGCCATCGCTTCGCCTAACTTTGACCCGTAATGCTAACCGCCAAAAAGAAATTATAAATTTACTACACGCAAGAAATCGTAAATATACTAAGCGCAAGAAATCGTGACACGACCGCGCGTGTGCTGCTACGCGTATGCGCGCTTCTAAGAATCGAGCGGCGGCTCTAACAATTGAGCGGCGGCGCTAAGAATCGAGCGGCACACCTGACAAGATGCTGAAGTTATAATACGATGGACGGACGAAAAAATCTTTGCATTTTTTATAGACAAAGCGAAAGAAGATTTCGGACTCTTGCACAAAAGCACGTAGTGGTTTGATTGCTCAAGAGTGACTGACTCGAATTCACGCGTTCGCGCTTGTCATTCGCGCTCTCGCGAACCCCCACCGCGCTCGCTTCTGTAGGTCGCTGAAAACGTGGCTCGCTGTTTGCGCCGCTCGCATTGCGTCTGCGAGAAAAGGTGGCGCCACGTACCACTGACGTCTGCGACGGAACATATTAATTTTCATTGATGATGAGTTTATATATATGTATATTTGTTTACAGATTTTCCCGACTACGCTCACTAGCGGTAGTTTATATCCGCTATATACGTTGCGTGCGACCAGCACTTTGACGTAAGTGATCCGCGTTCTACTGCCCACGTCGAGTGAGAGGAGCAACAGATGGGGGTTAAAGAACAGATTGTTCGGAAAAACGAGAATTTCAAAACTTTAATTTCTCCAATGTGAAAGAAATTTTAAAGTTTTCCAAAAATTTTGAAAGGGAATTTTTTTTTTTAAATTTTAAAGTTTTTCCGGAAAATTCGAAAATTTTCCCCGATATTTAACCGATTTTAATTTTTAACTTTGCGTTTGAATTAAAAAATATTTAAAATTCTTCCGGAAAATTCGAAAATTTTCGTGGTAAATTAACCCAATTTAATTTTTAACTTTCCGTTTAAGTTAACCATAAGTTTTAAATGTGTCCGGAAATTTCAAAAACCTTCCCGGAAACTTAACCAAATTTAATTTTTAGTTTTCCGTTTAAATCAAAATTTTTTAAAAAATTCTGCCTGCAAATTCGAAAAATTTCCCGGAATATTAACCAAATTTAATTGTCAAGTTTCCGTTTAATTTATTAATTTTTTTTAATTTTTTCTGCAAATTCGAAAATTTTACCGGAAAATTAACCGAATATAAGTTTATATTTTTCATTCAAATTAAGAAAAAATTTAATCTTTCTGGAAAATTCGAATATTTCTCCGAAAAATTAACCAAATTTAATTTTCAACTTTCTGCTTAAATTAAAAGTATTTTAAAATTTTTTTATGCAAATTCGAAAATTATCCCTGAAAATTAACCGATTTAATTTTTAATCTTCCCTTTAAATTAAAACAAAATTTTTCCGGAAAATTAGATAATTTGACTGGAATAGTAACCGAATTTAATTTTTAACTTTACGTTTAAATAAACAAAATTTAAAAATTTTTTCGGAAAAATATCTGAATTTAATTTTAATTTCCCTTTCAAATTAAAATAAAAATTTAATTTACCCAAAAAATTCGAAAATTTTCCCGGAAAATTAACCGAATTTAATTTTTAATCTTGCCATTAAATTAACAAAAACAATTTAATTTTCCGGAAAATTCGAAAATTGTTTTTATTTTGGTGGATAGGTTCGTTGAATAAATAGACTGTTGTGAGTTTAATACGTATATTGAAATGCTAGTATGTACAAGTGCTCAAGCGCCGAGCGTGACGTGTAGGCGCGACGACAGACAGAGCGCAACTGCTCCTTTGGTGCGGGCTGAAGCGTCTTCAGCCCCGAGCGCCTTGAGAGCAGGCAGAGACACGACACCTGATTGGCCCAATTAACAAAAGCGCGGATTATGGAGAACCTTATCGGCACCCACAAAGTTAGTCCCTTGATCCCTATACAAGTCCTTGCAATGACCTCGTCTTGGGGTGAAACGATGGAACGCAGCAATAAATGCTTCACTTGAGTAATCCTCTTCCAACTCTATATGCACAGCACGTGTGCTCATACAAACAATGATGGCTATGTAGCGTTTCAGAGTGCCCTTGCCTCGGGTCTTGCTCAATTTTACACTAAAAGGCCCTGCATAATCTACCCCTGTTCGTTAAAATGGAGGCGTCGGAGTAACGCGAGAATGAGGAAGATCACCTATCAGCCGATTGTTCAACGTTTTAGAGTAGCGTTTGCAGACAACACATTTACTGATGACTGCCTTGACTGCCTGTCGACCCTTGACCATCCAATATTGACTTCGCAGAGTTCCCAGTGTAAGCTGGACACCACCAACAAAACGGATAAAGAGACATTGCTGGGCAGAATTAACCAAATTTAATTTTCCCGAAAAATTCGAAAATTTTCCCGGAAAATTAACTGATTTAATTTTTAGTCTTACCATTCAATTAAAAAAAATTTGTATTTTTCCGAAAAATTTCCCGGAATATTAAACCATTTAAATTTTTAACTTTCCGTATAATTAAAATTTTTTTAAAAATTTTTCCTTGAAATTCGAAAATTTTCACGGAAATTTAACCGAATATAAGTTTTAATTTTCCATTCAAATTAAAAAAAAAAATTAATTTTGCTGGAAAATTCGAATATTTTCCCGGAAAATTAACTAAATTTACTGTACAACTTTCCGTTTAAATTAAAATTTTTTTATAAATTTTTTATGCAAATTGGAAAATTTTTCCTTAAAATTAACCGATTTAATTTTTAATCTTCCCTTTAAATTAAAAAAAAAATTAATTTTTCCGAAAAATTAGATAATTTTACCGGAAATTAACCAACTTTAATTTTCAACATTCCGTTTAAATTAACAAAATACTTTAAACTTTTCCGGAAATATAACTGAATTTAATTTTTAATGTCCCTTTCAAATAAAAATAAAAATTTAATTGTTCCAAAAAATTCGAAAATTTTCCCGGAAAATTAACCGATTTAATTTTCAATCTTCCCTTTGAATTAAAAAAACATTTAATTATTCCGGAAAATTAGATAATTTGACCGGAATAGTAACCGAATTTAATTTTTAACTGTACGTTTAAATAAACAAAATACTTTAAATTTTTTCTGATAATTCGAAAATTTTTTCGGATAAATATCTGAATTTAATTTTCAATTTCCCTGTCAAATTAAAATAAAAATTTAATTTACCCAAAAAATTCGAAAATATTTCCGGAAAATTAACCGATTTAATTTTTAATCTTACCTTTGTGACGTGTATTTCACGTCCCAATGATATTAAAACACGGGCAGTCAATCGCGACCAAGTCACCCGTCACCAGAGCCGAGCATTTTTTATATTAAATAATATTGTTATTAATGGGGGAATTGTTATTTATTTGTTGAGAGAATGAGGATAAGGAGTAGCGACCAAGGAAAGCCGCAGACCGGCACACATAGACGCACATATTGCCTGCCCGTCAGTCAGCGAATATAGACGCATATATTGCCTGCCCGTCCGTGACCAAGATAGACGCGCTCAACACCGTACGTTTTACATAGTAGCGAGCGTATTCTCTCCAACGACCTTTTGCGATCAGCTTGTGAGGAGCATCGTGAGGTGCGCCGGATTTGCGACGGTGAGTGGATTGGAATTGTCGAGCTTCCCTCGGCACTTGCAAGAAAAATCTTTGTAGAATAATTATCGTGCATCGCCGCCATGTGCTCGGGGTTAGGCGAGTAAATTCGTGGTGGTGTGACACCAGTACATAGAATCAGTGCGCGTCGGGCCAACGTTAGATTTACGGACATTATTGGAGAAAATTTGCGCGACTCGGAAAACTCGGGAAAAAGTTGTGATTTGGTCGTCGCGAGAGACGCGTGCGAGGGCTAACGTAGCCATATTGTATAGCGACCGATAGATATTGCGCGAAAATTGTAAATGTTGTGACCGTGCGTATATTAACTGCAATAAAGCTTAGGTACTTAAAGAGAAAAATTGTGTGTTTGTTATATAATTAGTAACTCCTGATTTTCCAATTCACGAAAGCCACGTTACAAATGACGTACCAACGGGGGCTTAGTGCAACAGGAAAATCAGGAAAAATAGCGACAGAATAAATTAATTAAGAGTTAGTTCGGGAAAAGTCGGAAAATTTTTTTTTACACAGTACCCGAAGCGAAAGTGCAGCGACTAAAACGTTTTTTTTGTGTGGTATAAAAATTTAAGCAAAGTGGAAAAATTATTTGTTTTGTGTTTAAGAAATTTATAGATTGGACTTAGAAAATTTTTACTTGCGTTATTGGGTTATAAATTGGACTTTGAAATTTTTTCACTTGGGTTAATGGGTTATAAGTAGGACTTGGAAAATTTTCACTTGGGTTAATGGGTTAATAAATTTTTCGATTTTGAGAATTTTCCGGAAAATTTTTTTGGATATTTTTGAGAATTTTTCGAAATTATTTTTTGAAGATTTTTTGATCTTGAGAATTTTTTGGAAAATTTTTTGGATATTTTTGAGAATTTTCCAAAATTATTTTTTGAAAATTTTTCGATTTTAAGAATTTTCCAAAATTATTTTTTGAAAATTTTTCGATTTTGAGAATTTTTCGAAATTATTTTTGGAAAATTTTTCGATTTTGAGAATTTTCCGGTAAAATCTTTTGGATATTTTGAGAATTTTTCGTAATTATTTTTGAAGGTTTTTTGATTTTGAGGAATTTTCCAAAAAAAATTTTTGTTTCTGAGAGATTGTTGTAATATTCTTTGAAAAATTTTCGACATTTTATTTTTGAAGGGTTTGGTTGAGAAAATTCTTTTTTGGATTTGAGAAATTTTTTTTTTCTTTTTGATTTTCTTGAAAATTTTTCGAAAAATTTTTTTTTTTAGCGTGTTTTGTTTGAGGGTTTTTACAGTTTGGGTGTGTAGTAAAGAAAATTTTCGTTTCAATTGGGACCTTTCGTAGGATTCTTTTTGAGTATTGAAAATTTTCTTCGGTTATTGGTGGAAGCTTGTAGCGATATCTAAAGAAAATAGCGAATTACCAGTCTAAGCGGAAGGTTGCGGCGACGCACTGAATATAATAGCGATAAATAGAGAAGGTGTGGAAAATAGGAAACAAATTCAGAAAATCGTTGTTGGGGATTTAGTGAAATTTGAGTAATGAGTTAGAGTGATAGATAAATTAATTTGTGTGTAAATTTCTGAATTCTGACCTATTTTGCAAGTCTCCTCAACGACTTTTAAAGTAGTAGCGTAGGAGTCACACCACCGTCTGGGGAAAATGCATTTTGCGAACACCTCCACAAAATATTAATTGCTGTGCTACTACCCCGAAATCGATTAGTAAGAACGATTTATAAATTTGTTAAGAGTAAAATTTTTCTAACAACTACTGGAAATTGGGTATAAAAATACAACAACTAAAGTTATTGTATTTTATATTATAACTACTGTGTCAAAGAAAAAATTGGTTATTACATATATTTATATTTATTTAATTCTATTGGGAATTATTTACTGAAAATTGATTGCGACCAAGAAGAAACCTCAGATTATTACTCCAGATATAAACAAGAAGAGAATACCAAGAACTACTGAAGACTGAATAGTGACTTTATTAGATTCGCGTCAGGGTATTTCAGCAGCTACTCAAGAGCTAGGCAAACAAATTTCGAGTAGGCATTTTCAGCTAAAGGAACCGATAAAGAAGACCTCAAGAAAAGAAGCTATTTTCTTTGTTTATCTCCTTTTGTCCCTTTAGCAAAAGTACATACGGTAATCTCCAGAGTAATCTCCCAACATAGCGAATACTGCAGTAACTGTAGAGAGTAACTAGCGACCAAACCGCTGTTTTTGTTTTCTTCCCTTTGTGTACGAGTAGAGTACAACATGAACACAAGTCAAGCAGCAAAGAAGGATCCGCGCATACGCCAGCGAATGGCAGTATTAAGTAGAATAAATGGGATGGACCCGAGCGAACTAATAATAATTCTAGATCAGATAGGACTTAGCATATCTGGGACAACAGCCCAACTTAGAGACAGACTCTTGCGGGCAAGTATAAGGACAGTGGAACCAGGTGCAGCAGTAAATTGGGATACAGTATGGGACGAGAGACCATGGGATCAAGTACCAGCAACATCGGCCGCTATAATGCGAGAGGAATCTTTTGAACAAATACCTCAGAAGAAGAAAAGAGGTAGGAAGCCTAAGAGAGCGACCAAAGAAGCAGAGTTGCAAAGCACAGAAACGGAGTATAGCCAAGAAGAGGGACAGGCAATCACAGAGCAGATTCAAGAAGTCACAACACAACAACAAGAGACCGATGCACCAGTAGCTACGCTAGAAACAATAAGCAAAGCGACCACCACTCTCACTACGACGACACCAGTTCGTACACGGGGACCAACGGATAGCTTCGCGATGCAGATGGTGTCTGCAAACACACGACCAAGAGTGCAAACAGGGTTTCCACCGCAACTCTTAGCGATGAGCAATCATACACAGTTGGCATATACTCCGGGACTAATGAAGATGATACCAACCGGCTACCAATGGAGGCTGCCAGAGCCACTTTTCCATTATAGAAGAAATCATCCATCACCGGTTTCCAGTAGGGGAACGCCCGCGGTACCAATGATCCCAAGACCAATACAATTGATTACACCAGCGTCAACGGCTTCGGAACCAACGTTACCTTCGATGCCAACCACCGCAGCGCCGGCGGTCACACGACCTCCTGCAATGGCACAAGCAACGAACGTCGGGGCCGGTCCAGGGACTAGTCAGAGGGGACGACCCCTAGTAAGAAGTGACAATCCGACAGGAATATCACAAAGCCAAACGCCACAGCAGGTGATAAACCTGAACGACAGTATTCAATATATGAGACAAGTAAAACATAGAGACCCAATAGCCAGTAACCCAAGAAATGGGAACTCAACAGACAGTAGCGACGTAAGCAACAAAGAAGATGAGGAGAACCGAGAAGAAGGTGCCATTCCACGAGGGGCAGGACCATACGAACGGCTACTGCAAGAGTTTGGACAAATGAAAATGGCACAACATAGATCAATTCTCCTCCGAGAACCGGTATACGCGCCACAACCTCCGGTAGTCCCACCTCCGGTAACAAACCCACAGGATTACGTAGATACTCCGAGACCACCGAGGGGATCTTAAGAGAGAAGGGAGCGACCCAGGAATCACGAAGTGGCAGAGATTCGGAGTCCTAAGGTGAACACCGTTCGTAGACCAACAGACCAGCAAACCGAAGCATCAAAACAGAGAAGAGGAGAACGAAAGCGACTGTCATCGAGTAGCTCGTAAAGTAGCGTACTAGACCGAACATCAGTAAAGAAGAGAGATAGCCGTAAAGTGAAAAACCGTAGACATAGGAGTTCGTGTAATAGTACCACAAGTAGCGACTGTAATACAACGTCATCAGACTCAGATAGCGACCACAATAAAAGAAGTAGAAAACACAGGAGAGGCCACAAACGGAACCAGTCGACATCGACCAGCGATTCGGAATATGAAGATAAGAAAATGAAACAAAAAAAATAGGAAATGTCATTCGAATGCAGACATAGCGGGGAAGAATATTAAAATATTGCAGAGCTGGAACCTAAAGTTCAATGGGGAAGATAAGGAGCCAGAGGAAATTTTGGACCGGCTGCAGGATTGCAAAGCAAGCCCAGCCATGAGCGACAGGGAGCTGTTGAATGCTTTACCATCGATCTTTTCGAAAAATGTTAGCAGATGGTATCGATCGAAGCGACCGGACCTAAAATCATGGAAAGACTTTAAAAAAGCGTTCAGAAGGCAGTATTTTGGTCACAGAGATGAAGAAGACATGATGACGGACTTACGGAACCGATCAATGGCAAAAGGAGAAAAGATTGCCAATTATACATCCTGCGTGGAATACATTGTCGACCACTTCAAGCGACCCCCATCCAGGAAAACAATAGTAAAACAGGCCTACAAGGGCTTGAGGAAAGACTATCGACACTTCATGGCAGGGAAAGAAATCAAGACGCTCAAGGATATAGAGAAACTAGGAAGAATTTGGGAAAAGGAGAAAGAACTAGATGACCGGTTTGAAGAGCCGGATCCTCAGTCCGTAAGGTAGCGGCAGCCTACGAGAAATTGAACCCAGAAAGCGACACTAGCGACAGCACATCAGCGGCAACCAAACCTGCGAGAAAAAGAAATTGGAATAGAAAAGCGAAGAAAAAACAAAAACAAATAAATGCGGTAGCCGCTGCCAAGGAGAATCAAAGGCCTGAGGCCAACGTACAAGCGACCCCAGTACAGCCAGCCTCGCACAACGCGACCGCAACGATGACGCACAGCACACCGCTGAATCCACTGCGACCGAGTTTTGTGCCCGCTTGGCAATGGTCTCCTCCCCAGAATATTAACTCGTTTCAGGGTAGAGGTGGTCAGGCTCAAGGATTCACCGGCCGAGGCGCGTATAATATGAGAGGATCTAGAGACCAAAATGGGCCTCCTGCCCAAAATATACCAGTATATGGTGCATGCTATACATGCCAGACGGTAGGGCACCGAGCAAGAGAATGTCCACAAAGGACATGCTACTTGTGTAGGGCGATGGGACACTATGCAAACGAATGTCCCAATAGACAGCCGGCATGGCAGTCTTCTCCAAATAATCAGGCCATGGGAAACGGGATGCAGGGGAGGCAGAACAGTCCCATACCTCCCCAGCAACCGCAAACGGGACGAAACTGGCAACAATAAAGGGAAGCCAGCATAGCGCCCAACAGACCATACAGGAGAAGAGAATAGCGACCCCAGAGAATGCAAAAATTAGCAGCGACCAAGAGAGAAGTGGATCGATGATAGGCGAGGCAGCTAAAAGTATTAAGTCCATATTGTCAGATGGGGAGACTCACCCAGTATGGAGTAATACTTCAAACAGCGGAGGATTAAATAGGACCTCATCAATAGCGACCACAAGACCATTAAGTAGAGAGAGTAGTGAGAGCAACAAAATGCGAGAAGAGAGAGAAAAAATAGAGAGTAGAGAGAGTAGTGAGAGCAACAAAATGCGAGAAGAGAGAGAAAAAGTAGAGAGTAGAGAGAGAGTAATGAGAGCAACAAAATTCGAGAAGAGAGAAAAAAGTAGAGAGTAGAGAGAATAGTGAGAGCAACAAAATTCGAGAAGAGAGAAAAAAAGTAGAGAATAGAAAGAGTCGTGAGAGCAAAAGAGTGACCGAAAGAGTGACAACCTTACCAATCCTCGAAGGGTCCGACGTAACGTCGCTCAATCCAACAGCTGACGAGCAGAAGGATTTCGAGCACCTAGCTCTCGTACGAGAGGCGGTCGACCATCTGGAAGGGTCACAGGTGTCCACTCCATCGTTGGAGGGCCCCTTCACCTTTGTTACAGACTTAGATGTTGGGGTGCCCACATCTAGTCTAGGGGGGGAGAGCAGCGTACTACGTACGCCGGAGGCCGACCAACTTGAGGTTCCGGAACCAGGCGAAGACGAAGTCGCAGGTATGAGCACAGAGAACCGCATCTTCACGAAGGTAATACTAGGTGGTAGGCCGTACAGAGCCCTAATTGATGGAGGAGCCACGGTGTCTCTAGTAGGACCAGAGATAGCGGCTGAGTTCAAGGACCGATTGCGACCAGCGAACTCTGTTATAAAAAGTGTGTTAGGTGGAACGAAGAAAGTATTGGGGTATCTGGACATCAACATGGAATTGGATGGCAGGTCCAGGAAGCTGACGGTAAGAGCCGTAGATCCTTGTGACCACGATATTTTACTTGGACAGGACTTTACCACCCCATGGGACGTTGATGTAAGATACGGCAGACGGATGTGGAGGACCAACGAGGGCCCGCGGAAGCAATCTTGGGACGACGAGGAAATCGAAGCGACCCCATCATACGCCGAATGCGCCGGAATTACTCAGGTAGACGACGAGCAGCGGAAAGTCATAGAAGACCTAGTGACCAAGATATTACCTCCGCCATCGGAAAATTTAGGAACGACCACACTGACCGAACATCACATAGATGTCCTCTCTGCAGCCGCCATCAAACATCGGCCAAGGAGAATGTCACCCAAACTTCTGCAAGTAGTACACGAAGAAATAGAGAAGATGTTCAGGAGTGGAGTAATAGAGCGATCGGCAAGTGAATGGAGTAGCGCCCCGGTAATCATCAAGGAGCCAGACGGGAGTTATACTCGTAGATTTTGTATAGATTATCGCGACCTCAATAAAGTGATCCAGAAGGATGCATATCCTATCAGGAGCATGGATTCCATACTGGATAAATTGCGTAAAGCCAAATATTTGACCAAAATTGACCTCAAGCAAGCCTATTTTCAAGTACCGATGGAGCAAAGCAGCAAGAAATTTACAGCATTTGCAGTGCCGGGGTCAGGGCTTTGGCAATTCGTGAAAATGCCCTTCGGATTAACGAATGCGCCCATGACCTTTCAACGCCTGATCGATGCTTTGTTTGGCGTCCAGTATGAACCACATGTGTTTGGATACTTGGACGACATCATTATAGCGACCGAGACCTTTGAGGAACATCTCCAATGGTTGGAGCTGGTCCTCAAGAAGCTGGTCGAAGCAGGATTGGTAGTAAATCGGAAAATGTGCGAATTCTGCTGCTCGAGAGTGACGTACTTAGGCTTCTTGCTTGATAAAGATGGATTGCAACCAGACCCAGAAAAGGTATCGCCAGTGACAGAATATTCAGCACCAAAGACCGTTAAGCAGCTGAGACGATTTCTGGGTATGGTAGGATGGTACTCGCGATTCATTGAGAACGACTCAGAGATGAAAATTCTGTTAGTGAAGTTACTAAGAAAGGGGCAAGAATGGAAATGGGATAGCGACCAACAAGAGGCCTTTGAAGGTCTAATGAAGGCGCTAATGGTAGCTCCGGTCCTGGCAAGACCAGATTTTGGCAAAACCTTCACGGTCCAGAGTGATGCAAGCGGAGTGGCGATTGGGCGGTTTTGACACAGGAAGGGGATGATGGAGAGCACCCCATCGTATATGTGAGTAGAGTACTCACGGCGGTTGAACGAAATTATACCACGTCCGAAAGAGAATGCTTGGCGTTATTATGGGCCATTAAGAAGTTGCGACCATACCTTGAAGGGTACGAATTCAAGGCCATCACCGACCATAGCGCCCTCCAATGGCTTCGTATTCTAAAGGACCCTACCGGACGACTAGCCCGTTGGGCACTTGAAATGCAGCAGTGGGACTTCGAAGTAATCCATCGGAAGGGCACTCTGCTGAAGGTGCCTGAGGCGTTGTCCAGGATGTATGAAGATGGAGGGGAAATAGCTGGATTTGAAGAGATACAGGACAAGCGATACGTAACTAGGATGAAAGAAGTAGGAAGACACCTCACCGATTCCCAGACTGGCGAATCAAAGATGGTATGTTGTACAAATTTCGTAGCGACCCCGTATTAGACCCAGTGACATCTCGAGAAGAAGGATGAAGACTTGTAGTCCCAGTAGAGTACCGTGAGAGAGTGATGACGGAGAGCCACTCCATCACCTCCGCGGGACACCTGGGACTTGAGAAGACCTATGACCGAGTGGCCCACGAATACTACTGGCAAGTCATGTACTACGACGTGCGCCACTTCGTCGAGTCTTGTCTCGAATGCCAGAAGCATAAGGCCTCTCAGACGAAACCCATAGGGCTACTAGGCAAGAGAATTGTAGAGCGACCATGGGCCGTAGTGGCAGCAGATCTTATGGAATTTCCACCAAGTAAGAGTCAATTCAAATACTTGGTGGTATACCAAGATCTCTTCACTCGGTGGATCGAGCTGAAGCCGCTGAGAAAGGCGGATGGCAAGTCGGTGGCTCGCGCCCTAGAGGAGCTCATCTTGTTTCGGTGGGAGACGCCAAACTACGTACTCACAGATAACGGGAAAGAGTTCATTAATAAGCACCTGATCGACACTCTGAAGGAGTATGGAGTGACCCATGTGACCACGCCACCGTACCATCCGCAAGCCAATGCAGTGGAGAGAAGCAACCGAACCCTAAAGACCATGATAGCGACCTTCGTAAAACAAGACCATCGGGATTGGGATGCCCATCTTCATGAGTTCAGGCATGCAGTCAACACTGCGATGCAAGCGACCACCAAGGTATCACCAGCCTTCTTGAATTATGGACGAAACCCAAGGCCGGTGAAGAGTTTACGAAGAGATGTAGAGCCAAAGCGACCAATTGTTAGTAGCGACCCCGAAGATGGGTTAGATAGAGTAAGAAGACTGGATGCCCTACGTGACCTAGTAATCAAGCATATCGATTCTGCAAAGGAGCGACAAGCCAAATACTACAATCGTGGCAGGAAGGAGGCGATATTCCAGGTAGGAGACTTAGTAATGAGGGCAAACCATCACTTGTCAAACAAAGACAAGCGCTTTTCGACTAAGTTACCTGGACGGTTTGACGGCCTGTTTGCCATCAAAGAAGTCAAGTCTCCGCTGGTATATGTGCTAAATATGGGGAAGGACAAAAGAATACCCGAGGTGCACGTGAGTGAATTGAAGAGATATATTCCCCCAAGGGGAAAAGCCCAGTAGTAGCGACCTCCTCCTTACAAGCGACCTTGAAGTGGTTATTAATCGAGATGGCCAGTAGCTGGAGACTCCGAACACTCTAGCGAACACAAATATGGCGACCACAAATACAAATATACCCATCCGAGACCCTAAGCATCGGCGACCAAGGGGATAACCTGAGAACCAAATTAGCGACAGAAACATGGAGTGCCGAAGGCATACCCATGCCCAGTAAGTTGTTAGAATTCTTGTTATTTATTTATTTATTGAAATTTTTTTTATTTAGGATCTTATAATTCCCCTATGGTCGCGCGATCTATGAGCGCAGTTGCTCTGTGGTCGGATTGGGAGTAGTAAGGTGGAGGTATTAATAATTTTTTTGTTTGTTTTCAGCCTGATTAGTTCTAAGTATAGATATGTATATATATTGTTTCTTGCAAAAGCTCTGGTGCCGAGGGTTGTTCGGGAATCGCGTTGATGGGATACAATGGCCCAATTAGAGTCTCGTCGATTATTGGAATAAACAGTCCACTCCTGGCGGTGTGTCCCGTTTAGGGGGGAGAGTTTGTGACGCGTATTTCACGTTCCAATGATATTAAAACACGGGCAGTCAATCGCGACCAAGTCACCCGTCACCAGAGTCGAGCATTTTTTATATTAAATACTATTGTTATTAATGGGGGGAATTGTTATTTATCTGTTGAGGGAATGAGGATAAGGAGTAGCGACCGATGAAAGCCGCAGACCGGCCCACATAGACGCATATATTGCCTGCCCGTCCGTCAGCGAATATAGACGCATATTTTGCCTGCCCGTTCGTGACCAAGATAGACGCGCTCAACACCGTACGTTTTACATAGTAGCGAGCGTATTCTCTCCAACGACCTTTTGCGACCAGCTTGTGAGGAGCATCGTGAGGCGTGCCGGATTTGCGACGGTGAGTGGATTGGAATTGTCGAGCTTCCCTCGGCACTTGCAAGAAAAATCTTTGTACAATAATTATCGTGCATCGCCGCCATGTGCTCGGGGTTAGGCGAATAAATTCGTGGTGGTGTCACACTAGTACATAGAATCAGTGCGCGTCGGGCCAACGTTAGATTTACGGACATTATTGGAGAAAATCTGTGCGACTCGGAAAATTCGGGAAAATGTGGTGATTTGGTCGTCGCGAGAGACGCGTGCGAGGGCTAACGTAGCCATATTGTATAGCGACCGATAGATATTGCGCGAAAATTGTAAATGTGGCGAACGTGCGTATATTAACTGCAATAAAGCTTAGGTACTTAATGAGAAAAATTGTGTGTGTTTATTAAAAAGGTTATTAATTCCTGATTTTCCACTTCACGGAACTTCCTCTGGGAAAGGGCTCGTGCAGAGTTAGCCGCGCTTTACCTGGCGCCCATTAACATAGAGAAATTCGGTAAAGTGTCGAGAAAAGTCTAACAAATAAGCCGTCGTAACAAAAGCCACGTTACACCTTTAAATTAAAAAGAAATTTAAATTTTCCTTAAAAAGAAATTTAATTTTTCCGGAAAATTAGATAATTTTACCGCAAATTAACCAAGTTTAATTTTCAACATTCCGTTTAAATTAACACAAAAATTTTAATTTTTCCGGAAAAATCAAAAACCTACCCGGAATAGTAACCGAATTTAATTTTTAACTTTAGGTTCAAATTAAAATTTTTTCTTTAATTATTCCGGCAAATTCTAAAATTTTTCCGGAAAATTAAACGTATTTAATTTAAAAATCTTACATTTTAATTAAAAAAAAATAAAGTTTTTCCGGATAATTCCACAATGTTCCCCGATAATTAACCAATTTTAATTTTTAACTTTGCGTTTAAATTAAAAAATATTTTCAATTCTTCCGGAAAATTCGAAAAATTTCCAGGAAAATTAACCGATTTAATTTTCAATCTTCCCTTTGAAATAAAAAAAATTAATTTTTCCGGATAATTAAATAATTTTAACGGGATATTAACCAAATTTAAATTTCAAGTTTCCGTTTAAATTAACAAAAAAATTTTGAGTTTCTCGGAAATTTCGACAATCTTTCCGGAATAGTAGCGGAATTTTTGCTGATAATTCGAAAATTTTTTCGGAAAAATATCTGAATGTAATATTTAATTTCCCTGTCAAATTAAAATAAAAATTTAATTTATCCAAAAAATTCGAAAATTTTACCGTAAAATTAACCGATTTAATTTTTAATCTTACCTTTAAATTAAAAAGAAATTTAATTTTTCTGGAAAATTGGATAATTTACCGGAAATTAACCAAATTTAATTTTCAACATTCCGTTTAAATTAACACAAAAATTTTAATTTTTCCGGAAATTTCTAAAACCTACCCGGAAAGTAACATACTTAATTTTTAAGTTTAGGTTTAAAATAAAAATTTTTTAACCGTATTTAATTTTTAATCTTACCTTTTAATTAAACAAAAAAAGTTTTTCCGGAAAATTCGAAAATTTTCCCCGATAATTAACCGATTTTAATGTTTAACCTTGCGTTTAAATTAAAAAATATTTTAATTCTTCCGGAAAATTCGAAAATTATCACGGTAAATTAACCCAATTTAATTTTTAACTTTCCGTTTAAATTAACCAAAAGTTTTAAATTTGTCCGGAAATTTCAAAAACCTTCCCGGATACTTAACCAAATTTAATTATTAGATTTTGGTTTAAATTAAAATTTCTTTTAAATCTTACCTGCAAATTCGAAAAATTTCGCGGAATATTAACCAAAATTAATTGTCAACTTTCCGATAATTTATTAATTTTTTAAAAAATTTTATGCAAATTCGAAAATTATCCCTGAAAATTAACCGATTTAATTTTTAATCTTCCCTTTAAATTAAAAAAAAAATTTCCGGAAAATTAGATACGAGGGTAGTTCAATAAGTCTTTAGAATAAAGTATAAAAACAATTTTTTTTGGGTAAATTTTTTTTTATTTTTCAACATAATCTCCTTGGAGCTCTATACACTTGGTCAATCGCATTTTAAGTTTTTTTAATCCATCAGAAAAGTGCGTTTTCGGAAGTTCCTCAAAATAAGCACTTACAGAGGCAATGACGTCTTCGTTGTCCGTAAATCTCTGTCCACCGAGCCATTTTTTCAAGTTTGGAAATAAGAAAAAGTCACTGGGGGCTAAATCTGGTGAATACGGTAGGTGTTCGACCAATTCGAATTTTAGTTCTTCAATTTTAGCCATTGAAACGAAGCATGTGTGAACTCGGGCGTTGTCGTGATGAAAGAGAATTTTTTTTCTCGCCAAATGTGGTCGTTTTTTTTTAATTTCTTCTTTCAGCTGCTCTAATAATGATGCATAATACTCACCAGTAATTGTTTTACCCTTTTCCAAGTAATCAATAAGTATAATTCCACGTGCATCCCAAAAAACTGTAGCCATAACCTTACCAGCTGACTTTACGGTCTTTGCCTTCTTTGGAGCTGGTTCGCCTGTGGAAATCCACTGTTTGGATTGTTCCTTTGTCTCAGGAGTGTAGTGGTGTATCCATGTTTCATCCAGAGTCACAAATCGACGAAAAAATTCCTCAGGATTCCGACTTATGCGCGCCAAAAGAGCCTCAGAGGCGACCACTCTATTGCGTTTATTCTCAGCTGAGAGCAAACGCGGCACCCATCTTGCCGATAGCTTTTTCATGCCTAATTTTTCATGTAGAATTGAAACAACTGCACCTATAGATATCCTTGTGGCCTCAGCTAACTCACGCACTTTTAATCTTCTATCCTTCAACACCATATCGTGGATTTTATTGATGATTTCGGGAGTAGTTGCTTCTACGGGCCTTCCTGAACGTGGTTCGTCACTTATTGATGTACGACCACGCTTAAATTCATTTACCCAGTTATAAACCGTTGCTAAGGCAGGGGCAGATGTGCCATGAACTGAGTCCAATTCATTTTTTATCGCATATGGAGTTAAACCCTTTAAATGAAAATGTTTAATTACCGCTCTGAACTCGTTTTTTTTCATTTTTCTTAACAAGCAATTTTTTTTTTTCAATTGGTTATAAAAACACGTAAACTCAGAAGATGTGGACTGTGACTGCACCATATATCAAGTCGGGAGTGGTGCTGACTGAAAACAGATGATTTGGAGCGATTCGCGCGCCATCTGTTGGTCATTCTAAAGACTTATTGAACTACCCTCGTAATTTGACCGGAATAGTAACCGAATTTAATTTTTAACTTTACGTTTAAATAAACAAAATTCGAAAATTATCCCTGAAAATTAACCGATTTTATTTTCAATCTTCCCTTTAAATTAAAATAAAACTTAATTTTTCCGAAAAATTAGATAATTTTCACGGGAAAATAACCAAATTTAATTTTCAACATTCCGTTTAAATTAACACAAAAATTTTAATTTTTCCGGAAATTTCAAAAACCTACCCGGAATAGTAACCGAATTTAATTTTTAACTTTAGGTTCAAATTAAAATTTTTTCTTTAATTATTCCGGCAAATTCTAAAATTTTTCCGGAAAATTAAACGTATTTAATTTAAAAATCTTACATTTTAATTAAAAAAAAATAAAGTTTTTCCGGATAATTCCACAATGTTCCCCGATAATTAACCAATTTTAATTTTTAACTTTGCGTTTAAATTAAAAAATATTTTCAATTCTTCCGGAAAATTCGAAAAATTTCCAGGAAAATTATCCGATTTAATTTTCAATCTTCCCTTTGAAATAAAAAAAATTAATTTTTCCGGATAATTAAATAATTTTAACGGGATATTAACCAAATTTAAATTTCAAGTTTCCGTTTAAATTAACAAAAAAATTTTAAGTTTCTCGGAAATTTCGACAATCTTTCCGGAATAGTAGCGGAATTTTTGCTGATAATTCGAAAATTTTTTCGGAAAAATATCTGAATGTAATATTTAATTTCCCTGTCAAATTAAAATAAAAATTTAATTTATCCAAAAAATTCGAAAATTTTACCGTAAAATTAACCGATTTAATTTTTAATCTTACCTTTAAATTAAAAAGAAATTTAATTTTTCTGGAAAATTGGATAATTTACCGGAAATTAACCAAATTTAATTTTCAACATTCCGTTTAAATTAACACAAAAATTTTAATTTTTCCGGAAATTTCTAAAACCTACCCGGAAAGTAACATACTTAATTTTTAAGTTTAGGTTTAAAATAAAAATTTTTTAACCGTATTTAATTTTTAATCTTACCTTTTAATTAAACAAAAAAAGTTTTTCCGAAAAATTCGAAAATTTTCCCCGATAATTAACCGATTTTAATGTTTAACCTTGCGTTTAAATTAAAAAATATTTTAATTCTTCCGGAAAATTCGAAAATTATCACGGTAAATTAACCCAATTTAATTTTTAACTTTCCGTTTAAATTAACCAAAAGTTTTAAATTTGTCCGGAAATTTCAAAAACCTTCCCGGATACTTAACCAAATTTAATTATTAGATTTTGGTTTAAATTAAAATTTCTTTTAAATCTTACCTGCAAATTCGAAAAATTTCGCGGAATATTAACCAAAATTAATTGTCAACTTTCCGATAATTTATTAATTTTTTAAAAAATTTTATGCAAATTCGAAAATTATCCCTGAAAATTAACCGATTTAATTTTTAATCTTCCCTTTAAATTAAAAAAAAAAATTTCCGGAAAATTAGATAATTTGACCGGAATAGTAACCGAATCTAATTTTTAACTTTACTTTTAAATAAACAAAAAAATTTTAATTTTTCCGGAAATTTCAATAACCTTTACGGAATAGTAACCGAATTTGATTTTTAATTTTCCGTTTAAAATAAATTTTTTTTTAATTTATTCCGTCAAATTCGAATCTTTTTCCAAAAAATTCGAAAATTTGCCCAGAAAATTAACCGATTTAATTTTTAATCTTACCCTTAAAGTAAAAAAAAAATTAATTTTTCAGGTAATTTAAATAATTTTTCCGGAAATTTAACCGTATTTAATTTTTAATCTTACCTTTTAATTAAAAAAAAAAAGTTTATCCGAAAAATTCAATAATCTTCCCCGATAATTAACAAATTTTAATTTTTACTTTGCGATTAAATTAAAAAATATTTTAAATTCTTCCGGAAAATTCGAAAATTTTCCCAGATAATTAACCGATTTTAATTTTCAACATTCCGTTTAAATTAACACAAAAATTTTAATTTTTCCGGAAATTTCTAAAACCTACCCGGAAAGTAACATACTTAATTTTTAAGTTTAGGTTTAAAATAAAAATTTTTTAACCGTATTTAATTTTTAATCTTACCTTTTAATTAAACAAAAAAAGTTTTTCCGAAAAATTCGAAAATTTTCCCCGATAATTAACCGATTTTAATGTTTAACCTTGCGTTTAAATTAAAAAATATTTTAATTCTTCCGGAAAATTCGAAAATTATCACGGTAAATTAACCCAATTTAATTTTTAACTTTCCGTTTAAATTAACCAAAAGTTTTAAATTTGTCCGGAAATTTCAAAAACCTTCCCGGATACTTAACCAAATTTAATTATTAGATTTTGGTTTAAATTAAAATTTCTTTTAAATCTTACCTGCAAATTCGAAAAATTTCGCGGAATATTAACCAAAATTAATTGTCAACTTTCCGATAATTTATTAATTTTTTAAAAAATTTTATGCAAATTCGAAAATTATCCCTGAAAATTAACCGATTTAATTTTTAATCTTCCCTTTAAATTAAAAAAAAAAATTTCCGGAAAATTAGATAATTTGACCGGAATAGTAACCGAATCTAATTTTTAACTTTACTTTTAAATAAACAAAAAAATTTTAATTTTTCCGGAAATTTCAATAACCATTACGGAATAGTAACCGAATTTGATTTTTAATTTTCCGTTTAAAATAAATTTTTTTTTAATTTATTCCGTCAAATTCGAATCTTTTTCCAAAAAATTCGAAAATTTGCCCAGAAAATTAACCGATTTAATTTTTAATCTTACCCTTAAATTAAAAAAAAAATTAATTTTTCAGGTAATTTAAATAATTTCTCCGGAAATTTAACCGTATTTAATTTTTAATCTTACCTTTTAATTAAAAAAAAAGTTTTTCCGGAAAATTCAATAATCTTCCCCGATAATTAACAAATTTTAATTTTTACTTTGCGATTAAATTAAAAAATATTTTAAATTCTTCCGGAAAATTCGAAAATTTTCACGGCAAATGAACCGTATTTAATTTTTAATCTTGCCTTTTAATTAAGACAAAATAAAGTTTTTCCGGAAATTTCAAAAATTTTCCCAGATAATTAACCGATTTTAATTTTTAACTTTCCGTTTAAATTAACCAAAAGTTTGAAATTTGTACGGAAGTTTCAATAACCTTGCCGGAAACTTAACCAAATTTAATTTTTAATTTTTCGTTTAAATTAAAATACTTTTGAAAATTTTTCCAAAAAATTCGAAAAATTCCCGTAAAATTAACCGATTTAATTTTTAATCTTACCTTTAAATTAAAAAGAAATTTAATTTTTTCGGATAATTAGATAATTTTAACGGGAAATTAACCAAATTGAAATTTCAACTTTCCGTTTGAATTAACAAAAAAATTTTAATTTTTCCGGAAATTTCGAAAACCTTCCCGGAATAGTGACCGAATTTAATTTTTAATCTTGCCATTAAATTAACAAAAACAATTTAATTTTCCGGAAACTTCGAAAATTTTCCCGGAAAATTAACCGATTTAATTTTTAATCTTACATTTTAATTTAAAAAAAAAGTTTTTCCGGAAAATTCCACAATTTTCCCCGATAATTAACCAATTTTAATTTTTAACTTTGCGTTTAAATTAAAAAATATTTTAAATTCTTCCGGAAAATTCGAAAAATTTCCAGGAAAATTAACCGATTTAATTTTCAATCTTCCCTTTGAATTAAAAAAAAACGTAATTTTTCTGGATAATTAAATAATTTTAACGGGATATTAACCAAATTTAAATTTCAAGTTTCCGTTTAAATTAACAAAAAAATTTTAAGTTTCCCGGAAATTTCGAAAATCTTTCCGGAATAGTAGCGGAATTTTTGCTGATAATTCGAAAATTTTTTCGGAAAAATATCTGAATGTAATATTTAATTTTCCTGTCAAATTAAAATAAAAATTTAATTTATCCAAAAAATTCGAAAATTTTCCCGTAAATTAACCGATTTAATTTTTAATCTTACCTATAAATTGAAAAGAAATTTAATTTTCCCGGAAAATTGGATAATTTACCGGAAATTAACCAAATTTAATTTTCAACATTCCGTTTAAATTAACAAAAAATTTTAATTTTTCCGGAAATTTCAAAAACCTACCCGGAAAGTAACAAACTTAATTTTTAAGTTTAGGGTTAAATTAAATTTTTTTCGGAAAATTAACTGAATTTAACGGTATTTAATTTTTAATCTTACCTTTTAATTACAAAAAAAAGTTTTTCCGAAAAATTCAATAATCTTCCCCGATAATTAACAAATTTTAATTTTTAACTTTGCGTTTAAATTAAAACATATTTTAAATTCTTCCGTAAAATTCGAAAATTTTCACGGTAAATAAATCCAATTTAATTTTTAACCTTCCGTTTAAATTAACAAAAAAATTTTAATTTTTAAGGAAATTTCGAAAACATTTCGGAATAGTAATCGAATTTAATTTTTAAATTTCCGTTTAAATTAAATTTTTGTTTAAATTATTCCGGCAAATTCGAAAATTTTCCCGGAAAATTAACCGAATTTAATTTTTAATCTTGCCATTCAATAAACAAAAAGAGTTTAATTTTCCGGAAAATTCGAAAATATTTCCGGAAAATTAAATAATTTAATTTTCAACTTTCCGTTTAAATTAACAAAAAAAATTTTATTTTTTCGGAAATTTCGAAAACCTTCCCGGAATAGTAACCTAATTTAATTTTTAAATTTCCGTTTAAATTAAAACTTTTTTTTAAATTATTTTTTCGAATTCGAAAATTTCCTGGAAAATTAACCGAATTTAATTTTTAATCTTGCCATTAAATTAACAAAAACAATTTAGTTTTCCGGAAACTTCGAAAATTTTCCCGGAAATTAACCAAATTTAATTTTCAACATTCCGTTTAAATTAAAATAAAATTTTAATTTTTCCGGAAATTTCAAAAACCTACCCGGAAAGTAACAAACTTAATTTTTAAGTTTAGGGTTAAATTAAATTTTTTTCGGAAAATTAACTGAATTTAACGGTATTTAATTTTTAATCTTACCTTTTAATTACAAAAAAAAGTTTTTCCGGAAAATTCAATAATCTTCCCCGATAATTAACAAATTTTAATTTTTAACTTTGCGTTTAAATTAAAACATATTTTAAATTCTTCCGTAAAATTCGAAAATTTTCACGGTAAATAAATCCAATTTAATTTTTAACCTTCCGTTTAAATTAACAAAAAAATTTTAATTTTTAAGGAAATTTCGAAAACATTTCGGAATAGTAATCGAATTTAATTTTTAACTTTCCGTTTAAATTAAATTTTTGTTTAAATTATTCCGGCAAATTCGAAAATTTTCCCGGAAAATTAACCGAATTTAATATTTAATCTTGCCATTCAATAAACAAAAAGAGTTTAATTTTCCGGAAAATTCGAAAATATTTCCGGAAAATTAAATAATTTAATTTTCAACTTTCCGTTTAAATTAACAAAAAATTTTTTATTTTTTCGGAAATTTCGAAAACCTTCCCGGAATAGTAACCTAATTTAATTTTTAAATTTCCGTTTAAATTAAAACTTTTTTTTAAATTATTTTTTCGAATTCGAAAATTTCCTGGAAAATTAACCGAATTTAATTTTTAATCTTGCCATTAAATTAACAAAAACAATTTAATTTTCCGGAAACTTCGAAAATTTTCCCGGAAAATTAACCGATTTAATTTTTAATCTTACGTTTAAATTAAGATAAAATTTAATTTTCACGGAAAATTAACCGAAGTTAACTTTTAACTTTCCGTTAAAAATAACAAAAAAATGTTAATTTTTCCCAAAAATTCGAAAAATCTCCAGGAACATTAACCAAATTTGATTGTCAATTGTCCGTTTAATTAAAATTTTTTTTTTAAATTTGTAGTGAAAAATCGAAAATTTTTTCGGAAAATTAAACGTGTTTAATTTAAAAATCTTACATTTTAATTAAAAAAAAATAAAGTTGTCCGGAAAATTCCACAATTTTTCCCGATAATTAACTAATTTTAATTTTTAACTTTGCGTTTAAATTAAAAAATATTTTAAATTCTTCCGGAAAATTCGAAAAATTTCCAGGAAAATTAACCGATTTAATTTTCAATCTTCCCTTTGAATTAAAAAAAAACGTAATTTTTCCGGATAATTAAATAATTTTAACGGGATATTAACCAAATTTAAATTTCAAGTTTCCGTTTAAATTAACAAAAAAATTTTAAGTTTCCCGGAAATTTCGAAAATATTTCCGGAATAGTAGCGGAATTTTTGCTGATAATTCGAAAATTTTTTCGGAAAAATATCTGAATGTAATATTTAATTTTCCTGTCAAATTAAAATAAAAATTTAATTTATCCAAAAAATTCGAAAATTTTCCCGTAAATTAACCGATTTAATTTTTAATCTTACCTATAAATTGAAAAGAAATTTAATTTTTCCGGAAAATTGGATAATTTACCGGAAATTAACCAAATTTAATTTTCAACATTCCGTTTATATTAACAAAAAATTTTAATTTTTCCGGAAATTTCAAAAACCTACCCGGAAAGTAACAAACTTAATTTTTAAGTTTAGGGTTAAATTAAATTTTTTTCGGAAAAATAACTGAATTTAACGGTATTTAATTTTTAATTAAAAAAAAAAGTTTTTCCGGAAAATTCAATAATCTTCCCCGATAATTAACAAATTTTAATTTTTAACTTTGCGTTTAAATTAAAACATATTTTAAATTCTTCCGTAAAATTCGAAAATTTTCACGGTAAATAAATCCAATTTAATTTTTAACCTTCCGTTTAAATTAACAAAAAAATTTTAATTTTTAAGGAAATTTCGAAAACCTTTTCGGAATAGTAATCGAATTTAATTTTTAACTTTCCGTTTAAATTAAATTTTTGTTTAAATTATTCCGGCAAATTCGAAAATTTTCCCGGAAAATTAACCGATTTTAATGTTTAACCTTGCGTTTAAATTAAAAAATATTTTAATTCTTCCGGAAAATTCGAAAATTATCTCGGTAAATTAACCCAATTTAATTTTTAACTTTCCGTTTAAATTAACCAAAAGTTTTAAATTTGTCCGGAAATTTCAAAAACCTTCCCGGATACTTAACCAAATTTAATTATTAGATTTTGGTTTAAATTAAAATTTCTTTTAAATCTTACCTGCAAATTCGAAAAATTTCGCGGAATATTAACCAAAATTAATTGTCAACTTTCCGATAATTTATTAATTTTTTAAAAAATTTTATGCAAATTCGAAAATTATCCCTGAAAATTAACCGATTTAATTTTTAATCTTCCCTTTAAATTAAAAAAAAAAATTTCCGGAAAATTAGATAATTTGACCGGAATAGTAACCGAATCTAATTTTTAACTTTACTTTTAAATAAACAAAAAAATTTTAATTTTTCCGGAAATTTCAATAACCATTACGGAATAGTAACCGAATTTGATTTTTAATTTTCCGTTTAAAATAAATTTTTTTTTAATTTATTCCGTCAAATTCGAATCTTTTTCCAAAAAATTCGAAAATTTGCCCAGAAAATTAACCGATTTAATTTTTAATCTTACCCTTAAATTAAAAAAAAAATTAATTTTTCAGGTAATTTAAATAATTTCTCCGGAAATTTAACCGTATTTAATTTTTAATCTTACCTTTTAATTAAAAAAAAAGTTTTTCCGGAAAATTCAATAATCTTCCCCGATAATTAACAAATTTTAATTTTTACTTTGCGATTAAATTAAAAAATATTTTAAATTCTTCCGGAAAATTCGAAAATTTTCACGGCAAATGAACCGTATTTAATTTTTAATCTTGCCTTTTAATTAAGACAAAATAAAGTTTTTCCGGAAATTTCAAAAATTTTCCCAGATAATTAACCGATTTTAATTTTTAACTTTCCGTTTAAATTAACCAAAAGTTTGAAATTTGTACGGAAGTTTCAATAACCTTCCCGGAAACTTAACCAAATTTAATTTTTAATTTTTCGTTTAAATTAAAATACTTTTGAAAATTTTTCCAAAAAATTCGAAAAATTCCCGTAAAATTAACCGATTTAATTTTTAATCTTACCTTTAAATTAAAAAGAAATTTAATTTTTTCGGATAATTAGATAATTTTAACGGGAAATTAACCAAATTGAAATTTCAACTTTCCGTTTGAATTAACAAAAAAATTTTAATTTTTCCGGAAATTTCGAAAACCTTCCCGGAATAGTGACCGAATTTAATTTTTAATCTTGCCATTAAAATAACAAAAACAATTTAATTTTCCGGAAACTTCGAAAATTTTCCCGGAAAATTAACCGATTTAATTTTTAATCTTACATTTTAATTTAAAAAAAAAGTTTTTCCGGAAAATTCCACAATTTTCCCCGATAATTAACCAAATTTAATTTTTAACTTTGCGTTTGAATTAAAAAAGATTTTATATTCTTCCAAAAAATTCGAAAATTTTCCAGGAAAATTAACCGATTTAATTTTTAATCTTACCTTTAAATTAAAAAGAAATTTAATTTTTTCGGATAATTAGATAATTTTAACGGGAAATTAACCAAATTGAAATTTCAACTTTCCGTTTGAATTAACAAAAAAATTTTAATTTTTCCGGAAATTTCGAAAACCTTCCCGGAATAGTGACCGAATTTAATTTTTAATCTTGCCATTAAATTAACAAAAACAATTTAATTTTCCGGAAACTTCGAAAATTTTCCCGGAAAATTAACCGATTTAATTTTTAATCTTACATTTTAATTTAAAAAAAAAGTTTTTCCGGAAAATTCCACAATTTTCCCCGATAATTAACCAAATTTAATTTTTAACTTTGCGTTTGAATTAAAAAAGATTTTATATTCTTCCAAAAAATTCGAAAATTTTCCAGGAAAATTAACCGATTTAATTTTTAATCTTACCTTTAAATTAAAAAGAAATTTAATTTTTTCGGATAGTTAGATAATTTTAACGGGAAATTAACCAAATTGAAATTTCAACTTTCCGTTTGAATTAACAAAAAAATTTTAATTTTTCCGGAAATTTCGAAAACCTTCCCGGAATAGTGACCGAATTTAATTTTTAATCTTGCCATTAAATTAACAAAAACAATTTAATTTTCCGGAAACTTCGAAAAATTTCCCGGAAAATTAACCGATTTAATTTTTAATCTTACATTTTAATTAAAAAAAAAAGTTTTTCCGGAAAATTCCACAATTTTCCCCGATAATTAACCAAATTTAATTTTTAACTTTGCGTTTGAACTAAAAAAGATTTTATATTCTTCCAAAAAATTCGAAAATTTTCCAGGAAAATTAACCGATTTAATTTTTAATCTTACCTTTAAATTAAAAAGAAATTTAATTTTTCCGGAAAATTAGATAATTTTAACGGGAAATTAACCAAATTGAAATTTCAACTTTCCGTTTAAATTAACAAAAAAATTTTAATTTTTCCGGAAATTTCGAAAACATTCCCGGAATAGTAACCGAATTTAATTTTTAAATTTCCGTTTAAATTAAAATTTTTTTTTAATTTATTTTGCCGAATTCGAAAATTTCCTGGAAAATTATCCGAATTTAATTTTTAATCTTGCCATTAAATTAACAAAAACAATTTAGTTTTCCGGAAACTTCGAAAATTTTCCCGGAAAATTAAATAATTTAATTTTCAACTTTCCGTTTAAATTAACAAAAAAATTTTAATTTTTTCAGAAATTTCGAAAACCTTCCCGGAATAGTAACCTAATTTAATTTTTAAATTTCCGTTTAAATTAAAATTTTTTTTTAAATTATTTTTTCGAATTCGAAAATTTCCTGGAAAATTAACCGAATTGAATTTTTAATCTTGCCATTAAATTAACAAAAACAATTTAATTTTCCGGAAACTTCGAAAATTTTCCCGGAAAATTAACCGATTTAATTTTTAATCTTACGTTTAAATTAAAATAAAATTTAATTTTCACGGAAAATTAACCGAAGTTAACTTTTAACTTTCCGTTAAAAATAACAAAAAAATGTTAATTTTTCCCAAAAATTCGAAAAATCTCCAGGAACATTAACCAAATTTGATTGTCAATTTTCCGTTTAATTAAAATTTTTTTTTTAAATTTGTAGTGAAAAATCGAAAATTTTTTCGGAAAATTAAACGTGTTTAATTTAAAAATCTTACATTTTAATTAAAAAAAAATAAAGTTGTCCGGAAAATTCCAAAATTTTCCCCGATAATTAACCAATTTTAATTTTTAACTTTGCGTTTAAATTAAAAAATATTTTAAATTCTTCCGGAAAATTCGAAAAATTTCCAGGAAAATTAACCGATTTAATTTTCAATCTTCCCTTTGAATTAAAAAAAAACGTAATTTTTCCGGATAATTAAATAATTTTAACGGGATATTAACCAAATTTAAATTTCAAGTTTCCGTTTAAATTAACAAAAAAATTTTAAGTTTCCCGGAAATTTCGAAAATCTTTCCGGAATAGTAGCGGAATTTTTGCTGATAATTCGAAAATTTTTTCGGAAAAATATCTGAATGTAATATTTAATTTTCCTGTCAAATTAAAATAAAAATTTAATTTATCCAAAAAATTCGAAAATTTTCCCGTAAATTAACCGATTTAATTTTTAATCTTACCTATAAATTGAAAAGAAATTTAATTTTCCCGGAAAATTGGATAATTTACCGGAAATTAACCAAATTTAATTTTCAACATTCCGTTTAAATTAACAAAAAATTTTAATTTTTCCGGAAATTTCAAAAACCTACCCGGAAAGTAACAAACTTAATTTTTAAGTTTAGGGTTAAATTAAATTTTTTTCGGAAAATTAACTGAATTTAACGGTATTTAATTTTTAATCTTACCTTTTAATTACAAAAAAAAGTTTTTCCGGAAAATTCAATAATCTTCCTCGATAATTAACAAATTTTAATTTTTAACTTTGCGTTTAAATTAAAACATATTTTAAATTCTTCCGTAAAATTCGAAAATTTTCATTTAATTAACCGATTTAATTTTTAATCTTACCTTTAAATTAAAAAGAAATTTAATTTTTCCGGAAAATTGGATAATTTACCAGAAATTAACCAAATTTAATTTTCAACATTCCGTTTAAATTAACACAAAAATTTTAATTTTTCCGGAAATTTCTAAAACCTACCCGGAAAGTAACAAATTTAATTTTTAAGTTTAGGTTTAAATTAAAATTTTTTCGGAAAAATAACTAAATTTAACCGTATTTAATTTTTAATCTTACCTTTTAATTAAATTTTTGTTTAAATTATTCCGGCAAATTCGAAAATTTTCCCGGAAAATTAACCGAATTTAATTTTTAATCTTTCCATTCAATAAACAAAAAGAGCTTAATTTTCCGGAAAATTCGAAAATATTCCCGGAAAATTAAATAATTTAATTTTCAACTTTCCGTTTAAATTAACAAAAAAAATTTAATTTTTTCGGAAATTTCCAAAACCTTCCCGGAATAGTAACCTAATTTAATTTTTAAATTTCCGTTTAAATTAAAATTTTTTTTTAAATTATTTTTTCGAATTCGAAAATTTCCTGGAAAATTAACCGAATTGAATTTTTAATCTTGCCATTAAATTAACAAAAACAATTTAATTTTCCGGAAACTTCGAAAATTTTCCCGGAAAATTAACCGATTTAATTTTTAATCTTACGTTTAAATTAAAATAAAATTTAATTTTCACGGTAAATTAACCGAAATTAACTTTTAACTTTCCGTTAAAAATAACAAAAAAATGTTAATTTTTCCGAAAAATTCGAAAAATCTCCAGGAACATCAACCAAATTTAATTGTCAATTTTCCGTTTAATTTAAATTTTTTTTTTAAATCTGTAGTGAAAAATCGAAAATTTTTTCGGAAAATTAAACGTGTTTAATTTAAAAATCTTACATTTTAATTAAAAAAAAAATAAAGTTGTCCGGAAAATTCCAAAATTTTCCCCGATAATTAACCAATTTTAATTTTTAACTTTGCGTTTAAATTAAAAAATATTTTAAATTCTTCCGGAAAATTCGAAAAATTTCCAGGAAAACTAACCGATTTAATTTTTAATCTTACCTATAAATTCAAAAGAAATTTAATTTTTCCGGAAAATTGGATAATTTACCGGAAATTAACCAAATTTAATTTTCAACATTCCGTTTAAATTAACAAAAAATTTTAATTTTTCCGGAAATTTCAAAAAGCTACCCGGAAAGTAACAAACTTAATTTTTAAGTTTAGGGTTAAATTAAATTTTTTTCGGAAAAATAACTGAATTTAACGGTATTTAATTTTTAATCTTACCTTTTAATTAAAAAAAAAAGTTTTTCCGGAAAATTCAATAATCTTCCCCGATAATTAACAAATTTTAATTTTTAACTTTGCGTTTAAATTAAAACATATTTTAAATTCTTCGTAAAATTCGAAAATTTTCATTTAATTAACCGATTTAATTTTTAATCTTACCTTTAAATTAAAAAGAAATTTAATTTTTCCGGAAAATTGGATAATTTACCAGAAATTAACCAAATTTAATTTTCAACATTCCGTTTAAATAAACACAAAAATTTTAACTTTTCCGGAAATTTCAAAAACCTACCCGGAAAGTAACAAATTTAATTTTTAAGTTTAGGTTTAAATTAAAATTTTTTCGGAAAAATAACTAAATTTAACCGTATTTAATTTTTAATCTTACCTTTTAATTAAAAAAAAAGAAAGTTTTTCCGGAAAATTCGAAAATTTTCCCCGATAATTAACCGATTTTAATTTTTAACTTTGCGTTTAAATTAAAAAATATTTTAAATTCTTCTGGAAAATTCGAAAATTATCACGGTAAATTAACCCAATTTAATTTTTAACTTTCCGTTTATTCCGAAACTACTCGACCGATTAAGATGAATTTTTTTTTATGATTGGTCCAGTATCTGGCCAGTAATTTAGTTATTTCTAGATATTTTTTTGTACATTTCGGCCACTGCCAACTCTGATACCTGTACTAAATTGCATATATGTTTATACACTTTACATTTTTACAAACTCGGACATGGTTGAACGTTACATGTATGATACTATCGGTATCTGACAGCTCTGACGCCATTATTAGGCTCATAATTAGCCGGTACCGAGCCAGTACTAGGTCAGTACTGGCGTTTTGTTATGTTTGTCTGCCGATTATTCCGAAGCTATTAAACCGATTTTAAAATCGCTTATAACGGGTTTTAACATTCTTTAAAATTTTATATTATATATTTTCAACAAAATTTTGCATTTGATAAGGTTTATACCACTTTTACTATTTTTTAAATAATTATTATAGCATTTAGAAAAATTAAGCTACAATGTTTCCGGAATAACAACTTAATTATGTTACATCTAGATCATCGCCTAACATACACCTTCTCGTAGTCAAGCTATATGTATCTTACCATACTGAATCTTACTTATCGACCTATGCTATACAACGAGTATCCTACCTTGTCTACCTCATACTCCACGATAACACACTCATCCACCCCAATATTTCCCGAATTCCCTTCCGCGACTCTATACCTTTGTCACCCCCTCCTCGAGTACGCATAATCAATTCCTAGTTTAGGCTAAGCATGCGACCCCCGCGTGGTTATAAAAGGCATAGCTCCCCATGGCTCCTGGCCATTTGCCCTCACACTTTTGCCTTCAGCATAAAGCCCTCTGCATTCGAAATTTGAGCCGTAAGCACGTACGCACCAGTTTGTTATTTGACTTCTCACTTGTAAAAGGGACACGCCCTTATACTTAACTTTGTACTTCTTATATAATAAATTTGCTCTTAAACTTATTTGCTCGCGCTTATTTATTCGCTGTACCCGCGCTCTTATTCATATCTCCCGCCACCATCTCGAGTACGACACCGTCCGCAGCACAGCGCAGCTCAGCCAACTCGAGTACGAGGAACCAAGGCCTACACACGCACACAAAGTAAGTTCCAAAATACCTTGCTAAGTCTTTGTGATCCTATCGTAAATTCGCACTGCCTATTTTCACTGCTATCATATTAAATATCATCTTCGCTATCCTGCTTTTGCTAATGCCTCGACTCCCAGGTAAATTACGCAAGTATTGACCAAAACCAGAGGCGAACGCGATTTAATTCCATATTAACTTCGCGGCATTTATTGCTTACGCACGACGTAACAATTACATTCTCGCATGTAACATACAGCCACAAAAGTTAATAATAATTTTTGAGTTTGCTTTAAACTGGTTAAACGTTACTTTTTTATTACTTTCTTTATGATAAACTTTTTTTAACTGAAGGAAACCTCTTAAATTGCTCGAAAATACGTTTACCCGAGTTATAGAGTATATATGACGAATTCTTTTAAAAACTACGCTTTTGGGGTCCTATAATCGCAAAAAAATGCTCAATGCTCGCGTTTCCTAACCGTTTCTATCTTGTTTTAGAGGTCAAATTCTAAAGAAAAACGTGTTTGATCAATGAAAATTAGACATGTGAATATGTTTTTCAGGCAAAAAGTATATTAAAGTATAAGAAAAGACCTTTAATTTGAGTTTTTGTTCGTTAAATATAGGTGCTCGCGTAATCAAAATTACATTTAGGAAAATTTCGGCATAAGTTTCGTTTGGCAAAAGTTTGGCCCGAACTTTAGCAATGAGACAATCCCGAACTTTTGCAGAACTTGGAAAAAAGCGAAATAATTATGAAAAAATAAAATAAATAAATAATTTCGACCAGGATTTGAACTGTCGAAACTGATATTGTTTACTTGTTGTCAATGAATAAAATGTAGGTTATAGCCTGCAGTTACAGTTAGAATTCAATGATTTAACATAAAAAGTTTATTCGTTAATGACACCTAAATAAGTAGTAAGCAATAGCTCGAATCAGTTGGTAGGGATCAAACCTACAAATCAAAAGTTCGCCAGTTTAAATCTTGGTAAATTTTTTTTATTTTTTTAATAGAAAATAGGATAATAATTTGTTGAAAATAGGGTAAAACGGACGGATTTCCATTTTTTAGCAGAATCTGAGATTTTTGACGTATTTATTACCCTTTTTCAATTCTGTTTTAATTATTTTTTAATATTTTCGTTTTTATCTAAAATTCAATGTTTTTCCACATTTGCGTGACAAAGAAAGTTAAATAAGGGCATCCAAAGCAAGGCTAAATGTCAGTAATTAACTTTTATTTAATTATTACTACTATTTTACTTTATAGACATTTTTCTCAATTCTTTATTTTCTTAACTACTAGTTGCTAAATTTGGCTAAATTCTATCTTTTTTTCATCCACGTAGGCATACATATACAGAATAATAGAAAAATGTACGTACAAAAACCTCAGACAGATAATTCTGAATCTAATACAACAGAAAAATATAAGAATCATATGCACAAATACTAATTCCGAGGATACATTTAGAATCATTTATCTCACAAACCCCCATATCGATACCTTAACCTGATCTAAAATCTGTTGTTGTGGTAAAATGGGTTAGGTGGGTGTAATGTCCGCCATATTCGATCCGTCATTTTGAATTTTGAAATGTCGATGTTAAAATAAGATTCAGAGGCCCCGAAAACTCCCATATCGCTACATTAAGGGGGGGGGGGGGAAGGTTAATTTGTGCAAAAAAGGCACACTTTTGTGATTTTTTTTCACGACTCAGTTAAAATTTATTTATTAAAACCAATGTTACATTATTGTAGTCCATTTAAATAATATTGTGGAATATTTTCATGAAAAAATATTGAAAAATACGGCAATGGCATCAATTATTCGGAAGCGTCTCAGAAAAAAGTTGAATTTCGTTATTGTAAAATGAAAAATATAAACGAATTTGGAAAGCTCTAGCGTTACCTCATAAATTATGTAAAGAAATAGTGTTTAAAATTTCGAAAGGATCGGTGCAATAGTTTTGAAGTTATGATGGGCACCGACTTTGAAAACTTGAGTTTTAAGAAAAACGCTTTAAAGTTTTGAACACTAAATAATTTGGAATAAAACGTTCATAAGCGAGATTTATCGGCTTACCTCACACTGAATCATCGATGCCAGGTCCATACTGGGTGTTGCTGTCATCTATGATGTCTAAAGAATCTTTTTGCTCCTGTCTATGACGAATCCTGCCATCTCTAGTTTGATTTTCAGCTTCCTGCTCTGCTCGGTTTATACGAATGTGATCAGTTGACCGCGCCCATTCATGAGCGCTTGATCCACTACTGATTTCCATGTCTTGCATGAAGGGTAGTAGAGCAAAAGAACCTTCATTGAAGACACAGGCTGCCACATAAGCCGCAATCTTAACTATCACAGAGGTTCCGCTCAAGTGCTTTGGTGAGATTTGCCATATAAGTTGGTTCAAACTCTCATTGTTGTTTTGCGTGAAGACTCCGACACATCGCTCCAGGAGAGCATCTTTGCTTAGATCTTCATAGATAGGCTTAATTGTATCCAAAAAATCATTTGGAAGAGCACTGTACGTGTGTTTGAACGAATCCAATCCATTAGCAGCTGGAGCTTTTTGCCATTCGCACCAGGAGTCCGTGCAACACCGGTACATACACTACTTATAGAAATAGCTATACCACCGCTATATGAACCACCTACACGACCACTCACATCACCGCCACCACCGCCAGTAATACCACTGTCACTGTCGGTAATAATGATGACGTTATCGAATGGCATCTCATACCCCGTTCCAAGAACCGTAGCACTCGAAATGGTAAGCACACAAGCATTGGTACAGGAATACGGTACTCAAGCAAGAGAACTTCAAGAGACTGTTGCTGAACTGGTTACGAGTATAAGGTTGCGTTTTGAGACAATGCAAAACAATGAATCGACGAATACGCTTCAGGGGCAAGGAGTAAAGCCCTAAAACAACATGGGTGTTACTTTTCAAGACACATTCGACCTACGATATGACGATGACGACCAGTTGAATGATATCCCAGGGTCTCAAGAAGAGGTTGTTGCAAGAGGGGGTTTGATCGCCACTTAACACGAAAACACCAAGTTTTATCTCAATGCTACTACAACCAAGAGAGAAAGTACCAGCGACGGCTCATCAAAGGGATCAGGCTGTCCCAACCCGGCAAGGGTCTGGGGGTAGGTGAGTGCCTCTGTATTCCGAGACAACGAGACCATCGCAGAACAGTACATTTTTCAATCATCAAATGAATGATATTGGAACAACGGTTCGATCCTGGAATATTAAGTTTTCCGGTGAGAAAGAGGGTCGCAGTATAGAAGAGTTCCAGCTACGCATCAAGGAGTGCCGTACTCTGGCCCGCATAGAGGACGAGGACGTCTTGAATGCCATGACGGAGTTGCTGAAGGGAGCAGCACTCCAATGTTGTCGTCAATCAAGAAGGAATTGACACACCTGGCAAGACTTTTGCGAGGCAGCACGACACTATTATGGCGTTGATAGCCGTTATCAACAGCGGCTAGTGACGGAAGCGACTGCACGTACCCAAGGATTTGCTGAACCAGTCACAGACTATATATTTTCTCTGCTCTCCTACATTAATAAATTTGAAGTCCCTTGGGATGATGAAAGAAAATTGCAACTCATTTATCAAAATATGTCGCCAGAGTTGCAAGCGATTGTGAGTAAAGACAGAACCACGGATCTAGATACTTTGATTCGGTTAGCGCGGCAGGCAAAAGCTGCCGTGAAGGTGCGGCGTGACTGGAAAGAACCACCTCCAGCTGATAAGTTCTTGTTACCTGAAATGGCGTATAAAGAGCCACGCGCACCGACAAATTATTACAAAATGAGTCTAGCTGCAATTGCTGACGGTTCGCTTACAGACTTGTCGCAGAAGGTTGACAAGCTGATGGACGAAAATTGAGTGCGAAGCGCAATGCTTCAAGTCTGGCAGCGATATCGCAGAGTTCGCCTTAAGACATTTCAGCAATGATCGGAAAGTTGCTCGAGGAAAAACTAAAACAGCTGACTCAGACTGGCCCCGTGAAAGCTCTACTGTCAACTGCTAAGAAAGCAGCGACGCAAAAATCGGCTTCTAGAAGATTTAATGGGTCGTAGTATAAGAGGGATGGCAGTCTTAAAAGAAGAAATCCCACACGCCAGCTGGCCAGTGATAAAAATACAGCACAGATACTTGGGCCTCGTACTCATCTTGTCTGCTGGGGCTGTAGCTGGCCAGAATACACTACTAGAACGTATCCTGAGTGTGCGGGAAAAGATCGGGTGCTGTGTAGAACAGGTCCCTACCACCCCTGCAGCCAACTTAAGGAGCTCACCGGCTCACTGTAATCAGACAAACGAAGCTCAATCACAAGTTGAGCCTGTTCTTTCATCGATCGCGATAGAGGGAGAACCTATAGTAGCTCACGATGCGAAAGATGCTTCCGAGGAATCAGCTCCTTACATAGAGACTACTCTCGCTGGTGGATGCAAGTGGGAGTTGGTGGATTCCGAGTACGTGCACTCCATGATGGAGGTGCTGCACGTACATCTATGGGACCACTTGGCTTTCAGATTGCTGCAGCGTGTAATAAGAAGATTGCACAAAGTAAAGGACTCGGCGTACGAATGGCTAACGGTCATATTTCGCCCGTGATTTTAAGTGAGCGTTTAACGCGTACATCCGACTTTGCGAAATAAATTAAAGGTATGAGGGATTGAGGAACTTCTCCCTATCCAGGTAGCGGCAATAGGGGTCGGTGAGCGAATCCCTGTCTCCTCTGTTGGACTTACCGACATTACATACGTGCAACGCTAGCAATTGAAATAAATGCTGGATCGAGTATTGCCAAAGGGCAAAGTGCCTTTACGTCGTACCAATCTAATCAAACATAAGATAGATGTGGGATTTACGCGGCCTAAAAAGAAACGATACTATCCAGTATCAAAGAAACTTGAGGATGCGATGCATGAACAAGTGCGTAAAATGCTGGATGCAGGGGTCATTCGAAGATCCCATAGCCAATGGTCAAGCCCACTGGTAATGTTGCGAAATTCTGACGGCTCTTACCGCTTTTGTGTCGACTATAGGAAGTTGGACGGAGTGACTAAAGTACCTGCGTATCCACTTCCTTACATGAATTCCGTTCTGTGAAAATTGCAGAAAGCACGCTATATCTCCAGTATTGACCTGAGCAGTGCATATCATCAAGTGCCGTTACATGAAGAACCACGACACTTGACCGCATTTACAGTGCCAGGCCTTTTCGAATTCTGTTATCTCCCGTATGGTGTATCTGGTGGGCCCACTACGTTCCAAGAATTGAGGGACAAAATTATCGGCCCTGATCTTTAGCCACACGTCTACTCATATATGAACGATATGATTATAACAACAGAATTATCGATGCGGGTCTTACCATCAATTTTGATAAAAGCGAGTTCTGCCGCAGTGAAGTTAGATTTGTAGGGGTCGTCGTAAAGCGAGATGGATTCTTGCTGGATCCAGAGAAGATCGCCCCAGTATTGGAGGTTCCTGCTCTGAAAAATCTAAAATAGCTTCGACGATTCCTAGGAATGAAGTCGTGGTACCGGAAATTTTTGAATGATTTCGTCCTGCTTACCCATATTACGAGATCAAATGTTAATTATGTATGGGATGATGAGCAGCAGACGGTGTTCGAACAGATTAAAGCGATCATCGCATCTGCTCCTGTATTACATATTCCCTCTTTTGACCATCAGTTTTTCATACAAACCGATGCTAGCGCCACTGGTTTGGGACCAGTGCTCACGCAAACTATTGATGTAGTTGAACACGCGTTGTGCCTCGCTAGCCGAACGTTGACATCCACTGTAAGGAACTACTCACCAATCGAGCGAAAGTGTCTTACAAAACTGAGAGCCATAACACAGTTCTAATCTTATGTAGAAGATTATCACTTCAAAGTTATTAAAGACCATCGTAGTCTGAAATGATTACAAAGTATTCAGAACCCCACAGGACGGCAAGGTAAACTGGGTGCCAGACGCATTATCTCGCATGTACAAGGATGAGTCTGAGGTACCAGTTTCATCATTTAGTTGCCCATACGAGGATACTAGTGATGCTCTGTACTTGACGATAAAAGCGAAAGTTTACGCCAATCCTCCAGACCATCAATATTGGAAAATAGTTGGCAACAGACTGTACTATTATCGATCAGATTCTTCGATTGAAGATCTTTTAGAGGACCAACATCCTTGGAAGCTAATCCCACCAAAAGAAAAGCGGATACAAGTCCTGCAGGAAGGTCATCACGAGCCCACAGCTGGATATTTGGGACGCACCAAAACATAGGAGCGTATCGCATTGCTATATTATTGAACATCAATTTAAAAGGACATAGCAAATTACGTGCGACGCTGCCTAGTATGCCATCAATGCAAAGCTGTCCAATTAGCACCCGCTGAACTTATAGGCCGGCGTATAATAATGAGGCCGTGGGAGGTAGTAGTTGGATATATTATGGGCTCTAACTCTCGTACACAGCGCGGTCATGAATACCTGTTAGCTTCGGAGTGCCGTAGACGTTACACTCTGATAATGGAACGGAATTTAAAAACAAGATAGAGGACCGATTCCTAGAAGAACATGGAAAAAAATCCCGTAGAGCTAGTAAACCGTACTTTCAAGATCATGATCACGTCGTACATAGAGAAAAACTATAGTACTTGGGATGTACATATTCCTGAGCTAGTGTTTGCCTATAATACGGCAGTGCATGAATCTACGGAATTGTCACCAGCTTTTCTAAATTTCGGACGCAACCCTATGCCTCCAATTACGTTGCGGCGGCAAAAAGAACCCGCCGCAGCACATGAAGCAGAGACAGCGGCGTTAGAGAATTGGAATGAGCGCATGAATAAACTGCGTGAAGTGAAAGATTTAGCAGCCGAAAATTCAGCAAAAGCGCAAGAACGCGTTTCTAAATATTACAACAGCGAATGGCGAGATGTGCAGTATGCTTTTGGCGAGAAAGTATTGCGACGTAATCGTATTGTTTCATGTGCGCTACAAGAAATTACTGTTAATTCGACCCCTAAATACACTGGGCCATACGTCATTTCGGAGAAGCAAGGTTACAACACCTACCAATTAACTGACCAATCCGGATACAAGATAGAATAAATCTTTGTAAAAGATTTGAGACCGTATTTTGACGACGATGCCATGCCTTCTAACTCCGAAGATGAGGCTGTAGAAGATACTTCGAAGATACTCGAGCGTCAGCCAGATGAGTCGCGAGCAAACGATGCGACGTTAGTAGTAAGGAAAAAGTGGTCAGACATAAGACTAGGATTGTCGGTAATCAGGTAGAAAATCGACCAATTACAGTAGCTGATGTAAGCGTTGCGCGCAACGCAGTGTCCGCGGAAACCGCGAAGGAAACACCTAAATCTGGTCGTGAAAAAACCAAAAGGGTCGACAAAACCTTCTGCGCTTTGTATGACGTATCCCCTCGACGCACGCGATTCAAAACGATGAAGACATAATATTAGGATCACGGCGATAAAAATGCGAGAGCTCAATAGCGCGAATAAAGCGAATATCGCAAGGCGGGAAGGGTTTGCGAGACGCCATGGAAGTCCTTCCGCAGTCAAATAAAGAGAGAGAAAGAGATACCTTTTTTATTATATTTCTTACAAATCACCTTCGATGCATGTTTCTTTTTAACTGATTATTACTCTAAAAATTTTTTTTACTTTTACACTATTATTTTCTTTTGGATTTTGATTTTATCATATTCTTTTTTTACTTATTGAGTGAGAGATGTAGATGTCGAGTTGGTACACCTTCGGCTAGCAGCGGCTGGGGGAGGTGTGTGTCGGTTAATTACACCTCGTCACATGCTCTTTCTCCCACATATATAAACCATGTATTAATACTATAGTTCTTACAGGCATCTTCAGCGGCAACAGGCGAACGAGAGGAAGCGGATAAACGATGAGAGAGAAAGAGAGAGAGTATATGTAGGCTGCGGGGGAGGGGGGCGAACCGCGACTACTACCGGGCAGCGGCGCTTGGGCTATCCAGCAGAGCTGACGACAAGATCTTGTGAGTGCGTGCGAACCTGACCGGTGTAACGGTTATGGTGCAAGAGGACAGCGCAGAGATCGTGATTGTGCGAAGCGGCAGCGTCTACAGCTTGTGGGTGACAAGTACTAGCTTCGCCGAGGATAGGGTAACCTAACTGACAACTTCCTCGAGAGCGAGCGTGACCCGACGCCGAGGAGTAAATATGAGTGTTATTTCCCCATCGCTGCTCTCCTATCTGTTTCTCCCACGTTCAGTCAGGATCTTCCTGCTCCATTACGAGCCTGCGAAAGCGCACATGCAGCGTGCATCTGCACACCCATCCGATTTTCTGAATATACTATTATTTTATATATACGTCATATGTTATCTCTGACACTTTCTTCTTCCCACGTTATCCTCATGCTCCCATCATATTAATATATCGCGGGTATTTATCCGAGGTAAAAACCCCGTTATAGCTTTTACACACTATTTTTTACATTTTGTAATTTTCACTGTGCCAGTCCTCGATAAAATGTATAATACGCAGCATATAATTTTTAGGATTGTTATTTTCCGATATCAGTAGATCAGAATCTACTTCATACATAAGAATCTATTCTCCATTTCTGACAATCACTTTTAATTTTCCAAGATTCATTAAAATTTATCCTTTCGCTGAGACTCTATACTTTTGTATTTTTTTCGATTGAGAACTACTCAAGGTTTAGTAGTAATCTTTGAAACAGAATCAAAACTGTAGCTATTACACTATTCTTGTCATGCGTCATAACTATCAATGCATAAAGGAATTGACGTCGTTTCTTGATAGTAAGCGGTGTTACGAAACTTAAAAATCGAAAAAGTCTTGCGTGATAAATTCGATACATCGCTTTCCCCTGTCATATAAGAATCGAAAGAAACTCGTGACCCTTGCCCACCCGAAAAATTCTTACGTAATTAATAGACGGCCCCTTTGGACGTTTCGTGTCCGTCAACATTTTTTCGACGTGGGTTAACCTCTAGCTAAAGTCGCTCTATTACCGCTCTATCAAGTGTTGAAAGTAGAACCCTATAGAAAATAACCAACTTACTCCAATGGCTGCTCTCGAAGCACGTTGAGTCATTTTCCTCCATGTCAGTTTAACACAAATTGAAAAAGAGTTAAACGATTCTAAAAAAATGTCTACAAAATTTTTGGGAAATTGTATTCAACCAATTGTCCATTCGGCGAATTGTATTAGCCTAATTGTCTATTCAGCATATTGCTCATTCGGCGAATTATATTAGCATAATTGTCTATTTGGCATATTGCCCATTCGGCTAATTATTTTTGGCGAATTGTCTTCTTAGGTAAATTTCTATTTGACGCATTGTCTTCTTTGGAGAATTGTTTTCAGCAAATTGTCTTCTTCTACAAATTGTTTTCAACAAACTGTCCGTTCACGAGTTATTCAGATGTCTCGATATTTGCTCGTCACCGTGTATATATGGGTGTGTATATATTGAGTGTGGAGTTATGTTAGATTACCAATAGTATTGTAGACATATAAAATAGGGGAGAGTTGCACAGGATGGGATAGCACCCAGGATAGGACACTTCCCGGTTCAATACTTTCGAAGTAGGATATGCGACGGCAATTTGGGTTTCTGAACTTCACTATGATACAAGCCTATTATATACAGAGCGCGCTTAAAAAGCATGTTAACTCTGAAATCGCGTAAAGTACGGCTACTTTACCCAATTACTTCTCGGTTTTAATTTTGTATTATAAAGTTTTAAAAAATAGGAATATACATTTCTTGTAGAAGAATATGTTGGCTTATTTCTTAAAAGTTGTCAACAGACAATGAAAAGTGAGAAATAATTAAGTAAAGTAGCCGTCCTTTATGCGTTTTCTGAGTTAACATAGATTTGGAGCGAGCTCTGAGTTAACCTCTTCTTCGAACTCGCTTCAAGTTCACAGATTCTTCTGTTTAGCCGTCAATATGTTCAATCAAAAATAAACGTTGTATGGCACTAATTTTGGAGATTCGTTAAACAACAATATAAACAATAAATGAGTCATTCCAAACAAATTTTAAAAATTCATGTGCACCCGAGTTTTTGTTACTTGCCACCGATTTTTTATATTAAAGTACCTTTAAAAAGAAGTTTTTAAAAAATATTTCAGCCCCTGAGGACCCCTGTGTGACCTAGTAGTGTTATAAATTTTCAAACCTGGCCAAAAAGCGGCTATTTTCAAAATATTCTAGAGAGCTTCAATTGATATCAATTTGAACGCACCAAAAAAGGATTTCTTCATCTTTTTACAAACTTTAAGGAAATTTTTTTTTCAAAATTTTCGTCTCGAAAAGACCTTTAATTCCTTCTTCGGTACGTTCAAACTCGTTTCGTATAACCAAAGTTACAGCCTCTGGAAGATAGGGATTTAATCGGAAATCGTCAAGTTGGCACCCCTGTACCTTTGTTCTATTGGAATATTTTGAGCTTTAACTTTCAGGAAACGTAGTTCAAACATCCTAGAAAACAATGCACTTGGTTTTTTTCCCTTTTAAAAATATAGCATAACTGTGGGTTTCTTTTATGTTGCTTTTTCCACCTAAAGTAAACGGCGTACTATTAGAGTCTGATGATTTTTATACGAGGTATTATACATTAAGAATAATTCTATGTATTTTTAAAAGAAAGCTATCATTCATACCTTTAATTTGAGTGTTTAGAGTATTTTTTAGGCTATTTGCATGAAAAGTTATGCTCGATTCAAAATTCAGCAATTTCGGAGCGCAAGTTGCTGGCAACTTATGGTCTTCCATTTTGTCACCTAGGTTTTTTCGTCTACTAGGAACAATGTACTGGGTCATAGAGGGGACTTTAGGGGTTGAAAATTTCTTTGAGAGCTTCTTCTCATGATTACTTTCATATAAAAAAGCGGCGGCAAATAATGGAGACTCAAGTGCGTATATCTACAAGTATAGTTTTATTTTATTATCATATGTCGCCGACTTTGGGACAAAGAGTGTCGCTCAGGATGGGACACTCTTAAATTTGTATTTTTTACCTTATCCTGCTCTACCGTCATATGAGGAAAATAATAAGTCCAACGATAACAACCCGTAGGGTTTGTGTAACCATATTTCGACTTCATCAATGTATCGACTTCGCAAAGGTTTGCACATACTTGCACTGTTTTACGACAATTTATGGTTTAAACATTGTAAAAAAGTATCACTTAAGGGGGCAGGCCTGGGATAAACACAAAAATAAATTTCTTTTTACGAGTCCAGGAAACTTTTTATGTTCAAAAGCAATCGTTCTGCAAATTTTTATACAATAAATACTTACTATTATCCTAAATTTCGCAGTTGTAAAATCTTAAGAACTTGATCCAGCACGTCACAATAAATCATTATTTTCAATACCATTTTTATTAAAGGAACTATGTTCCTCGCCCGATTCTAGGTGACACGGAGAACAATTTTTTTTTTCGACGATTATTCAACTGCTTTTGACATGTACTAAAAATTAAGCAAAGCACTTTTTCGTTGAATGTTTTTTCTTGATCCGGAGATTCAATGAATAACAGTATAATAAAAGTAATAATAAAAATCCATCAAGAAATCGGTTGGGACTCCGTCTCTATAATAATAAAAAAAATTAACATAAAAGTACTTTGCTTAGTTTTTAGCACATGTCAACAGAAGTCGAATAATTAAAAAGAAACATTTTGGTTATTGTACGGTAAAATTTCAGATATTACTAAGTTTATATAGCATCGAAATTTTCAGACTGATTGCTTTTAAACATAGAAAAATTTTCCTGGACTCGTAAAAAACTTTTTTTTAGGTTCAACCCAGACCTGCTCTCTTAAATGTAGTATAATAATATTGTTATATAAACAAAATTAGAATAACAAATGTAATACAAAATGTAACTGTAATCTACAGATTCATTTATTTTGTTGTTTTTTTAAATAATGGGTACTTGTTCGAATTTAATAAAATTTTATTGAAAACTTAATTACCAAAATATGATTAATTGCAGATTGCATTCAAATAATCAGAAAAATCGCGCATTATATTAATGAATAGAATATATGACAAAAAAGTTATATGTTATGTGGTTTATTTTTATATAATTATTATAAAATATAATATTCTTATGAAATTCGAGCAATAACTAACAGTAAAACGTATTTAGAGCAATTATAATAAACATAAACGAAAGTGTCCATCCTGGAAGATGGTATCCCAAAGTAGGCGGTACTTGTACCTGTCTTGTATGTTAAATTTCTATTATCGAAATCTACTTATTATATTAAAGTTATACACAACTTATTATACACAATTTCAAATTCTCCGTTTCTCCGGTTCTCCGGTTCTCCGGTTATCTAATACATTAATATTTTTTTTATGTATAACTTTTTTAGGCAGTTTCTTTTTTATACTTTTAACCTTCTGAGCAGCACTGCTCCGTAGACGATGTCTCGTCATCCTGGAGGCCACCCTGACCACTTGGAAATCGTCTACAGGAAGTGACTAATACTTTTGAAACTTGAACTGTAACACCCAGTACACTTCCCCGTAAATGATATCTCGCCAACCAGAGGTCACCCTGATCATCTAGACATCGTATACAGGAAGTGACTCATATTTTTGAATCTGCAACTATAACACTTGGTGCACTTCCTCATAGACGATCTCTCGCCAACCTGGATGTCAACCTGACCACCTGGGCACTCAGTGCACTTCCCTATAGACGTTGTTTCGAGAACCTGGAGGTCTCATTCAGTACCTGGACATCCTCTACAGGAAATGACTCATATTTTTTAATCGGAAATTATAACATCCAGTGCACTTTCTCGTAGACAATGTCTCGCCAACCTGGAGGTCACCCTGACCACCTGGACATCGTCTACAGATAGTGACTAATATTTTTGAATCTGCAACTACAACATCGACTAGTTTGGCGTGGTAGATGCTATAAGAGACCGCGCACAAGCCGTCTGGGAGATAAAACTCTTTGGAGCTCTTTTTTTTACCATTCTCGGTGTTCCGTATACGGTTTTTGAAGTATATCTTAACGCATTCGCAAATGCGTTACATTATCCCCTTTAATCACACTTGTCAGCTGCACGTCAATACTGCTGCACTCGCGAGTGCATTATTTCATCCTCCGTAATTGCACTTGTCGGTTGCACATCTGCTGCGATCCTGACGCACTCGTCTGCCGCAATCGTCGCATGCAATTCGAGTGTAATTCTGTTGCACTCGCGAGTGCGTTATTTCATCCCCCTTACTCACACTTGTCGGTTGCACGTCTGCTGCAATCGTGCCGCACTCGTCTGCCGCAATCGTCGTACGCAATTCGGCTGCAATTCGGCTGCACTCGCGAGTGCATTATTTCATCCCCCTTAGTCGCACTTGTCGGCTGCAGTTCTGTTGCAATCCTGCCGCACTCATCTGCTACAATTGTCGTGCAGCAGAAACGTAGTCGAAGTGTGAAGCAGTTCGTGCACTTTCGGCGCAATCACCAGTGCGTTAGACTGTGTTACCAGGGTCACACTGCTGTTAACGTATTTTCTCTTTTTGATTTTATTTTACAGCGCTGCATTTGTTACAATGCTGCGACCCTATTTTCTCTATTTTCTTTTATTTTACAGCGCTGCATTCTTCAGAATGCTGCTGCCGTATTTTCTCTTTCTTTATTTTTTTTACAACACTGCATTCGTTACAATGCTGCCGTTTGTTCTCCATTTTTTTTATTGTTTTACAGCGCTGCATTCGTGACATTGCTGCTGTCCTATTTTATCTTTTCTTTCAGCGTTGCATTCGTTATAATGCTGCTGCCGTATTTTATCTTTCTACTTACGTAATCGTTTGACATAGAAAAATCTTTTTCCAGTTGTTGATTATTTATTAAAAAATAATCAATAAAGGGTTTTTTACAATGTAAAGATATTATCATACTGTATTTTTATGATTTTTTTTCATAACATTCGTCTATATAATTTTAAAGATATGAGCTTTTTCAAAAATACATGTTTTTTTAGCAACAAAGTAAGTACTGTACCTGTACAAAACACGTCTATCCAATTACAAATTTTTTCACTAATATTTATATTATTATACTTTTGTTACATAAATTTTGTATGATTTTAATTTCTCGATTTTATACTTAAAAAATATGAAAAATTGATTGATTATTTATTATGGTCTATTATTTATAGGTTTACTCAAAATAAATTAATTAATTAAATTTTAACAACGTTTAATACTTAAAATACTCAGTCTTATAAGTATAAATGTGACTAACAATTTTTTAAAAGTGTCGATTTAAACTTAATTAGAATTTCAAATTCTATCTATTGTATTTACGAACTGTTTTTATTTGAAATACATGTATTTAAATATTTTTTACCATCGCATTACAATCGCATCGCAAATTAGTATACATTGCTAATTTCTGAATAATAATCTAAGTATAACTTTTTTATACTGTTTCCTAGTAATAAAATCTATCAAGAGACTTGTAAAGTTAAATTTGATTATCAAACAAAGATTTTATACACAAAAAACCTAAAGTGTCTCATACTGGACAACTCTCCCCTATACATCAATTAGTTGAGAGGAAATAAATTAAACAAACGTTCAAATGAGCATCTGTCTTAGATATAGCAGCGCCGATTGAAAATAGTGATTTATTGTGACGTGTAGGATCAACATTTTTAGATTTTACAACGGGAAAATTTAAGATATTGTTGTGTTTTGACAGCATACAAATTTTCAAAATAATTGCTTTTAAACATAAAATTTTTTCAAATTCGATATTCTTTAAATGTTATTTTATATATATTTCATCAACGTTACAAATAATATACCGAAAATCAGGGTGACTTTTCCGCTGGAATGTCTTTGAGCCAAACTCAAAAAACAGAATCTATTCATTATATCTCAAAATCTATACGGTGAGTTAAAATCTTTGACGAATCAATTTAAATATTAGGCTCTTACATCATTATAGAAAGAAACAGGAAAATTTTAATTTGTATCTATTTTTAATTTTCAGCTGTTTTAGTAAATATATATTTTAAATATTTCTTAAACCTTGAAAACGTCATCTTTCCAACACTTGTGTAATCTTTTTGCTGCTCCAACAGTTTATCTCATTTATCACTCATTTTTTTGGGTTTGTAATATGTTGAGTGACAGTTCAAATAATTTGTTGTATTAAACACGGCATGCCAGACGATTAAATTGAAAACAAATTGATTTTGTCGCCAATTCGGGGTGACTTTGAGTCACGCAGATTTATCGATTGCTTTAACTTTTTAAAGGTGAGTACACTTTTTATAAAGTAGCTTTTGATCTTAAATAAGTTGATTAAATCAGTTACTAATCGTTGTAATGGCATATCCTGGCAAGTACCATATATAGTAGACTACAGAGAAAGCCATTAACAGAGCTTTTTTTATTGATTTTTTTAACGTTATAATGTATTACTTAAAGTATTGAATAACATTTTGACGTGATACTTAAATAAATTAAATAAAGATATACGTTTATTTATGTTTCTTTTTGATCGATAACTTAATTTGAATATTTAAATCCTAAGGCGCACTTTGAGACTTTAATTCTATCATTTATATATCTTCAATAAAACCTGCCAAAAAATTTGTATTACTTTAATATTATTTTCAAAAGTGATTATTTTATCATAAAACGTCCTAAATATTATCCATTTAGCTTCAAATTTCTATAATAAAATATTAAATTTTTAAATATTTATAATTAATATTTATATATGAATATTTAAATATTTATTTTAATTGATATTTAATATTTTTATCACCAGTCGACACTTTTCCATTTGTGTATATATATATATATATATATATATATATATATATATATATATATATATATATATATATATATATATATATATATATATATATCTCCGTATATAACAACATTGTTTAATTTAAATTCAACCAAACTACACATAACGTTTGTTATTATTACGTATGATAATGTTCATCGTGAATAAGATGTAATATGAAATTGTCAGTAATTGATATTAAAGAACAGAAAATGTATTAAACTAAGGCGTTGGGGGGGGGGGGGGGGGGGGCTACAAACGAACATCAGGGTGACTTTGCTCACCATATCATTTTATTTTTACTGCAAAGCACACTTGTGGAAAAAAACAGTTCTATGTTATCAATATTTTTTACAGACTAAGATCGAAATGTTACAATATTTATTTCCCCCAACAAACATAAGTGGATAGTAATGGTATGTACAAGTCCCATAGTGGCTCAAAATAACCCGGTTAATAGTATTTAAAAAAATATTTGAAAATAATTTTTTCGACAAGATTAGTAAAAGATATTTTAAAAGTCTGTAAGAAACGATATTAAAAGTAACATTTTTACACAATATTATAAAAATATTTTATAAATATTTCATACGAAATATATTTTTGATATGCATTCAATATTTTTTTCGTAATGTTTTAGCTAGGTCTATAAAAACAAACACATAATAAATATTATTACCAAAAATATTTTTAGAGAACATTTTTATAACATTTTGTAAATGTTCAGGAAAAATGATTATTAAATATTTGTTTAGACTGGCTTTAACAGCACCTTTGTAAACTTCGAAGTTTTAAAGTTAGTACGAAGCTTTTAAAGTACTAGAATTAAAAATTTTTGTTACTCATCAGCTTAAAGTAGCATAGTATTGAATAAGGACTTAATTTGTTGTTTTTGGTGCAGAGAGTGTGCTACATTTTGCTTTCTCAAAGAGAAATCTTTAATACGAAGAAATTTTCGGATAAGAAATTTTGATAAATCTCGATGTGTTTGAGGTTCATGAGACAGAAAATATGTTTATGCCCATCTGAACGAAATTGGCCACTTTTTTCCCTGAAAAGCGAGACCAAAATTACACTTTTTGCTCGCAAAAATGATTAGCGGGAAAAAAGTTACTTTTCTCCCGCATTTGCTAGAAAATAGTCAAAATTCCTTTATTTCATCAAGTTCTACCAATAACCCTGATTTTCGATTGTCCTTTAACAGTCCATTAGTCCCTCTTTCTAAGTCAAAAAGTGACCACAGGTGAGATGGGGATAAAGTATGGGAATTTCGTTGCCTTCTTGTTGCGTTGTTCTTGTGATATTCGCCTCGTCTTTTCTTGATAGGAAGTTTTTAGAAGTCGGCCTTGTGTCTCTGCGGCTCCTCCTCTTCTTTTTTCGGAATTGGGACTTTTGATGTTCGTGGTTTACTTTTGTATTAACAGTTAGTGGAGTTCGTCTTGTGCACCCCTTAAAGATCGGTTCGATAGATAGTCTCTGTGAACAGTGCTTGTAGTAGGAGTGAATCTTCTTCCTTAGTCGCTCTCTCGTGGCGTCTCGGTAGTACCTCTGTTGTGTTGCTGTACCTCGCATTATATCTAGTTCTACAATGATTTTTTTTTCAAATGACAAAATCCGTTACGTGGGAATTGCGTTCCCTTAAATTAATAAATACGAAAAAGTAGCCTTGTTTACATACTTATCACTTAATTATGTTAACCTTTATGTGTATAGTGTAAGTTGTTTAAATTGTTCACATGCATATGTCATATATTCATTTAATTTACTTGTTCGAATTTTTACAAGGTTGTTTATAGTTCGGTATGATTAATAAGGGAATATCACTCGGTTACCTATGGCTAAATTAACGAAAATTTGTTTCTATATAATCAATTACATGATTTCAATTTGTTTACTATCTTTCATCACTCTTATTTAAATATTAATACATATTTGTATTTTTGCATAACCAATGAAACTGTTAAAAAATTAACAATAGCAATATTGCTGGAATACCTTATTACAACTTCATTCGTACATTACATATTTTATTATGCATTCGAGGTGTTATAATAGTTTGTCAAAGTTCCTTGAGATACAAAATTTTATAACTAAGATTATTATAACTTATTTATTATTTAACGAGATATTATAGTTATTTTTTGCTTCTGTGGGACGGTCATTGGTCGTAAAATGGACCCTTTTGTATGTGCGTGGAAATGGTCAAAATTGGCATTACTCGATGTGTTAAAAAAATTACTTAATAATCTTCAACGTTTAAAATTTACATTTATTATCAGTACAAAAAGGCTTTCATTGCACCGATTACATTGATAGCTATAATTCTACTATAATATACTATGACATAATAGAATGCTATAAGGACTGTACGTATTCTATAACTTTGTTCGTACCTTACATACAAAATTTTTGTGAATATAAATCGATATACTAATATATTTCATCCGCAGAATTTCTTTCAATCGTTTGTACGGTAGTAGTGATTGCCAATCACAATAATCGATTACGTTTACTTAGAGTATATCTTTGCATTTGTTTTGGTTTTCAATTATTGACTAGATATTTTGCATTGCAAAGTGCTAGTGGTATTTTAATACAACTGACACTTTCGACTGTTATACTACTTTATATTGACTGATATATATCTGCAAAATTGACTCATTTGTTATGTTGCTATGAGACGGTTATTCTAAACATTATAATACCTAATTAAAATAATACCTAACATATGAATTTGTTTTTATTTATTTTTTTTAATTGGTTATATCATTAACCAAATGACTTAAGTCATAAACATGTTATAAAAGATGTTGATTTGAAGTTATAAAGTGAAATTAACATTTACAAATTTATTAATTTTCTATTTATTTCTACATACACAAAAATAAATTGATTTTGATGATCATATATATATATTAATTATTGTTTTTTTTACATATTCATAACACTACCTATTTTGCTTACATAAGTTATTTCGTTTGTATTTTCTCATTTTGTATTTTTATATGATCACGCATAAGGTTATCTACTGAATAGAGTTAGGTAAGATTAAATTTTCTTTATTTGTTTTCGAGATTCTTTTATCCATTTGTAAAAATGCTGAATAAAATTTTCAGTCATTCTCTTTCGCTTTGAGTTTGTGATGCTTAAATTATTAACAATTTTCCTTTATTTTAAAATTTTATGGTAAAAAGAACCTCGTATTTTGCTATTACTGTTGGTCTAGTATCTGAAACAAATGTTTACATATTATAATTAGTTAAATAAATTTTGTGATAAACTGCTTGTTTCTGAAGGTCCCGTGTAGATTTTATCTGAAATCAGTGAATTGTATATTGTTATTTGATCATATTATTTTGGTTGAATGTGTGAAAAGCGTAGGCGGTTCATATAGATTACCTTTGTTTTATTCTCTTTCAACTGTATTTTTACATTTTCATTTTCCCAAATATATAACACTAAATAAGGACCAGTATACGGATCATCGAATTGATGCGGCTTGGGTCCTTTTTGCAACCAAACGTAATCACCTACTTTGATTTCTACGTGATTAGCCTTTAAATCGTAATATCGTTTCGCTCTCTCCTTAGCTAGGGATTCTTTCGGTAGCTATTTCACGTAAGGCGCTCAGGCGTGAGATAAGATCTTGCATGTAGTCGGCGTACGCAGGTAAAAGGTCGTCGGCGGCGGGAGGATCGCTTGACGGTAGTTGTGCTAGACGCCCAAACACGAGCTCGTAAGGTGTGAAAATAGTCGACTCATTTCGCCCGGAATTGTGGTTAAGCATTGCTAATTCGAGCCATTCGTCCCATTCGGCTTCGTTAGAAATAAACATCTTGAGAAATTCACTTAACGGCGCGTGCGTTCGCTCGAGAGATACGTTCGACTGCGGATGAAATGCGGTAGTTTTTATTTGCTTGATTTTGAATCTCTTGGCTACGCGCGTCATTAATTTACTTAGAAAAGTTGTCCCTTGATCCGTTAATATAGCTTGAGGAGCACCGAAAATACAAATTAACCTTTTTATAAATGCATCAGCTACTGAGATGGCTGTCTGGTGCGGAAGGGGAACAAAAATTATGAATTTCGAAAATTGATCTTGCATGCTAAGTATGTATTCATTACCCATTTTAGTTTTTGGCAATGGTCCGACTATATCAAGAGCTACTTTAGCAAACGGTATTGCTGGATAATCAGTAATAATTAAATTTTGCTTGGTTTTGACTCTAACTAATTTTCCTGCTTAAGATTTTCCCAATTATATTTATGTCTAATTCTATTGTAGGTTTTATTGACGCCTTTGTGTCCACCAATCGTAGAACAATGCATTTCTTCGATAATTTTTGCACGTGCAGACAAGGGTGTTGTATATGGCCAAGGCATATAATAATTTTGATGTTTGTTGAATATAATTCTTGTTTAATACTGTTTAATATTAAATTGAATTCAATGTTTTCAATATTTTTACCTTTTGCTACGCTAAAAGTATTAATATCCTTCTCAATTAAGATAAAACTCAATTTATTAAGTAAAATTTGTAAAATATTCATGATATTTACTAAACTTTCTTACTAAGCAATTAAATTATCAGGACGTGGTAGTTTGTTGGTTTCATATAATTGCCTTGCTCCTTCATCAAGTGGTTGGCCTATGGAATTGACGAAATATAAATAATTGTCTTTTCGCATAAATAATTTTTCTCTGCAATGAATGATATTTCTACTAGGGAGTTCGTTTGTGTGTGAGTCAATATGTGTGACCTCCGAATTGAGTAGTTCATTATACTCGCTTGAATTTTCATTTAGGAGAGTAGTTACATTAAGATCTATATCAAATTCCGAAGTGTTATCGGCAGCTGTAGTGACCGGACTGCGTGCGCGACTTTCCTGCTTTTCTTCAGGGTGCGTGCTTTCACCGTCCCCCCTTGAAAATTTCCGCGCGGCACGGCTGCGAGTGAGGCCGTTTCTACTATCTCTATAGCTTCAGTGGCCGTGTCATGTGTCACCGGCCTCTCTTCGTCAAACATTTTACGACCTCCGGCTGTTCTCTTGCGCGGTGCGTGGGCTTGGATGGCTGCCGCGTACCGTGTGCTTGGCTATCTGCCTGCACGTAAGCGCGTCATCATGCCGGATGGATCGGCGGCGTTTGGTCTTGCCTGCCTTTCCGATGCTTAATTATTCATTTCTGTGTCTAGTTCACTCTGGTTGTTAACTTGCTCATGCTCACTTGCTAAAAAATTGCTATTCGTGGTATCGTTAATAATCAATATTTGTGATTCTACTGGATTTCGTGAAAGTGCATCGGCATTATTTTTTATTATGCCGGGTTTATATTCAATTTCGAAGGTGTAATCTGCCAATTTTAATCTCCATCTCGTTACTCTAGAGCTTGGATCTTTGTGCGAATTTGGCCAGACTAATGGTCTATGGTCTGTAATAAGAGTGAATTTTCTGTCATATAAGTATTGTCTGAATTGAGTTATACAAAATACTATAGCTAGAGCTTCCTTCGAAAAAGTGCAATAATTTACTTCAGCTGGGGTGAGGCCTCATGATACAAAAGCTATGGGAAGCGCTGGCATCGGTCGTAACAGTAAATTCTTTATCAAAATAAGGATGTATTAAGATTGCCGGTTCACATAATAGATCTCTCAAATTTTCGAAAGCTTCCTGAGAATTTTTCTCCCAGATAAATGGTTGATTTTTCTTTAGTAGAAGGTATAAGGGTCTGGCTATTTTTGCAAAACCAGGTATAAAACGTCTATAGTAATTGGCGAGTCCCAGGAATTGTTTAATATTTTTTGCTGTTTTGGGCATTGGACATTTTTTTACTGCTTCTATTTTTTTTGGATCGGGCTTTAAGTCATTACTACTTATAATGTGCCCTGCTTATTAGGGGCCTGCGGCGGCTCAGTCGGTAGAGTGTCGGATTCCCACGCCGGCGTCCCGGGTTCGAATCCTAGTCTTTGCCGATTGATACAAGCACCTCTGTAAAAATTACATGTGCTTTGTTTACAAACAAACCGCAGACCCCCGTCGTCGATTAGCACCACATAAGAGCATAAACATGGCGACGTTAATTAAAAAAAAAAAAAAAAAAGTCATTACTTCTTGTAATATGCCCAAGGTAATTAATTTCTTCCTTTAAAAATTCGCATTTGTCAGGTTGCAATGTCAGGTTAGCTTCTATTAATCTTTTTAATAGCTCAGCTACTATTTTCCAATGTTCCTCGATAGTTTCAGAAAAAATACAAATATCATCAAAAAATCCTACTACACCTTTTATGCCTGCGATTAGCGCCGTGATAAGAGGGAGAAAAACCGATGCACTTGTTTTTAGTACAAACGGGCTCCTGCGGAAATGAAAAGCGCCTAAATTATAATGGAGGGCTGTTTTGTATCTATCTTCTTTTTTTATAAAAATGTGGTGGTAACCGGAAGCTAAATCGAATACCGAAAAATATTTCGCGCGCCCCAATTTGTCTAAAATATCAGTTATATTGGGTACCGGATGATTGTAATCAGGTATAATTGCATTAAGCTTTCTGAAATCTACCACCATTCTATAACGTTTATTGCCTTTTGAATCGGGGTTTTTATCAACGCAAAATACTGGTGCTGAGTAAGAGCTGATCGAGGGTTCGATTATATCGTTGTCTAGTAATTATTGTACTTGCTTATTTATTTCCTCATTTAATACAGGAAGGTGGCGGAATTGTTTTATACGAATGGGTACATTACTATTAAGGGGGATTTCGTGCTCAAGCACAGTTGTTGCCAGCAACTTACCTCCCGTTAGATAAAATCTATCTGCATATTGGTCTATTAACCGCTCTACCGAAGCTCTTTGTTTGCCGGACAGATGGTCGAGGCGCAAGAGTGCTTTTACCTTGTGTGCTCTGCTGTCGTTACCCTTCGCATTCTTATCGGAAATGGTCATTATCTTACTTTTCTTAATTTCATTTGCATTTTTTCTGATTCTCTTTCCTTTTGTGTGACTTTTGGCTGCGTTAATTGTATTGCTTAAAAGCAAAAATGAGTAATCGCAGCCGTTTATTTTTAGACCTTGCGTGTACTGTATACATAACTAGTTTTTTCAGCTGCATAATTAATTTGTGGATTTCATTAACTTTCTCATATTTTAGCATATTTAGTATTACTAGTATATGCTTACAAAAGATCTGAATATTTTCGAATTGTTCGGGTAAGAATTTGTTTATTTGTTGACTTTCTTCAATAACTTTCAATAAGTAATTCAATTTTTCTAAAAGTTCGTTTTCAAGCTCTCTTTTATCGCAATTTTTAATTAGATCATACGCAAGTTTATTTTCTTCCAAAAATACGTTGTCATTTATTTCTGAATTCGATTTTTTGTTTGCTTCTAACAGTGATGATGTCACAGCTTTTTGAAGCGATTTTTTATTGGTTTCTAACAGCGCTGTTTTTGTTTTTCTGAAACAAGATGTAAAAATATTATTTTATGCTCTTTTATTTTCTAATTTCGGAGTGCGGATTTTGGTAGATTTTTGCGGTAGTTTGCTAGGAATGGCCTGTCCCTGCTTCTGCCACGATTTCGGTTCTCGAATTTCGGTTTTAGAAGTAAAATTTTCGTTTTTCGGATATCGGATATCGGATTTCGGATTTCGTATTGGAAGTGATTAGCGTATACGATTTTTGATTTTGCGAATTTCGATGTTCTAAGCTTGAATTTGGCAAATGTTCGGGTTTTGATTACACACGCTGTTCTGCGTTTTCGGCAAAAGTAGCGGTTAAAAAGTTATGTACTTTTTTATTTTTAATTGACGGTAATTTTAGAGGCAATTTATAATTATCAATTATAAAATATTGTTCTCTATAATTGATGTCTGCATCATAATTAATAAATATTTCACTGCCAAACAGACCGTCTTCCTCAATAGGAAAATCACCTGGTACTAAGTGAAAGTAAAATGTTAAATCATGAAATTGCATTGGAATTTTGCCATAAGTATTTATGCTACTTTTTGTTATACCGGTTAGTTCTAAAATTTCGTTAGCATCGACTCGAACATTACGCGGTTTTTTTGAAATTTTCAAAAGTGCTGGTCCAGCGCCGGTGGTAAGCATTAATGATAACGGTTGCGGGCAGCAATTTGTTTTTAGCATAATAGTTGGTGAACAATTATTAATGCTTAGTAGAACAATCTTTTTTATTAATTGTATTGTTGATTGTTTCTCGTATAATTTTGACGCTGGGGTTGTGGGATTTCCCTGGTAGCGTCGTTCTCCGGAAACCCGTTTTCGTTTCCCTGAGGCATTTCTCGCATTTTGTTATTATATGCAAGTTTTCTACATTCGCTCTTCCAATGACCGGTCTTTTTGCAATAATTACATGCTTTAGTGATATCATTTTGAGCTTGATTTGTCTGATGTAAATTGGTAGCGGGAACATAGTTGGAGTATTGATTTTTATTTTCGGGTGTTTTCCATGATTGCGTGACACGTTGCGGCCGCCCTTGCGAGTTAGAAGGTATTGATTTTTCACGATCGGGCGTGGCCCAGGTGCTTTTTTGGGGAGTGGCCGGCGTTTTCGGAGCGTCGGTGCCATTGGTACGGTACCGACAATTAGGCGCTGTGTGGCCCAATTTCTGACATATTTGACACGCTTCTACCCGTTTGCTATCGACTAAATAACTATGTGCCGATTCTTTTTCGTTAATTTTTGGTTGTGTAGGAGGCTGTGGTATTTTCATTTGTTCATCTGTGTTTTGGCATGCATAATCGCGCTCTATGTCGATTGCTTGGTCGATCGCGGCGTCTAGAGATTCGTGTTTGCTCATTCGTCCTTTTATGACCCAATGCAAACCGCGAAGCGAATATGCTACACTATCATATTCTAATTCGGATTTAAGATCTGGTCGGTGCCTCTTTTCACGCAACGCGGCCTCGTATGCTTCTTGTGCGGCAGATTATAATCTATTCGAAAATGAAATGACGCTTTCGTCGTATCTTTGTTTCATTACTGCTAATTCTCCCAGTAATTCGTGAAAACGTTCTGCGGACCCGTATGTGCGATCAAAATACATTATAATCTCCTCCATATTAAGAAAAATTCTTTTTTTTGCACTTTTTAATGCTTGTCCGGACAAGCGCATTTTTATCAATCTTGATAAATCAGGCTCGTTACACGGTGGTATCATACTTCGCGTTTCTCTACATCCGTCCAAAAAAATTCTAAGTGGGATATTATAACCGTTAAATTTTGGAATCATTTCGACTGCGTCTTTAATTGATAGATTGCGAACCGGGGTGAGAGTGTTGTTTTGAAAAGCTTGTAAAGTATTGTACGGTTGACTACGATAATTATTTGTTTGATTTGTATGATACGGTGTGCTACGTATATTTGGAGTAGCAAAAAGTGGAGATGTTTTTGTAACGTCAATTTTTTGGGTGTGGTCATTTTTTTGTAGTAGAAATTTAGAATCTGTTTTAGGTGGGTTTGTCGTATTTGTTGAGATAATAGTAGATTGATAGGCAGTTGCTTCCGTCATTTCGGCCACGATGGGCAGGAAGGAGCGATATGTTTGACCAAAATGACGATAAAATCGGGTTGCGGGGCGGTATTCGGGCATGAATGTACATCTCAAATCCGTTCGAATCGAAATCCGATCGGCTCCTGTTTTCGAGATATCATCAATTTACGTATTTTAGCTAAATTATTGATGTAAGCGAATGCATGGAACTTCATTATATAATCAAGGAGGATATACAAAATATGTAGATATCATGTATATTATATATAAGTAATATATATTGTGTATATACATGTAGACTTGGTTATCAAATAAACGGAATGATGAATATATATATTAGTGCACAGAAAATTTTTGAAAATTTGAGAAAGGAACAAAAGCAAATCTATTCAGGATCCTACTTATATTACAAAACTAAAAAAGGCTGTCGTTCAATTTTATTCAGGAAATATATAAAGAAATATGATTTTTTTTGTTGATAATAACTTTCTGAACAAAATTACAAGTTGTGGAAAAGTACGCATTATCAATATAATACACTTACACATCCAATGCACCATCCTAAATATGACTTCTTATTTAAATTATATATTTATATATAATTTAAATAAGAATATATATATATATATATATATATATATATAATATACATGTATAAATATATAATTTAAATAAGAAGTCATATTTAGGATGGTGCATTGGATGTGTAAGTGTATTATATTGATAATGCGTACTTTTCCACAACTCGTAATTTTGTTCAGAAAGTTATTATCAACGAACAAAATCATATTTCTTTATATATTTCCTGAAGAAAATTGAACGACAGCCTTTTTTAGTTTTGTAATATAAGTAGGATCCTGAATAGAGTTGCTTTTGTTCCTTTCTCAAAGTTTCAAAAATTTTCTGTGCACTGATTCGCCAACCTGCTCAGACCATAATCCTAGCCCATCATCATTGTCCAAATATGCAAGGCAGTCTTTTAAGTGCTTGAGAAGTACATGGATTTTTAACGATTCAGAGACTCCAGTGCTCTTAAAAGCTTCCGACAATGCAATCAAATTTTGATCCAAATCAACTCCAGAATTCGTTGTGGAAAAACAAGACTCAACAACCTTATTCATTTCTGTAAAAGCAAAGATGAAAGGCTTTATTTGACTATTTTCAACTTCCCCAGATATATCAGGTGCTCGAAGTTTATCTACTTCCTTCAGTAGTCGTCGGCAAGCATTGCCTTCAAAAACTCTGCCCTGATAATTTTTTGAAATTAAACCCAACTTTGTTGGCCAAAGTTTAGCTTTCTCTTCTCCTAAAAGTAAAACTAGCCTATCCTAAAACAGATGATTGACAAATCCCTGCAGAATATGTAGTTCGGGGATTACACATTTTTGAATCACATAAACATCATCGTTCTCTTCAAAGAGAGGACGGTTAACTGTGCTATGACATTCCTTAGCCCTTTTTTTATCCTTGCGTAAGGATTCGAATTTTTCATAATCTTTCTTCAAATCTCCATAAGTTTTAAATTTCACAGAGTCATCATCGACCTCTTCAGAACTTGTATCTGTCTCTTTTTGTAAGTTACGTAACTCGTGTAATGTAACGGAACAATAAGGGCAAGGATAAGTTGATGATGAAGTTTGCTGACCAGTGGCCAGCAGTAAAACTTTCAAATCTGAAACGAATCTGAACGGTATATTGTTAAGTTGAGTTAATGAAACAAAAAGTTCAAGATTTTCATAAGTTTCTTTTATTAGAGGAACTACACACAGCAAAGTAAGTCTATTAACACTGGATAATTTAGCTTTATTACTAGTTCTTGCTTCATTACAATCAGTATCCGCGGCATAATCTTCTGTCAAAATTGACATACAAATTTTAAAAAAACCTTGCCCTCCGTCTGCCATTACTTTTATCTTGGGAATACCAATCTGGTTTCGCTTGTCTATGACTGAGTCGAGTAGCTCTTCAGCATCTGCCCAAGGGACAGGCCTATTCTCTTTTTTATCATTTGCAGTGTCGAACTGAAAAATATTATCCTTGTAAATGTCCTCTAACGTTTTAAATTTTTGGGATATGTTTTTCTCGTAGGATGTAGGAACGGAGTTTCTCCCTGCGCCACTCCTTAAAAAATTTGTCATTTTTTTCATTTGATTGCATGTAGAATCAGTGTTCACTTGATAATTGTCCAAACTTTCAGCAGTAAACTTCCATAAACTTCAATAAACTTCCTTACTCGGTTTTGGATTCACAGTTACTCTAACTTTGGAGCCAAAAGTATTTAAAGTTATTTTTTCATTATTTTTATCACTGCTTGACCGTTTCCGTTTTAAAATAGAACTCGCAATTTGATTTGGTTGTCGTCCAGGTAGCTGCTCTACTATTTTCATTACATTTTTACCAGCAGCACTATCAGATGTAGAAGCAGTAGCACATGCATGATATATACCTTTACCTACTTTCTGAAAGTAAGTTTTGCAAATTTCAAATGAACTCCTTGAATCCTTTATACTTTTTTCGGTTTCTCTGACCAGATTCTTTTTTGTGCCATCAAGACCGTTCGATTCATCAATACAAATGGAAACATTCAGTATGTTTCCTTTACCTTTTTTTACTTTTGATGATAATATCGTAGAGCGAGCTGTTATGCACACGTAACAATTACACTCATCAGAAGTTCTAGTTTTTTTAGGCAAAATTACATCTTCATAGTTTGGCATACTCTGTAAAGGTCTTTTTTTTTAAACATTTTTTTCTCGTTCACAAAGTGCAAGACGACAAGAGACGCAAATACTTAATGGAAACTTCGAATTAGATAGATCAAAATCTTCATTTATGTATTTTCGAATCAGTCCTTCATGAGACTTAGTTATCAAAAAATCTTGTGATCTTTTTCTTTTGAAACTTATTTTTCTACCACATGGCGCACAAATTTTCATTCTATTCTCCTCATGATTACACTTATGATCCATTTTAGAATGAATGGATTCATAATTCTTTACTGGAACTGGAAGAGAAGATGCAATATTTATCCGTTAGCCTACCACTCAAACGTGATCTCTAACACGGAAAATATCAAAACTATCCAAAGCGCAACCAAGAAGCATCCAAAATCTGATCGTCTTGTATGACAAAATCATCTCTATTATCATAGAAGAAAGCACGCAGCCACCTAGCGGTGAGAATCGAAGTTATAAATTTGTATATGGAAATTTAGTGTAACCCAAAAATTTATAATTTATGTAATATAAATTTATAACACGATAAAGTTTGGATTTAGCTATATGTTTGTGTGTGTGTGTATATATATTTGCCCCGCTTAATATGCCAGAACAACGCAAAAATCAATACATGCGTTACAAAAAATATGGTCTCGTGTGGTTGCAGTACTCGACTTCGGCTCGTACTGTAATCTCCACACTCGTCTCAATCTTCACCTCCTTGAAAATTATCTGAGGGAATATTCAGCTATCCCCGAACGTTTGGGACACTTTGCATGCATATATGTATACGTGTATATATATATATATATATATATATACACACAACATATCATAAATATATATAATATACATGATATCTACATATTTTGTGTATCCTTGTTGATTATATAAGGTAGTTCCATGCATTTTTAAGCTAGAACTCATTCGCTTCTATCAATAATTTAGCTAAAATACGTAAATTGACGATATCTCGAAAACAGGAGCCGATCGGATTTCGATTCGAACGGATTTGAAATGTACATTCATGCCCAAATACCGCCCCGCAACCCGATTTTATCGTCATTTTGGTCAAATCTATCGCTTCTTCCTGCCCACCGTGCGGCGTTTTTGTTTAAAAGCGTGTGTATTTCGTGATCAAATTTCTTAATTGACTTACTATCTCTAATATCTCTAATAGTTTCTATAATTTCTGTGCAACTAATATTGTTGTGAATTAAGTCTAGATGTATGTCTATCATTAATTCATCCTGACACGCGTCGTGCACTGTTGATATGTCAATGCTATCTTTTAAAAATTCGTAAATTTTACTTACGTCGTCCGCGCGTTCTGGAATCTGTTCGCTCGTGATTTGATATCGTTGTTGTAAAATTGCTAATAATTCTCCTAAATTTGTTTCGCGATTGTCCGCTGCAAAATTTTGGGTCAGTTGCCGTTACATATTTTTTTATAATGTCGGTGGCCTCTTCATTTCTTAATTTCTTTTCCGATTCTACGTTGGCCATGTTTGAATGTCGAAAAATAATTTGACAATAAATGACACGAAGTTAAATGGAATTAAATCGCTTTCGCCTCTGGTTTTGGTCAATACTTGCGTAATTTACCTGGGAGTCGAGGCTTTAGCAAAAGCAGGATAGCGAAGATGATATTCAATATAATACTAGTGAAAATAGGAAGTGCGAGTTTATGATAGGATTACAAAGGCTTAGCAAGGTATTTTGGAGCTTACGTTGTGTGCGTGAGTAGGCCTTGGTTCCTCGTAGTCGGGCCGGCTGAGCTGCGCTGCGCTGCGGGCGGTGTCGTACTCGAGATGGTGGCAGGAGATATGAATAGGAGCGCAGGTCCAGCGAATAAATAAGCGCGAGCAAATAAGTTTAAGAGCAGATTTATTATATTAGAGTACAAAGTTAAATATAAGGGCGTATCCCTTTTACAAGTGAGAAGTCAAATAACAAACTGGTGCGTACGTGCTTACGGCTCAAAGTTCGAATGCAGAAGGCTATATGCTGAAGGCAAAAGTGTGAGGGCAAATAGCCAGGATCCATGGGGAGCTATGCCTTTATAACCACGCGGGGGTCGCATGTTTAGCCTAAACTAGGAATTGATTATTCGTACTCGAGGAGGGGGCGACAAAGGTATAGAGTCACGGAAGGTAATTCGGGAAATATTGGGGTGGATGAGTGTGTCATCGTGGAGTATGAGGTAGACAAGGTAGGATACACGTTATATAGCGTAGGTCGATAAGTAGGATTCAGTATGATAAGATACATATAGCTTGACGACGAGAAGGTGTATGCTAGGCTATGATCTAGATGTAACAAGGGAAACATGTTACGCGCTGAAATTTTGCATACACATTAGGTACGTTTGAACTTAGATCTGATAGAAAGGGTATAGCCGGATAAGCAGGTCAAATCTGCCCCAACAGAAATTAAGCGAGGAAAAGACCATGGTTTTCTACGTTAAAAAAGAATTTTGTTCCTCAAGTTTAAATTCCTAAGGTTCTAAGTATGGTTCGTACCAGCCATTTCTTTTTTAATCTTTGTCGATTTTTTATTCCGACAGAAAAAGAACCATTTAAGGTGAAAAAATTTCTGCATGTGTATCTCATCTGTTCTTTTTTCAGTATTTAAATGTCAATGGGGCCATTTTAAAAATCAAAAGCTGAAAATTAACACGTTTTCCTGGCTCCCTAAATTCACCCTTAAATTTGGCGAAACTTTTTTATGCCACATTGTATTTAGAATATAAAAATACATTTTCTTGAATTTTTTCAGAATTTTTCGATTGGGAGAACCCGGTCAATATAGCAATAAACAATTTTAAAATTCTTTTTCTATTTTCCGAACTATTTTTGCAGCTACAAATAGCTTTTATAGCCCAAAAGGATCTTCCCTTACGAAAAAGAACCGTAAAAGAAACCTCAAAACAACTCTCAACTAAAACTCCCAACCTTGAGGGTTTTTTCGTACCCTCAATTTGAGAGTAACCCTTAATTTGAGTGTTATCTTGAGAGTAACACTCAGTGGAGAGTAACGCTCAGTTGAGAGTAACGCTCAGTTGAGAGTAACACTTTAATTAACCCTCAACTTCAATGTTCGTGTGATAGTTACACTGAAGTTCAGGGTTAATCTGAGCGTTCTCTTAAATGAGTAGCTTAATTCTCGAGATTTATACTTAAAGTATAATTGAGACTCATCTTAAGTTGATGCTAAACTCCCTGTCACCACCAAAAGCGGGGAATCACTTATTTCATTCAATTTTCAATTTTGGGAGAATATCCCTCTGGCAAGCTGTTGTTTTTTATTAGGCCAATAACGTTTCATAAAGATATTTGCTAAAAATTGAAAATTAAATAAGAAAAGTAGTTCCTCGTATTTGTCGGTGACAGGTGGCTTTAGCATCACTTTAAGGAGGGTCTTTCGCGAGAATTGGGCATATAACAAAAAATCATATGAGAGTTTATAAAGGTCCAATAATAAAACTAATGAAATGTACTCAATAATCGTCCACAAGTACATGAAAAAAAATATTTAAGAAAAATGTGATGTCACAATTGTCAACATTGTCAATTTAAAGAATATTTAATTACACCCCAATTATTTTTGTTGTTTTAATATTTTATATTTCGGGGATTATTCTTTTCTTTAAATATTTATCTACAAAGTTAACGAAAGAAATTTATAAAATAATACAATTGTGATAAAAGGAAGCAAATTGTTTATAAAATTTTTTGTAACTTAAGCATATATATATATATATATATATATATATATATATATTTGCCCCGCTTAATATGCTAGAACAACGCAAAAATCAATACATGCGTTACAAAAAATATGGTCTCGTGTGGTTGCAGTACTCGACTTCGGCTCGTACTGTAATCTCCACACTCGGTCTAAAAAAGCCCACTTTGCGCCCTAGGTACACAATATACTATTACGGGATTACTTATAAATAATTAGCTTTCTCTTATTACAGATATATTATTTTATAAATTTCATTCGTTAACTTTGTATATTAATGTTCAAAGATGTTACGTCCCGGTAGTCGTACAGAGCTAATGATTATTACTAACGAGCACTATTCAGGTACTCGACAGCCAATGCCACTCTACCTAGGACGAGCGGCAAGCAAAACGCAAACACGCCACGACAGTCCCAACATGCGGAAGGTAGAAATATAGAAGGTAGTAAAAGTTAACAGAATGGGTGAAATGGATACGTGCAGCTTACCTTTGTGTTGTTCTTCTACTTAACTCGTTATCCGCGGGCGGCAGCGCTCGGCATAGCGTGCCCCATTCTCTGCTCGTCCTCTCGTGCTGGGCTCGAATGCAGGCGATTATAGGCGCTCGCGGAAAATTTAAATAAGGTTGACGAGAAAGTATTTTAGTTGATATTAATTTATTTATCAGAACTAGAAGTTACAAGTTCATGTTCCAATCGAAAATATTGTAAGTCGAAGATACAAATTATTCTAAGTCGAAATCCCAAATGATGCTCAGTCGAAAATACAAACATTGTTTAGTCGTCGGACAGAGATACGTTCTCTAGAAAATCTCGATTGGAAAGAGCTCCTGCGCTTGGATGCTGGTCAGCTTACATAGCCTAGGTGCTGGGATTGGTGACGCAAGTACGAACCTTCTGGAAGGTTCTTAAGAAGTTGGGGGTGAAGTTTTTCATCTATGTTCGGAAGGGAATAGTCATTGTCGCTCATGCATGCGGCGATCGCGTGTTTAGCTAGAATCTTAGGTGGATGTAGCGAATAAATATGGTTGGGAGGGTGTGTATGTGGGTTTTTCCGGGAAAGCGGTGAAGTTGGTCCGCCGTTTTTTTTCTTAATGGTGGGTTGAGACCGGTCAACAATACTCCGTCGTTTCAGCTGCCGCTCCATAGCGGCGTGTGGCGGTTGGCCGTTAACAAGTGTCGATGAATTGGCGTTGGCGCCGACGGAGCATCTAGTAACTTGGTTGGCGGCTTGGTTGGTAGGTAGGCGGCACGGAGTAATATAAGGAGACCTAACTTCGTGCTTCAAAAATGGGACACGTATTCCAACAGAAATCGGCAGGTCTGCTCGTTAGAACGACCGCGACCTAACGAGTTTCAGCGCCACGCACGGTGACTGGCGAAATACGCGACTCCGAGTCGCTTCCAAAATTACGGTTCGGGTTAAAATCCACCTTAGGGAAATATTTATTTTCTTTCATTTTTGGTAGAAAACTGTTTTTATACAAAAATGTAACACTTCTGTGAATTGTATGAGTAAAAGTGATAATAGACTAAAAAATAAATAAATATATGTACTCAATAATAGTCCACACGTACATGAAAAAAAAATACATAAGAAAAATGTGATGTCACAATTGTCAATATTGTCATTTTAAAGAATATTTAGTTACACCCTAATTATTTTTGTACTAGTTTTTTTGTTACATTAATTTTAGCATGCTTTTTTGAATATTTTTAATATCGTCTAAACGTGCTTGGATTTACTTGGCGTGGTTCCTCGTATTTTCAAGTCCCGAGTAAATTTCTACTTTGCACATATATCGGTTTATTTCCTGTCGCAGTCCCGTCACAAATGTATATTTGGCTATCTGTTCGCGTTTTAAGGCTGAGTTGTTTACTTCATGAAGTTCGTTTCGCGCAAGTTAGCCAAAACTTGTCTCCTTGTGACAGCCGTTGTGCTGCCCAAAAAAGTCTTTGTTTAATGATAATTAGATCACTCACCATTCGATTTTTGTTGCGATTGTTTAGATTGAGCATATTCTTTATATACTATCGCAAAAATTTGTTACAAAATATCTAATATCCAACCTGCTACTCATGGTATAGGTTGTAAGAGTATTATTGCGTCCTACTCCGTAAACGTTGCTGCATAAGTGATTTGCTATTAATGGCGTCTAAAAACGATTAGTAATTATCTCTAGGATTTCGATTGCTAATTGATTCTAAAACTTTTCCTTTTATAGATTTGATTACAAATACATTCAATAATTTTCGTTACAATATCGATTGCAAATTGATTCTACAATTTTACTACCCGCCGTGATCATCTCTACGGCATAGAATAATACACTTGCGAAATACCTACGCATCAGTTATTAATCGATTGAATCAAAAATGCTCGCGAAAGCATTTTGTAAGACTTTGTAACTGACACAATTATGTTGACAAGTGCGTTTAAAAAAGTTATATTTATGAAAATTTGGTAAATATTATAAAATTTATGATATTCGGCAAGCGTATATATTCGGACTGCACGTCTCAAGAATGAGTTCAAATACAGTATCGGGCTCCGTCTATACAGAGTCGACAATTGGTACTTAACGAAACGTCCGTTCGTAAGACCAAAAGAAGGCTGTATAGCGGATTATTCACCTTTGTTAGAGACTACAGCACTCTGCCAATTTATATAATCAACACAAAAATATTCATATAGCCAAAGTATTTTATAAAACTACGGATACCCCATTTTATAAAATCAGAATATAAAATAAAATAACTAAAATAATCTATCGGACAGCAAATAAACTATTCTTCAATCTACAGTCACTTAAGGACAAAAACAATAAGTTGTGACGGACTTAAGCCGTTCTTCTACTCCAACGTAGGAGATTTCGTTTTCCAGTTGTGTTTTTGTTACACGCGGTTCGCGTACGGACCCGAAGAAGTGCGCGAGAAACAACCTCTTCCGGAATTCCCCCTGATAGTTACGCTCCTGCAGCCGCCGAGGTCGGAGCTGCAGAAGTGCAACTGTGCTTTGGGTTTTGGTATGCTAACTCGAACCAGCAGGAGGGCGCGTTAGCTCTCCGCCGGGCAAGCAGTCAAAACCCCGAGAAAGGCACCAGCGCGCTTTTCTCGGGTAAAACCCTGAAGACGTAGTCTCGGGCAGCGCGTTGGCCGCACCGAGCTATGCCTTTTATGAAATTCGTTAGCGCGTTTCCCCCTCCAGTGGCTACTGAAGGACGTCCGGCGCACCCGAATGATAGGTGGAGGCGGGGAAAAATGAGTTATAATTATTAGTGTGAAACTTGGTTTTTTATTGAGGGTAAAAGTACAATTAAAGAGGAGTGGAGTTGCGATAGAGGGAAGCGAAAGAGAGAGATTACACGCGGTAGATAGGCGAGGATTCGCCACATCACCGTGTGTTCACCACAAGAAGCGGCCCGAGTTAACCCTAGTATCCCGAGCGCGAGGCCTGCTCGCTGGCTAGCCACGGCTTGAGAGGTCAGAGAAAACTCAGTGCTTCCTCGGCTGTGCGTCGCCGATATATACCCGAGCCCACTCTCTCCATCTCTCTCGCTCCCGTCCTCCTTCTCACGATATTCGCGAATCCCCACTCTTCCAATATTCGCGAATTCGTTGCTCCTCGCTGAACACGCTTTCGTATGTCTGCGCGCTCGTGTGTGTGTATGCACACGCGCGCGTTCTTAGCCATTACGTTGGCCCCGCCGTATCATCTTAGTTAACAAATATAAAACCGAATCATTTCCGCAATAATTAAATAATTAATTAAATGATTTCTTATAAAAAAACTAACTTTTAATTAATACTACGTTTTTTTATATCCTAAGTGTATTAACTAATTTATTTTGCTTATAATGATTACTAATGTTAATATCATATTAACATTAACAATAATAATTAATGGTACCGTTCTTGATAATATGGGTATAGGTACAGGCCGTCTCAGTGCCCCCCAATAAAAGTTTCAATTTTGGAAACCAAATTTGAAAATTTTATTTTGCTTTCTAGGCGGCGTATACCTTTACTGGCTCGCTCTCCTAATAAAAAAGTAACGCGTCAGATAACGTATTCTGTTTTTATTTATTCTATAAAAAAAACATGAAACAATAATCGAAATAACAAATAATTAAAAATTAAAAAAAATAAAATTCCTAATTTTCGACTTGTTGAAGCCACTCTTCAAAGTCGTTGATGGCATCCATCAGGGCGTCCGATTGAAGGTGTTGGCATGGGGCCTCTAGCTCTGCTAATACTTTGTCGACGTCCGATCCTCCGATATCGTGTGCCATTGAGATTGGGTTTTGCTCGGGGTTATCGGTTGAACTTCCCTCCTGGACATCGCTCTGTCCCTCCCTGGCCTTTTGCCTGTTTTACGCATGTTTTTTATTTTTTTTTATGCCCGAAAAGCCGATTTTTTTTTTTTTTTTTTTCCCTCGTTTTTGTGCTAAATTTTGCGTACCTCGCTATGATGTTTTGGCGTGCCTGTAGTTTCCAGGAACTGTCTTCTAGCTGGTCTATGGCTCGGGGCTCGTATTCCTCGCCGTCGCTTAGACTTGGTAAGGCCTTTTGGGCCGTTGCGATTTTCTCCATGTCGCTTAACGCCGTGGGAGATGGTAGTAAATACGTTGTTCCCCTTTTCCTCTTTCGGCCCTTCTTTAGGGCTTGCGTTGGTTCCGGGTCGGGTGTCAGTTCGATGTCTGTTGGAGTGGGTCCGTAAAATTCGGGCTTCCTTGGTGAAGCTCCGGGTCGCCGAGCTTGCGCGCTTCCAAAAAACACCCACCCTCGGTGTTTCCGTATGGATTTCTCCATGTCTCCGGACACCTGCGTTCCCTTCTGCTTCGACATTGTGTCCGGGCCCAGCCGCTTGTCCTCTTTTGGCCCTCCGGGTGGGTTCCATCGAGCAGGTCCCTCGGCTCGCTGGAATCCTCCCTTCCTTGCGCATTTAAAGCGTACGCAGGAGATGCGTGTCGTTTTATATGGCACCGTCCTATGGTACCCGCTTCCCAGCGCTAGGTCTCTTTCGCACACGACCGTCTCCTGATCGTACATACCGAATCGCACGTGCCTTTCGGTACTCGTCGCTGCGTCGCGGGTCGCGTTTCGGGTTTCGCACATGATGCTCGATCTAAATGGACTGTGAGGTCCTTTTGTCTTGCACCTTGACTCGTCACCTCGGCTTTTCCTCTCCCTTCTGCCGAATTTTCGCACACGTGCCAGCTCCTTGTTTACGTTTGAATTCTCCCATGCGCGTACCGGACCTGCGGTCCTCCCTGCTTGTGTTTCTCCGAAAACATCGCATGTTTCTTCGATTTGGCTCTCTTCTTGTCCCTATCTCTATCTACCTTTTAATTCTATTCTTTCTCGCTACATTGCTTTCTTAGAGTATTTTGAACCATATTCTTTTTTCTTTGGGCCGATTTCACGGTGCCTCTTTTATTTTTAATTTTATAATTTGTTTTAATTGATGTTTGCACGTATACGTGTATACACGTTGGTGTCCCATATATACGTGCACTCATTGAATTATTGTATTCTATTATTTTATGGTTCAAGTGTCTCTTTGTTTACTTAATTTATTTTAATAATGCATATACCTTAATTATGTATTGGGCCGATTTCACGGTGCCTCTTTTTGTTTATAATGTTCTGTTCTGCATTATTTAAATAATTACATTTCGTTTTTACATATGTGTTTTTGTTTTTCGCTTAATTACATGTTATGCTCTTTTACATTTGTTTAAATCTAAAATTTATAAACTCTTAAGCCTGTTCTATTCTATTGTGTGTTTCTCTCTCCCTACTGCCCCCCAAAAAAAAGTTTGAATTTTTGAAAAAAAATTTGAAAATTTTATTTGACCGTGCCAGAGAGAGAATACCCTCACGGTATCAAATTTCACTTGCCCAATTTATGATTATTTTCGTGTGAACAAAAACAAGTTTATACTATAAACGTTTATTCTAGTTTATCTAATTTGTCAATTTTTTGTTTCAATAATAGATTTTGCTTTTGATTACTTACTCACTGTAATACGGTTTTAAATTTGCCAAGTGAAATTTTCCCCGTTCTTTTTTTAATACCGGGTCGTAAAGTAAATACGTATCGATTCCCACGTCTTGTTGCACGATAAATGGCCCTTCAAAAACATCAAAAAATTTTGCTATTTTGCCGTTCTCCGCATCCGATATGTTTAAAGCTTTCACTAACACTTTGTCGCCGTCTTTAAATTTAAAGTGTGTTTTATTCGCATTCCGTTTCGCTGCTCTATTCTTTAAGAATTTGTGCGCATAGTCGCGAGCTAGTGATATTCTATTGTCGCGGGACACATCGTTGTCCTCTTCTGGTATTTTTAAATATTTTTCCCATATCCTTGTTGGCTTATGGCCCATATGCAATAAGATAGGTGGCTGGTTCGTCGTTTCATGAGGGATTTCATTTATAATGTTTTGAATTTTTCGAATATACAGAGCCCACCCGCCGTGTTTATCCTTTACGAAAGTGCGTAAAAACCTTGCCAATTCTCGGTGTACACGCTCGATTATGTTACTTTGAGGGTGTCTGATAGATGAATATATTATGCGTATCCCCTCGTTTTTTAATGTATCAATCCATTTTTTGCTCGTAAACTGCGTCCCATGGTCTGATATTATTGCCTCCGGTTTCCCATAAGTTGGTATGTAATCATTCATTAATTTTCTAATTACCGCTGTCGTGTTCGCCTTTTTTAGAGGATAAAATACTACGTATTTACCGAATACGTCTATAGTAGTTAAAATGTATTTTACACCACCTCTCGACACGGGCAAGGGACCAAAAAAGTCTATCGATAACATTTCTCGCGGTTTATTAGTTAATATAGGTTGCGTGATTTCGTCATATCGCTGCGTTAAATATTTAGTTTTTTGGCATGTATCACACGTTTTTAGTATTTCAGCTACCCTTTTTCGTAAATTTCGTGAGTAAAAATGCTCTAAAATTATTTTATATACTTTTCGCGGCCCCACATGTCCATATATCACGTGTACCTCCGTTACAAGTGGTTTTAAGTTCCCCTCTGGTATATATATTTTTGCACAATTAATCATAATTCTATGTAATATATTTTCTCGAATTTCGAATTTCTTTTTTATTTTAGCGTCCCCAGCCCTTAGTTTTTCCATAATCTGAGACGCGTATGGCTCACTTCTTTGTAATTTATCCATATTTTTACACAAATTGATTAACGCCGGGCTTGGCTTTTGTTGTACCACTGCGGCTATAATTATTTCAGTTTTTTCCGCGCGGTTCGGCTCTAAATCGGTGACGCGGCTTAGATAGTCCGCGACGACGTTTTCTTTGCCCGGTATATATTCCGGGTCGATATTAAAGTCTTGTATCGCTAAATTCCATCTTTGTAACCTGGCATTACGGTACTTGCATGTTTTTAAAAAGGCCAGAGCTTCATGATCTGTCCTCACGTAAATATTTATTGCCCCCCGTAAAAACGTGTCCAATCTCTTTAATGCCCATACTAATGCAACCATTTCTTTCTCAGTGGTAAAGTATGCGCCCTCGCTCCCTTTTAAAGTTCTACTTACAAAACACACGACTTCTTCTTCACTCTCGTCATTTAATTGCGATAGTGTCGCGGCGCACGCAAAATCCGAAGAGTCGGTGGAAAGTATGTAAGGCCGTTTCGGGTCTGCGTATTTTAAAATAATGTTTTCATCAAAAATTTCTTTTATATTGTTAAAAGCTCTTTGTTGCACTGCGGTCCAATCAAAAAATGAACCCTTTTTAAGCAGCTCAATCAAAGGTTTTGTGTGGTGCGAATAATTTTTTACGAATTTAGTGTAAAAATTGACAAACCCCAGAAAACTCTGTAACTCCTTTACATTACGGGGTCTTTTAAATTTTTTTATTGTTTTTATTTTCTCGGGATCCGGCCTGATTCCGTGTGCTGATATAAAGTGGCCTAGAAATTCGATTTCCTCGCACATAAAGTTTGATTTTTTAAAATTTAATCTTAGATTATGGGTTAAGAGTCTTTCATACAGCGCAGCTAAGTGCGACAGGTGTGTTTCGAAATTTTTTGATTTTATCACCATGTCGTCCACAAACAATACTAAAAATTCGTCAAAATCTGACGTTGTTTGATCTAGTCCTCTAATTAAGGCTGATCCGCTAGTTTTTATCCCAAAAGGTACCACGTTATGCTCATAAATGTGATTATCACACTTAAAAGCCGTATATTTTTTGCACCACTCCGCGAGCTTTACCTGCCAATAACTACACGTGAAGTCTGAGGTACTTGTTATCGGCTTTCCCGCGCATCTTTGCAATACCTCCTCAACGCCTGGCGGCCCCTCGTAATCATCAATAAGCCGCGCGTTCAGTTTTCGAGCGTCTAAACATAATCGCACAGAACCGTCCTTTTTTTTAACTACGGCTACTGGGTTAATATACGGGCTGGTCGAGCGCCTAATAATTCCTAATTCCAACATTCGGTTTATTTCCTTTTTTACCTGCTCGCGATATGCTAGTGGTATAGGATAGGGCTTAGTATAGAAGGGTGTATCGTCCTTCAAAATTAGCTCGTGCTCATAGGTAGTTAGCAAACCGGGTTTTTTTTCAAACACTTTTTTATATTTTACAAGTAATTCTTTTAATTTTGTTTTTTGTGATTCATTTAGATTTTCACATAAATTTACTTTATCGTCGATTTCTTCTACTGAGATATCGTACGATTCTTCGCGGGATTCCGTACCTTTTCCATCGTCCTCGTCGAAGTGATTCCTGAGATCTACCTCATTTTCGAGGTACTCATTTGCATGCTCGATGCACAGAGACGTATATTCGTTCGACGCGAACCGCCTATCTGTGTAACCGATAACACCGTCTTTCTGATTTACTTGAAATAATAAGTTTTGATTTACCGTGTCAATTAGCATTTTTAACACTTTTATTGAGTCATACCCGATGATACACGGTTTTACCAATTTTGGCACTACTAAAATTATTAATTTTGCCTCTAATCCTCCGATAGTTATAGTTAGCAGTATTTGGAACTTTAATCTCGCCGATTTTGCCCCCGTCGCGCCTTTAATGACTTTTCCACTTATAGGTAGTGTAGGGCATTCTTTAAGTTTATCAATATTTGCGTAATAAAATTCTTCTGAAATCGCCGTGACTTCACTCCCCGTGTCGATTAACGCTTTTACTTCGTTTCCGTATACGCTTATGCTGATTTCCGGACAACACGTGGTTTCGGCATTTTCTCCAGCGGGTTCTACATCGTATAATAGTGTTTCCCGCGGGTCTTCAATTATAGAAGCTACATTTAATTGCTCAGTTGCGCCCCGTCTATTTTTTACTTCTAGATCCGAATTACGTGACGCAACTAATCCCCGTTTCCCGGGGTTCGAACATCGCTGATATCTATATCGAACCCGTTTATGTCCGATTGATTTTTCTTATCTCTCCACTTATTGGTTTGGTTGTTTTCCCATTTTTTAGGATTTTTATACGTATTATTCCCGGTTCTTTGACTTTCGGTTGGTTTCGCATTTTGCATGGCACTTATATTTTTCGTTTGCCAAGGTTTTTTACCTTCCGTATTTGCAACAGGAGCCGCGGATTGGCTCGGCGCGTTACTCGTGAATTTTTTCGTTTCTACCGTGTTAACGGGCGCGCGGTCACCTTTTGTGCGTTGATCATCGCTGTCGTATTCTGCTAGTATTTTCAATAGACTATTTTTATCTTTTACCCTTTGCCCTGCTATAGCTAACCTGATACTCCTCTCAAAATGCTCGCCGATTTTTAATACCAGGTCTTCCTCGGGTAATTCGAGTTCAAGTTCTTTCGTTAATCCCAGGATATAAATCGCGTAATTTACGCGATTCATGGACGCTGAAGCATACCACTGCCCGAACTCTACTTTTCTTTTCGCCACTCGTCGCATATTCGAATTCCAGTACCTCTCTTTGAATTTGTTTAAAAAATCGTCGTAATCTTTTATTTGGCCCTCCTGCAGGTACCACCAGTTATGAGCATCGTCTATTAGTGCCTGCGAAATTACACATAGTGTTTCATCGGCATCCGGCCGTATTAATGTAAAATAGTTTTCTAACTCAAATATAAATTTCATCCGTCTTTCCGAGGGTAACCCCTTAAATTTAGGTATATTTAATTTTATTTTTCTCGATGCTTCACTTCCGCTGGTCCCTGCCGAACTGGCACGCCCCGCATTGTTTTTGTTGATCGAATTTTCGAGTTTTTTAACCGCCTGTTCGTTTTTCTCATATACCTCATCTAATCGCGCGATTAAGTATTTTTTCAATTCTCCCCCGCTATCACTATCTTCAAATTGTTTACTCAACTTCTCGTAATTTGAATATAACTCTGTATTTTCCGTTATTAAATTATCATTTTCCGTTTTCAGTATTTTGACACGATTTTCTAAGGCTTTCACGGCCGCTTCTAGTTTCACGCCCCGCTGCGTTTCTGCGGTGCTCGCGTCTTGGGTTTTTTTTAACAAGTCTGACAGTGCATTTATGCGTGCAACTAAATCGGTATTTATCGCTTCAATACGTGAAGTATTTAAAGGAGGTGACTCTAGTCCATCCGGAGTTTTAACTAAATTAGTAATTTTACTTTCTAATTCGTCCTGTCTCTCATCTAGGCATTTTAATTCCTCGGAAACTGCCTTTTCCCAATCGCGGTGCTTACGTTGCTCATCATCGAGACTCTCCACGGGAGCTGTCGTCTCGATGTCTGTCATAAACGCCCCCGATAACCTTTTATTTTGCGGCATTTTGTATTTTTTTTTTTTTAAGAAAAAATATTAATAAAAAAAAATACTTGTAAAATATTTTATTTTTATAAATAATATATTTTTATTAATATAAATATCCGCCAGAAATTATAATTTTAATGACCTAATTTTTCATCTATCATTTAAATTTTCGCTCGTTTTGCAAAAAATGGATTGAACTTTCCCTTCATTAAATTTATTCAATTTTTAACGAATTTATACGGCGCGTGAGCTCAATGATCTTATCATCTTGTTCCTGCTGTATTTTTTCGAATTTCCCGAATTTTGTTATCATTTTTCCTGTAACTATTCCCAGATGGCCACTCAATTTTTCGGTTTTTATCGTTAATTTGTTGACAACTTGTATCGCCTCATCTAACGACTTCCATAGATTTTGCATGTCTTGACGCTGATGTGCAATTTTATTCTTTAAATTATCATTCTCTGTTTTTAAATTTCGTACTTCCTCGTCAAGACTTAATATCGTTCCCCATCTCTCCTCATCAATCTTAATTAACCGATTTATCAATTTTTGCGTGTCTGTAATACGCGAATGTATACGCGTTTCTGTGAACGTCCCGTCCCATTCCGGAATCATTTAAGGCTGTTTCTACGTGTTTTTTTCCCTCGAGTCCCTGTTCTCGGGCGCCAATGTGACGGACTTAAGCCGTTCTTCTACTCCAACGTAGGAGATTTCGTTTTCCAGTTGTGTTTTTGTTACACGCGGTTCGCGTACGGACCCGAAGAAGTGCGCGAGAAACAACCTCTTCCGGAATTCCCCCTGATAGTTACGCTCCTGCAGCCGCCGAGGTCGGAGCTGCAGAAGTGCAACTGTGCTTTGGGTTTTGGTATGCTAACTCGAACCAGCAGGAGGGCGCGTTAGCTCTCCGCCGGGCAAGCAGTCAAAACCCCGAGAAAGGCACCAGCGCGCTTTTCTCGGGTAAAACCCTGAAGACGTAGTCTCGGGCAGCGCGTTGGCCGCACCGAGCTATGCCTTTTATGAAATTCGTTAGCGCGTTTCCCCCTCCAGTGGCTACTGAAGGACGTCCGGCGCACCCGAATGATAGGTGGAGGCGGGGAAAAATGAGTTATAATTATTAGTGTGAAACTTGGTTTTTTATTGAGGGTAAAAGTACAATTAAAGAGGAGTGGAGTTGCGATAGAGGGAAGCGAAAGAGAGAGATTACACGCGGTAGATAGGCGAGGATTCGCCACATCACCGTGTGTTCACCACAAGAAGCGGCCCGAGTTAACCCTAGTATCCCGAGCGCGAGGCCTGCTCGCTGGCTAGCCACGGCTTGAGAGGTCAGAGAAAACTCAGTGCTTCCTCGGCTGTGCGTCGCCGATATATACCCGAGCCCACTCTCTCCATCTCTCTCGCTCCCGTCCTCCTTCTCACGATATTCGCGAATCCCCACTCTTCCAATATTCGCGAATTCGTTGCTCCTCGCTGAACACGCTTTCGTATGTCTGCGCGCTCGTGTGTGTGTATGCACACGCGCGCGTTCTTAGCCATTACGTTGGCCCCGCCGTATCATCTTAGTTAACAAATATAAAACCGAATCATTTCCGCAATAATTAAATAATTAATTAAATGATTTCTTATAAAAAAACTAACTTTTAATTAATACTACGTTTTTTTATATCCTAAGTGTATTAACTAATTTATTTTGCTTATAATGATTACTAATGTTAATATCATATTAACATTAACAATAATAATTAATGGTACCGTTCTTGATAATATGGGTATAGGTACAGGCCGTCTCAAAGTGACTGAAGGATAAAAAGTAATACTCTGAAGAATTCAATAAACCATCGTCTTGAAGTTAAATACTCTGCCAAACGTCACCGCAGCGAATTCGTTAAATTTGGAAGCGGAACATTGTCCAGCTGATTAAGAAAAGATGATCAACATAACAACCGGTGACGATTAGTAAGCGTAACATCGTTATTAAAATCGATAAATAAATAGTGAGTCACATATATTTTTATATGTATTTAAACAATTTTTTAAATTAAAAGTAGTTGTTCGTCCGTACAAGTGCAACGATATTAGCGGGGAGGAGCGCGAATGATAGCCATTCACTATTTTTAATATAAAAATAGTATTCTTCAAAAAATAAAATTTTGTAAACAAATTAAAAATATTCTAAAGAATCTCGTTATAAAAATAAATATTTATATCGAACCGAATGCATAAGATAATTATATATAAAAAAATATTCAAGAAAATAATATTATCGTAATAACATAATATTCAAAAATAAGATATATTATATCCACTCTTTACAATATTTAATTCGTTTAAGGTTAAGGGGCAGGCCTGGGTTAAAAAGTAAAAAAAATCATATTTTTATTGCATATTTTTTATTTATTACATTCTTACTATTAATGTCTGCCCACGACTAAATGGATAAACAAATATGTTTAAAAAAATAATAATATAAATTAATATTTATGTAGATGAAACATAACTTTCAACTGGTTCTTGTCATAGCATACACTCTACTTTACGCAAGAGTTAGCTACGCGATAATCGCATATGATTTTTCACAATTTTGAATTTAACGAATTTCTCATGAATTAATATCGGTGAATGCGACATACAAGTTCTCGAAGTAAACATGACGAAAGTATACGTGCTGCTACTACAGTTAAATGAATTGTTAACCACACAAGTGAGACTTTGTAAAGTAGAAATTAAGAGAAATGCAAACCACGGGGCAAAGTAAAATTTCTAGATGAGATAACAGCGGAAGAATTTAAAAGAATGCATGTATATCAAGCGGTTAAGATCCGCGATGAATTAATAAGGAATTTAAAAATAAATGGGACTTCTGTGCATCCAATGATTTTTATGAGGAAACTCGATCAATCAGGGGAGAGTAGTAACTCGGGCACATACTCGGAGCCCTACGGGCTAAGAAACTATAACTTTGAAGGAATATGAGTCATCGGTGAATGTAAATTCAAATGAGGTTATTTAGAAATCGGGTACACGATGCGCGCTAAATCAGGACCAGTGTATAGACGTAGAGGACGGATACGTTTTTTGGGACCACGTGCCAATATCGTCTTGTGAGTATGAAAAATACGCCGAATTATACTCGGGATACGTAAGTAAGATAGTGGAAAAAGGTAATGAAAGATTCCCGGTATACATGATGGAATCTAGCGAAATAACATTCGCATTTACATCAATTGGGACCGCTCCGGTCTGTTCATACGAATTAATACGCACAGAGCATCAAAAATTATTTTTTCTAGAAGGACCATCAACAGAAAATTTTAAAACAATAATAGTACCTTCAATAAATAATTTGGATATTTTTGCGTATGTGAATTCTAAGTTCGTTTATGTCGAGAAACACATCAAAGGGCAAATTAAAGCTTTGTATCAAGATTTAATTTTGTAAAAATGTGAACTCGAAAAAAGGGTAATAAACGCGTTACGGGGGGGGGGGGGAAGGTTAATTTGTGCAAAAAAAGGCACATTTTTGTGATTTTTTTTTCACGACGCAATGGCATCAATTATTCGGAAGCGTCTCAGAAAAAAGTTGAATTGCGGTGCCCCTCATAACTCGGTGCTGGATCATCTGAAATCAAAAAACCAAAGTTCGTTCGTCAGATAATTGCTTTTCCCAGGTAACGCTGCGAGGGAATTTCTAAATTTCTATTTTTCACTTTGCGGGAACACTTTACATGAAAAAACGCGATTTTTGCCAAAAAAAACGGCTAATTTGTTATTGTAAAATGAAAAATATAAACGAATTTGGAAAAAAAAAAGCTCCAACGTTACCTCATAAATTATGTAAAGAAATAGTGTTTAAAATTTCGAAAGGATCGGTGCAATAGTTATGATGGGCACCGACTTTGAAAACTTGAGTTTTGGGAAAAACGTTTTAAAGTTTTGAACACTAAATAATTTGGAATAAAACGTTCATAAGCGAGATTTATCGGCTTACCTCACACTGAATCATCGATGCCAGGTCCATAGAGGATGTTGCTGTCATCTATGACGTCTAAAGCATCTTTTTGCTCCTGTCTACGACGAATCCTGCCATCTCTAGTTTGATTTTCAGCTTCCTGCTCTGCTCGGTTTATACGAATGTGATCAGTTGATCGCGCCCATTTATGAGCGCTTGATCCACTACTGATTCCCATGTCTTGCATGAAGGATAGTAGAGCAAAAGAACCTTCATTGAAGACACAGGCTGCCACATAAGCCGCAATCTCAACTATCACAGAGGTTCCGCTCAAGTGCTTTGGTGAGATTTGCCATATAAGTTGGTTCAAACTCTCATTGTTGTTTTGTGTGAAGGTAATAGAAAATATATTATCCTATAGTGTTTTTCAAGATCCTCCTTAATTTGATGTTCAACGGTCACTCTTATTTTTTTAGCTGACGCGCTACTTGTTGAAATGTCTTCTCTTTTACGTTTTTGCGGCGGTACAATCTTTCTAGATCGATATAACCTCGAACCACTTGATTTTCTATCACGCCTTTTAACTTTTTTTGGCATTGTAGCAATAATTTTCCACAAAACTTCACGAAAATGGTGCGAAAAATTGGAGCGCACGTGTACGTCTGTTCGATAGAAAGTTTACTGCTATACTAAATTATATTCTCTACACTGACTAAATATATGGTACAGGTATGAGCATGTTTATACTTGTCTTCAAATTTCTATAAAAGAAAGTAGGAGGAACGGTTTAGTATAATATAGGGAGCGTAGCAGCTGCCAGGTAATAATAGCGCGCTCGAACCAAGCAGGTATGAAAATCCAGCAGGTAGGAAAATATTCATAACACCTGCAATTTTGCTCCGATCGACTTGAAATTTTTACACAATATTCTTGAGATACAACGCATTCAGTTTAAAAAAAATACGAAAAAAAATTGAAATACCTTACCCTCCCCTTACGCATAGCTGCAATGGCTCTCGACCTTTTCGCATATCAAATCACAAAGGGGGCAGGATATATGGCGGTAGTAGCGGGCGAGGTAGTACATTTGATGAAATACATACAGATAGATGTACATATAAGGGAGGACAGCAATTGTTATAAAAAATTACCGTTAATTAAGATCGGCTAGAACCTTTTCTTATCTCCGAGTACGCATACATTAAAATATTATGGCACCGAGATTCCATGCAATCAATTAATCCCGTCTATGTTTCTTTTAGGGACAGAATGGTTTTCCGTAATACTACGAGTTACAACAATAGGGCCTATTGACCCACTATTTTAAAACTCAACATAAAACATCGTTGGAATTACGAAAAGCTGACTATGTTAAATTCAATATTATTAAGCATGTCAGGGCATAGTACTATAATGAACGGCTTATCAGCGGCAGAATTTTTTGCCGAGGACGCTTTAACTAGACTGACTGATAGCACTTGGAATAAAATATGGACGCGTTTCTTGACTTTCGGCTCCACGTCTGCCGGAATAATCGGAATGTTTATGTTCGCGAGATTTATCAAATTTGTCGTAGATACTATTATAAATGGGTACGGTTTACATTCGATTTATGGCTAGTTCACTTACATAATAGGTTCATTGTGGGGGAGTGTAACCCAATTACTCCTACATATTGCACGAAGTCCAGCCGATAATAATCTAGAGTACAAAGGAGACCAAGGCAAGGAAAATGGAGCGAGTCCGTCTGCCCTACCACCGCCAACAAAGCCGTTATAGTGGAGCTCCAGTCAGAGACGCGGGAAAGCCAAATACATTGCACGATAGTCGTTAATAAACTATATCCCACTCTCCAGGAGGAGCAACCTACTATCCAATCCCTACCGCCTAGAAGGAAACGCAGAGACTTCACGCAAAGTGTTTGAGCGATTAATTACTGGTTATGTTATGTCCTGAACTCCTAAAAATATGAGAATTCAGAACATGTGTGATGTCGTCTAGTGGTAGGCACTACCGTGTAATCTGGTTCTCTCACAACCAGATACACAGTGGGCGGAAACGCCGAAAAAGTGATCAAAAGTCTTGATTCACTTCAATTTCAATCCAAAATGACTCTTTAAACGGTCATTTTGTTCGTTGTATCATAAGGAATCAATTTCGATGTACTGCGGACATATAGGGGTAGTATATATATATATATATATATATATATATATATATATATATATATATATATATGTATTATTGACGAGTATATCACCCTTTCTTATGTCGGAAATCTCGTTTTTTCGCAATCTAATATCTACACTAAAAACTGAGATATTGATATGATTTTTTTTATTCAACTTTAAGTCATGCCAATTAAGGGAAAATTATTGAGAATGCTATCATCCCCTATTTTAAGGGTGAATAGGTACATTTAAAATTTGATAATAATATTGAGAAAATAGAGAAATCGGAAAATTCTTGGATTAAATTGTCACAAAAACATTAGAGACGTAGCAAGTATTCATGAGGGCGCTATCATTTCTACTGTGGGGGGAGATTGAGGGGTCAGAGGTTGAAAAGGGGGAAAATCGTCGAAAAATATTGTAAAGGGTTTTCGTGGGCGCTGAAAACGATTATGATATTGATTTCATCAACATCCCCACTTGGTGTATGGTTTTCCGTTGCCATCCCTCAATCTAGGGGTGAGATTGAGGTTTCAGAGTTTGAAAACGGGGAAAATCGTCGAAAAATATTGCGAAGGGTTTTCGTGGGCGCTGAAAACGATTATGACATTGATTCTAACATTATTATAAGGTTTTTTTTAATTAATAGATATTTATAATTTTATGTAATTAATAGATATTTATAAGGAATTATTTACACAAAATAAACATATATACATATTTACAGTAAAATTAAAATAATATTATTCAGATGAATAATCTGTAGAACAATCTACTTCGATTTCTCATTGTTCATCATTATCTTCTGACTCTTCATAATCTAATAATAAATTTTTCATCTCCTGAGTCATTAAGCCTTTTTTTTTCTTTCCTACTCCTTCTGATAGCGAAAGGTAAGGATCGGAATTTCAAAATAAGCGACGAAACATATCTGTGTTTGTTATAACCCTGAAATAATAGTAATGTATATAAAATTACCTGATTTAAAAAAATTTGCAAAATTCTTTTTAATTGCAAACCTGTATGAACCCTGGTAGAAACTTGCCGATAATTTATCGTCAACGTGTTAATCAAATGGGAGCATTATTTGTTAATATTTAATTAATGACAATATTTAATTTTTTGAAACTATGATTATTATCTCGAAAACGGCTATCTTCATAGAATTGTACAAGCATGACTTTAATTTTATTTAAATATAATGTATTATAAACAAAATATGAGTTATTCTCTAAGATATGGGCATTCCAAAAATTATCGAAAAAAATCGTACCTTTAGAGCTTTAAAACTAATTGGTTACATAAGTTGCACAAATAATTTATCCGAGATACATACAAAATAATGAATGACTTAACGTACCGAGAAATTTTTCTTGAAAATCTATCTCTAAATCTTTTAATAATTTTATGGTTACTTTCTTGGGCTTCTTCACTAAGCATCCCAATAGGTAAAATTAATTTTTTCATAATGACATGGCCATGTATTAAAATTACATGCATTGATGTAGGCATCTTGTACCAGCTATAGAGCTCTACGTATTTAAATGCCCTTTCTTTGCAATAAGCACCAAATGCTGCATTATTCACTGAGTTACCGGATGAAATTACTGCTAAAATAACTTTTAATCTGTATAACAACTGTTCATTGAATCCTACAAATCATTATTTATTATTAGAACTAATTAGTGACTATAATTAAATTATGGTCGATATAAAATCATAAAAATTTTACCAGTTATTCGTGTCACAACGTCAATATTATTAAAAAATTTTCTCGCAGTATTACCATTATTGGTATTGCCGGATCCCTGCGTTGGCGCATCTACCAATATGCTTAATTCATTTTTAAGTTCATCTTGAATCTCTTTTTTCCTTTGATTCGTTACTGCTTCAAATACTTTTGGGACCTTATAGAAATATAATAAATAAGAACAAAGAGAAAGATAACTATGAGATACTACATCTAAACATTAATATTTTAATCTGCCTATCTATTTATCCATACATCTACCATGCTCACTGAAAAAATATTCTTTCCTATTGACTATATTATATTGCGGTTTCCTAAAGATTCGTTTCAATGAGTACATAGATTTTGATTATTGAGATTTTAAAAAGCAAATATTTTCTCATGGATTACTTTACCGCATTAAATCTAATAAAAACAAATGTTTCAACTTTAGTCTATAATAAAACGTTTGAACAAATATTGTTAAATAAACGCGAAATGAATGCAAAATAAATCTATCCAGCTATCTATCTATCAATCTTTATTACTTACTCTCCATTCTGGAACTTCCAATGTCAGGCGATAGGAAATATGAAGGACTAGTTCCATGAACCTAATATTTGCATGTAAGACTGAAAATCCATATTTTAGAGAATCTGAGCTTACATCTCTTTCAATCATATTATCAATTTTGTTGAATTGTCCTATAGTGGCATTACATACAAAACATCTTTGACTTGATGATCCGTTAAGAGCATTGCAAACCTAAATGTTTAATAATTTTATGAAGGAACAACAAAATTTATTGTCTATAGAAAGATCTTTGATTATTCCGTTATAAAAAATGCCTGCATAAAATCGTACAGAAACTTTACAGGAATTACTGCAAGCATTTCAGCCGGCTTTATACAAAAATTTTTACAAGAATCACGTACCATAAATTATTGTATATATTTCATATTACATTATTTATGAATTGGTTTCTTTAAAGACTAGGTACATTTATGCGCGCTCCGCGCGTAGAATTTTAAAATTTAGCACCATTTCAGAGATAACCAATCACATCTCGTTTTCAGCGGCTTCACTTTTCTCGTATCTCTTCTTTAAGGAGGGATTATACAGATCGGAAGAGACATTATCTTCAATTTTTCGTAATAATATATGTATTGTAACCTCATTTAGACAACTTTTTAGCTCTATTATAATATGAAGTCATTTGCTATTGCATAAAGAAAACAATTCATTACGGTGGTAATTCGTACTAAAATTTCTGTATTACTAGTGTATGCCAGTTGATTATAAGGATGTTTGCGAATTTCCTGTGAAAATTTCTGAATAATTGTTGTATAATTTTTTTATAATCGTTATTACTTATATTATTTGTAGTTACTCACACGCTGGTAGAAATCGGTTCTATTAAAGAGTTATAAACCCTGGTAGAAGCTTACCGGTAAATTAGCTAATTCATCTCGAAATTAGCTAATTTTGAAACGAATAAGCTAATTTACCATTAAGCTTCTACCAGGGAACAGCCCACTTTAAATAGATATCGTAAAAAATTAGAAACAATTTATTTCGACATTTAGTTCTCACTTACTGGCATAATCTAATTTAAGAATTTGTTCATACAGATTTCCTAATCTTTTTTTTAATTATACAATGATAGCTTGTTTATAGCTATTAAATGCGATCTAATATGAACTCAGTCAAAAAGATTATACATTTTATTCGGCAAATATTGATTGTTATTCGTGTTTACTATTTAAAAATTGAGTTTATACATTTTGAGGTCACGTTCATTGCATTAAATTTCAAAAAGACAGGATAAAAACATTACACATTTGATAATAATATCCATAATAAATACCTTTAAGTCTTGCTTACACGGAAAAAAATGGTTTGTTACAGTAACGAAGCGCTTGGATAAATAAGCACCAACTATATTTTTGATTAACCTTACCAAGAACTTGGTACGTATAATAAAAAATTTAATTATAGGTAATATTTACCAAGTTCTTACAGATTCCAGTCTATTTAGCTGTTGAGAATCACTTTAAAGTAGCACCTACGAGGTTTATACTTCATAGACATCTATATTAGATGCTGTTACATAAGACTACCGTTTATTCGGTGCAATAATGTAAGTGTAAATGAGATTTTCATACAGTTACACTAAATATTAAAAGTTCTGTGGAATTGCTCATATATATAATTGCATATATTCGACATATCTAATTATATAAATATATAATAAATATTTCTAGCCGGATGTTTGATTCCACAACCTTGCGGTCAATCATCGTCAATATCATTTCAAATTGGACAGTGCAACCAGCTATAGAAACATCCTTCAATTCTTCAATCTGGGCCATTATATCTGTCTCTTCATTTTTGCAAAGCTCATCAGTTTCTTTTTCGTATAATATTTTTATTGGTCTGCAAAGTCTAATCGACGATGGCCGATTATTTTCCCAATAAACTTTTTTCGTTGTTTTATCAACCAACTGAAGTGGTACCAAGGAACAGCAGAATATATTGTTAAAAGATTTTTTTTTGTCATCTGACTTTTGACGATACGCGTTAGCATTCGTCCCATTGAAACCATATTTTAAAATTAATAATAAAGTTGTATTAACTTTATCATAGAAAGTTAAATTTAAAAACTTAAATAATCGCTCAATGGTGTGACTTAGTAACTGCTGAAGTTGTACCACACATTTCGTTTCAGTCACTACTAAGTCTTCTGGGTATGATTCTTCTTTCGATGCCGCAACCTACCAAACAACAAAGTTACAAACATTTTTATTTTTGAAAATTTACATTTTTTGGTTTTATAAAATACATTTCTATCACATTAGTTAATGTAACAATTTTGAGTAAATAAAATCGAAAACTAAAAATTAGTTTGATGTTTAACGATTAAAAACTAATAATAGGCTTATTATAAGCTATAGGCTATAATGTCACCAAAATCGTTTTTTAAATAGTGTATGTATTATGCGATTCAACGCCCTTCATATAGAAAAAAATAACATTCATAGTGTGTGTGAAAATTGATTCTATACTCATGTAAAGTCAACTTTTTCTCACTTGTATCGAAATGTACTATTTCGTATTTAGTAATAATAATAATAAAACTAGTTAAATTTTTGTTTTCTATGTAGTTTAGCGATAAATCATACATACGTCCTCGCTTTTTTACCCTCACTATCTTCAGGGTATTTTTCTTATTGTCATTATTGAAATATATAGAATTAAATTAATACCTCTTCGTAGGTGGGATATAAGTCATGGTTGTATTTAAGTGCGTTATCCCTCAATAGATTGTAGGTGAATTTAGTCAGGTTACCATCTACAATTAATTTCACAGCATCTTTAAGAGACATGCGTGAACTCTCAGGCTTCTCAGTTAGTTTTAATATTTTAGATGCAGTATCCGGATCAACAATTTTGTCCATCAACTTCAGCCCACTGAGATTTCCATTATTTCTTAATTTTTTTTTTGCTGTCTCGTAACACTCAGTATCGGTCATAGCTAAACTCAAATGATAATGTCGCCTTTTCTGACTAACTGTAGAAGCATCATTGTATGCAACTGAAGGCCGACCGTAAGGTTTATTTTCTTAAAACAGAGTTATTATAAGCATCTTATTATCATATTATTAAGATTACAATGTTTTTATTTTATATTTATTAAAAAATATAAATCAATTTTGAATGAGTTAAAACTGAGACATTTACATGTAATGTACGTTTTCAAATAGCTCACAAAATAGCTCACAAACAAAATTTTAAGGAGATCTGATACTAATTTAAAAGCAATAATTTCTTAATACAATATTAGCAGACAAAAAGAGAAATTTATTTATACATAGAAATAAAAACCAAATAAAGATTGAGTATCGTAATGTTATTATCGTATATTTGCCCTGCTTCATATAATTAATTATCAATTCAAAGATCAAATTTCAATTTTTATATATATCTACACACACAACATACGCAGTCACACACACACACAAGCACGCACACGTACACTCGCGCATGCACACATACATATACACACACGCACAGTGTTGTATACATATATGCGTCTTGGAGGGAAATTTTGAAACACAACAAACGCGACATTGTATGTTTACGTATGTATATGTATATGTTTGTACCCAGGCGGAAATTTATATACCAAAAAAATCGTATAAAAGCTAAAAAGTTTGATGATCAATTTATAACATGTAGATTTTGGACTCTAATAATGGTTAATAATATTTTATAGATTTTATTAGCTTTTTTTAGCTTTATTAAATTTTCGATATATTTTGGCACAAAAATGCGTGACGTCCAAAAAAGCTAATAACTTTTAATAAGTTTTAAAAAATATTTACATACAATAATTAAGATTTATAGGTATTTATAATTTTTACGATATGTTAGTAAGTTTTTCAAAAAGCTAATATAACAAAATATTTTCAAAATATTTCAAAAAGCTAATATATATTCATAACTACTATGACATTTTATAAATTATTTTTAGTTTTGTCTTCTAATATCTAAAAAAAAATATTTTATTCATTTGGTTTTAATGTTTTTAAAAACACACAAAGATACTAATAAAAGCTACTAAACTCTAGTAAGATCTAACAGCTGTTATTAGCTTTTTTAAGCTTTTTTCTTGGAGATTATTTAACACACTCAAAAAACTAATAAAACCTAATAAAAGATTGAAAACATTTGTAAAATTAAAAAATATATAATTAAATCTTTCAAACATTAATAAGTGTTTTAAACTATTATTAGAGTCCAAATTCCACATTTTATAAATGGTTATTAAAATCTAATAAAAGCTAATAAGTTTTATTAACAATTATGCGAATGAGATTATTTTCACCTGGGTATGTGTATGATTGTGTTAGTGCCACTCGATACTGGCAATAACAATCTTGTGAATATGGTTCACAGAAATGTTTTTCTCCGCCACTGGGTTCGCAAGGTCGTGTGGGTATATCCTGAGTTAGAAAGAAATTTTCAAATCAAACGCGCTGGAGAATATATGTGTGTTTGTGTGCGAGTGTAGTGTGTGCGGATTTGCCTGCTGTGTGCATGATCTGTTTGTGTACGTGTGCATGAAGTGTGTGTCTGCATGTGTGCGTGTGTGTGTGTACGTGTGCGTGTGTGTGTGTGTGTACGTGACTGTGTGTGTGTGTGTGTACGTGAGTGTGTGAGTGTGTGTGTTTGTGTGTGTACGTGAGTGTGTGTGTGTGTGTGTGTGTGTGTGTGTGTATGTGTTTGTAAGAGTATGTGTGTATATATGCTTGCATGCGTGCGTATGTGTGTATATATACAGAAATTGTAATTTTGTCACTATATAAACAATGTATATACCGATGTAATTTTGAATTATCTTACCTGGTTCCACATTGTTATTTAATATGTTAAAATTTAATTTTAATCTTCCTTTCAGCCAGTTTTGATTGTTCGTTTCGAATACTTCAAAACTTTGATTGCTTCTCGCATATTTCTTGAATTTTTTATAATAGTCATTATAAAAGCTTATTCAAAGTCTCTCTTTTATTGTAGCAATCACATTTTCATTACACTCTACACCAATGTCACTTATAATAAAGTTTATAACAGCATTTTTCCGTTCTTCTTCATTCAACTTGTGTATCCAAAGAAAGCTAATAAACAACTGATAACGCGCGCTACACCTTCACGCTTTCGACCTACCTTTGTACTAGTATGACGTTGTCTGTTTATGTTTCGCGCGACATAGACTCATATATATTTTCTATTTTTCTTGTTATATTTAAATTATTCGAATTTTGATATAATGTTTATTATATTAATAATAAAAATCATTACATACAGGTGTGTGTGTGTATGTATATATATATATATATATATATATATATATATATATATATATATATATATATATATATATATATATATATATATATATATATATATATATTTATATATACAATTCCACTATCTCCCATTATAGGGGTGTCCGTAAAGTGTCAAAGAGTGATAAATTTCAAAAATCCATATTATTTTTCATTTAGTTATAATAGATCTCGAAGAAAAATAGGTTTACTATTTTTGGGTGATTTTTCACGTTTTTAAGCTCTCGCCCTTCCTTCTTACCCCTAGATCAATCTAGGCATGGCAACGGAAAACCATACACCAAGTGGGGATGTTGATGAAATCAATGTCATAATCGTTTTCAGCGCCCACGAAAACCCTTTGCAATATTTTTCGACGATTTTCCCCGTTTTCAACCTCTGACCCCTCAATCTCACCCCTAGATTGAGGGATGGCAACGGAAAACCATACACCAAGTGGGGATGTTGATGAAATCAATGTCATAATCGTTTTCAGCGCCCACGAAAACCCTTTACAATATTTTTCGACGATTTTCCCCCTTTTCAACCTCTGACCCGTCAATCTCACCCCTACAGTAGGGATGATAGCGCCCTCATGAATGTTTGCTACGTCTCCAATGTTTTTGTGACAATTTAATCCAAGAATTTTCCGAATTTCTCTATTCTCTCAATATTATTATCAAATTTTAAATGTACCTATTCACCCCTAAAATAGAGGATGATAGCATTCTCAATAATTTTTCCTTAATTGGCATGACTTAATGTTGAATTAAAAAAAAATCATATCGATATCTCAGTTTTTAGTGTAGATATTAGATTGCGAAAAAACGAGATTTCCGGCATAAGAAAGGGTGATGTATTCGTCAATAATACAGATATATATATATATATATATATATATATATATATACACACATACACACACACACACACACACACATATATATATTCATATTCTTATTCATATATATATATATATATATATATATATATATATATATATATATATATATATATATATATATATATATATATATATATATATATATATATATATATATATATATATATATATATATATATATATATATATATATATATATATATATATATATATATATATATATATATATATATATATATATATATATATATATATATATATATATATATATATATATATATATATATATATATATATATACTACCCCTATATGTCCGCAGTACATCGAAATTGATTCCTTATAATACAACGAACAAAATGACCGTTTAAAGAGTCATTTTGGATAGAAATTGAAGTAAATCAAGACTTTTGATCACTTTTTCGGCGTTTCCGCCCACTGTGAGATACCTGCTTTGTTTTTATAGATTTTTTGAAAATGTTTCTTACTTTGATGTAGTGCTGGATCTGTGAACGGCTTCCTGGTGGGTAGTCAAATTGAAGGTTGATTATAATAATAAATGACATTTATGAATTCTTGTATTCACAAATAAACTTTTTTTTATTTATTAATTTGTACAATTTATTATAACTTGTAACAATGAAAACGTGCATAAATGGACTTGTGGTATACTTGCTAATATAAGTTTGTCTGTTTGTAAAATCAATTTTCTGTATTTTTATTAAAAGATTGATAAAAATAGATTTAAATTGTAGCAGATATTTTATAAATTTATAATAGATGTATAAGTTTCAGTTGTGTATTTAGTTGGGCCGCGAGACGGCCTACTGTGGGCCTTAGGAACAAACTCACTATGCTAATAGATACTATATTTGAACTGATTCTTGAGCGCTGCAGTTTGAATATATACGCTTGCCGAATTTCATAAATTTTATAATATTTACCAATTTGTCATAAATATAACTTTTTAAACGCACTTATCAACGTAATTGTGTCAGTTACAAAATCTTACAAAATGCTTTCGCGAGCATTTTTTATTCATTTGATTAATAACTGATGCGTAAGTATTTCGCAAGTGGATTCTTCTCTGCCGCGCTGTGACTCGAATTTATTTATTTCTTACGTGTACAATCAAAAGATACCTCACACGACGTAACATCTGGGCTTCCAGATATTGCTATCCTACGCATTGCAATTGAATTGCATCAGTTACTAAACGTTACAATAAATAATGAAACTTTAACAATTTAAAATTAATAGCAAATAAATAAAAGTAATCCATAACTATTATAACTAAAATAGATCATATTGCTAGTTGTGTTTACATACAATGTCGTTAATTATTTACAAAGGTAATTATATTCACATTATCAAACTGATAGAATATTCATAATAGTTCTAATGTTCATTATATTTTCATAAAATTATTTAAAAATACAATTATATTTACGTTATCAAACCCACACAATAATTATAGTAAAATTTATAATTCATATATAAAGAATATATATAATTCATAAAAACTCTTACACATATATGTGAATATCTTAAATTTGAATAACTATATTTTTAACAATTCGTTTAAGGGGGCAGGCCTGGGTTAAAATCTAAAAAAGAAAATTGCAGTTTTATTTATACAAAACTTTTTGGATGTGATTTAGAATATTGGAAGTTTTTTTACCAAAAGTAGGTAAAAAAACAAAGATATTGACCGCTTAAAAATTGAAATATCTTGAATCTGTGGCTTGTACCAAGTGATCCTCCTATCGATACTCAGTTTTTCTATTTTCAATCACTCCTCGTAGACTTTCTCAACATCCAGCCATCGATATAGTGTGAAAATTTTAGAGAATGTTTCTGATATGTTTCCCAACAATATGAGCAGAGCAGAATATTAAAAAAGTCTATGTAGTAATAATTAAAAATATAAACCCTTATATAATTAAATATTTTAATTAATTTTGGGATTATATATTTTTAAAATTTGCTATATATTTTTTTGTAATCTGCTTCGCATATTGTGAGAAAATATATTAGAAATATCCTCTAAAATTTTTAGCGTACATCGATGGCTGGATGATGAGAAAGTCTACGAGGCAGACTTAATAATAATAAAAAACATTATTTTTAGATAATTGCATTTTAAGTTTGGAAACAGAATAAACACATACAAACAATACGCACCTGAAGAGAAAAGTAGGAATGCTATGTATTTTCTTATTATATATTTCATTAATATATTTCACACTATTGCTTAGAAAACCATGTGTGATACATCAACGATATGATCTCATATAGAGCTGAAACAAAAAAAAGAACGCTGAAAAATTTCTACAATACCGTCTACCTCCATTATTCCAGCGTTGCCTTGATGATTTGACGTACACTGACTTTGATGCGATTCAATCCATTCTTCATAAGCTGGTGTGACTTCTTTTCCTTCCCAGAAAGAGCAACTCTTACAAAAACTATTTTTTACAGAAACATCAAGCACATTTCCGGTAGAATTGCATATTACACTAGAAACATCTTCGAGTGAGGAAAAACCTCTTTTTCTCAAAGAACCACCTCCAGATACAGGGAGTCCAGCACTATCTGAAGGCAACATAGTCATTTCTTCTATTGCACTATTACTCATAGAGCATTCAGCAATCACTTCACAGGCTTAACTCAATTGATCATTGACATTGTTAAAATTGCTATGCGATGTTGTCTGTGGCAAATCCATAAATCCATAAAATGTTGAAAGTTCAGCATGTCCATGACCAAGAGCATGCATAGCCAAAACAGATCTCCTTTTAACTTCATATGCATTACTTTGTATGCCAATGAATCTACTTGAATTAATTGATGTAATTTTTGGATTTCTACAATTGTAACAAGAAATGTCAATTCTAAATCCAAGTCCTCATACATAAGATTCATGAAACTCAGTTTTCCATGACATATCTTGCAATATGCAATTTTTTGCAGTTCAGGTAATAGGATGTCAATGTCGACAATTCTATTCCGGATTTCACTGCCTTCACTTACAATATCCTGAACTTTCTATTGGAAGATAAATGTCTTGACTTCTTTCGAGGAGAACCATCTCCTTTTCCGTTAAAAAAAATCTTCTTTCTTTTTGTTGGTCTTCCCCAAGTAAGTTTACCAGGGCCACCGGACACTCTACCTTGAATATCCCTTGGAATGGCACTCGAAGTCATTACACTTACACTGTATACTGATTTGACCCAAAATATATATAAATATTTATATACAACCTACCAGAAATAACTTTTCTTACACATTCAAATAAAAAAAAACACTTATGCACTTTAATACTTATACATACTTATATAATTATTCACTTACATACTTATACACTTATAGACTATTACACGATAATTATAAAGCCTTGAAAAAGGCTGGTGAATATAAGTTTTAATTTAAAAATAATGTACAATAGTTTTAATTTAAAAATAATGTACAATAGTTTTAATTTAAAAATAATGTACAATATTTTTATACAAAAATTGCAGATACTTTGTGAGGTTAATCTCAAAGTAAACAACATTAAAGAGCGTTCACAACGTTCATACAGAAGTCGCGGGTAGAGCATATCGGCGTTCTGGTCAGTGATTGGTCGAAAGTCAGTTCTAGAGGAACATTCCGCACTACCTTAGTGCATTGGCATCGAAACGATACCAAAGCGCCAAAAATCCCATGTAAACTTCATCTGGTGGCGAAATTTCAAAATAGCGAGAGAGGATAGTTTTTCAGTCAGTTTCGTTATACCTATATTTGATTCCCGTCTTTGTTTTATCGGAATAGCAATGTACATCGGAGCTTAAGAAATGCGACATTGATGTTTTCCCTTAATTATTTTTTTCAAAATTTTATTTTGCCTTTTTGGTAAATATAGTTTGATCTGTGTTCATACGGCTATCCTAAAAAAACCCTATATATACTTATTTTCCTTATAGAGTTACATTAGCACAGCCCGGTTTCGGGGAAATGATTTGCCTAATTTCGCAGGCTTTCGAGGATGATGCACATAATTGGTGGTATCTGCAGGGGGGCGAGATAAGCGATTACGAGGATTTTGTGAGTCGTTTCAAAGAGCGTTTTTGGAACTCGAATATCTAGCAGTTCGCGAAACGAAAGGTGGAATTCGGGCAATTTAATACGGGGGGGGGGGGGGGGGCAATTGAATAGTGTGAATTAACTCCACCATTAAAGATACAAGTGAAAATATGGATAATAATCTTGAAATATCAAATACTCAGTCACAACAAACAAATATCTTAAGTACATTAACTGAAACATTTAGTAGTTTAAAACACACATTAGAGTCTAATACTAAAACATAAAAAATTAAGATGAAACGAGATTACAAATTAACACGAAAAATAGCAATAAATGTTTGCTTAGACTATTTAAACTTAGAACTTAGATCGAATGACTTATTAAGTGTAATATATAAAAACACTCCAACACCAGAATACTTAAATTCAAAAGAATTAGAAAAGAGAGAATCATTAGTTAGAGACAATGATTAATCATTTAGATGACTATTACCATAAGAAAAATCTAAACATTAAAAATCCCATAGAAATAATAATGTCACTACTTTTTGAGTTAGAGCACAATTGTAGCGCATGAGAATAGAGAACACAGAAAAAGTAAATGATTTCTGTGATAGATTTGATGTAATAATTAAAGAATATGAAAACTGCGGTACAAATATACCTCTAACAGAAGAAGAAAAGAGATCAGCATTTTTTTATTTATCAGCAAGATGTATCTCATAATAATCTAGAAATTAGATCCGCAAATTTAATTAGAAGACAAACAGACAACAAAGAAATGACATTAGATACCATAAAATTATTTATCTTACAGTTAGAAGCAGAAAATAGAAGCCTAGAAGAAAATAGGGAAAGCGCTAGAGTAGATGTGGGTCGTAGGTAAGTAGAATAGCAGTCAGAACCAAATGCTAGATGTTTTCAATGCAATAGAGAAGAATATAACTCGCCAAACTGTCCACTTTCTGCGCGCAACATGTCATTTTGTTATGTCTGTCAGGCTGATGCAGAACATAAAGGGACTAACTGCCTAAATAGTGGCGCAGAGCCATCAAATAACAGGTTGATAAATTATAATAATATTAAAAAAATACATACACAAAACAATACATGCAATAACACACAATTTAGAGAAAACAGTAACTTTAAAGGAAAAGACTATTACAATAGAAACAAACAAACTTATAATAATGGTGGAGAAAGGAGAGGATTGAGAAAGTAGAGTATTTAAAAGAAACACTCAAACAGTAACATCAGGAAGAAAGCAGGCTTTTAACAACAAAGTAAAAGCATACATTGCAGGTATGAATACAACACAAGCAACACTAAAATCAAATACACCCAAACAAAATAGACGATTCGCAGATGTAGGTTTAGGAATATATTTACATGATGAAACACTAAATATTTTCGATTAAAACACAGGATTAGAGTATTTAACAGGTAAATACATTAAACCTAACTAGGTACTATCATTAGAAGCTGAAAACCAGGGATATGGTAAATACTCATGCACAGCCAGAATAGTTTCTTTAGACGAGTTTTCACAACAATATCAGACAAAAATCATAGAAGTTCCGTCTGAGATTGACAGGGAGAAATTGGAAAAAGTCGTACAAACAGTTCAACATACGAAATGTTCTGAAACATTAAACGATTTTGACTTGGATGAAAATAAACTAAAAAGAAAAATACACAATTTAGATAAAATAAACGTAGAAATCTATAAAAATTCTGAAACATAAAGAAAAATTAGAGGATAATAAAATAGGCAATATAGACGAAGGAATGTTATTGCATATCAAATAAAGACATACATATCTAGGTTATCTCCAACAAATGCAGAAGTTAGAGGAAAAATTAAGAGGAATAAAATTTAATAAATCTGTACTAGATTGTGAAGTATGTATAACGGCAAAAATGGAAAAATTACCTTTCTCTGAAGATAGAACTAGAGCAACAAGACCCTTAGAAATTATTCACACAGATACAATGGTCCACAGGAACGGGTCCAGGAGGAAATAAATTTATAGTAATATTTATAGATTATCACACAAAATATGCAAGAGCCTACCCAATGATACACAAAAATGAAACCGGAGACTGCCTAGAAAAATTCTTAATAACAACTAGAAACTATTAGGAAAAGATGAAAAGGTGTGTTATATTAGAGCAGATAATGGCACCGAATTCGCACGAGAAAAATTCTTAGAAGTAATGCAAAAAGAAAATATACAGAGCAATTTAGCACCTCCACACACACCTGAACTCATCGGAACGGCCGAGAGATTTAATAAGACATTATAAATAAAAATAAGAGGTTTAATGTTTGACTCTGGACTATTGAAAAGCATGTGGACGCTAGCAGTAGGATGCATCGGTTCATATATATAATAGAACCCCACATAAGTCGTTAAACTTTGGAATGCTAATTAGCATAATAATGCCCAAAAGTAATACTCACTTAGATAAAATTAGAAGATTTGGATGTATAGCTTACGCGAAAATTCCAATAACTGAATCTAAATTCTCAGGAAGAGCAATAAATGCTGTAATGGTAGGACAATCAGCCACTGATTATGTGCTCTGGTATCCTCAATCTGGAAAATTCCTACATACCAGACACGTTAGATGTAATAAAAAATTAGTATATAAAGATGTTTATAAAAATATTCCAGATGAAATCAAGGAATTAGAAGATAAACAAAAACTAGAAGAAACGGAAAATGAAGACTGGTTATTGAATTTAGAAAAAGACGAAAAACAGATAGATGAAATTCAAAATGAAAAACTCTTAGAAATTGAAAATCTAATAACAAAAAGTCCAAATAAAATGAAAAGTAGCGAACAAACAAACAAAAACCCAGAAGCAAAAAGACAAAAACGACCAGAAAGAAATGCAAAAACAACAGAGAATAGAGACAAATACATAGCAGCTAAAATAACTTAAAGCGTTAGATTGTTAAAAGACACAAGCCTTACACTTGTAAACTTAGATTTGTCATCAAGCTATAAAAATAAAAGCGAAATAAACAATTATTTAAGACGAAAGAAAACATACATTAATAGTAACTGTCAACAAAGATCCTACAACATACCTAGAAGCAATACAGTCAAAAGATAAATCAAAGTGGCTAGAAGCAATAAACGAGGAACTGAAGTCAATGGAAGAAAATAAAGTATGGACAATTGTTTACAGACTAAATATAACAGATAAAGGCAAAAAGACACACATTATAGATTCAAAATGGGTATTCAAAAAGAAAATAGATGAAAAGGATGAAAGAGTTTATAAAGGCAGATTAGTAATAAGAGGATTTAAAGATAAAAATGAGTATGAACTAAAAGAAACATATGCACCAGTATTTCGATTGTCGATGGTTAGAAGTGCATTTGAGTTGCACCTCGACCGTACAGACGAGAGAGCGCGAGTCAAGCGAACGGCGGCGAGCTTCACGAGCACACATCTCAAATTTTCGGCTGAGTCACGTGACTCCAGGACCGTAGGCATTACAATAAGTACTTATTAGGGAACTATCTCTTACAGACTTATTTTGTGATTAATTATAAAATTATCGACATGTATTATCATATGAATTTTTATATGATATGTTGTAACTTTCTTTTTAATTTCTTGAATTAAAAAGAAATAGAATTTTATGTTCCTACACTGAGAAAAATGTATTGCTCGAGCAGCCAGATTCTGGTTGAGCGAATCAAACTGTCTATTGTTAATGTAACTAAACTTTGCTCTTAGAGTTATACTGATTTACTGAGATAAACATGCAACAGAGACGGCAATCATAATGTAGCTACGACAGAAATCTGTACGGTTGCTAAAACCAATAATTGTCAACAAATATGTATATGTGTACATATATACAAATATTATATAACATGACTAACAAAACATTGTTTTTGAAGTCTTATTATGCTTGTTAATCCTTTTACACATTAACAAAGCGCAAATTATTAAACGACGTGAATAACGAGCAATATTTTAGGTCGTATATTGATTTCTCAAAAAGAAAGCATTGATTTGATAAAAATAATTTTTTGTAATTTTTTAACGCAAAAACATACTATATGTCTTGGTGACTTCGAATAAGTTACTCTTAAAAAATATCCGCTGTATCAAAGTGTATGTGTGTGTGCGTGTCGCTCATCCGCGTTCAAATGTCCCGCTGTAAATCCTCACCAAAATTTGCATGAATGCTTGTTATACATACCTAGGAAAGAAATGATTTTTGGGAAGCTTTTTTCGCAATAAAGTACTAATAAAATCCTTCGATTTAAGACCGAAAGCTATGCAAAATGTACTCTTTTTCATTAGTTATACCGTCTGTTAATGAATTTTCTTCTAACCTCTATAACTAAAAAATTGAAGGATAAAATTTAATGAACATTTTACTGAATATTAGTGGTATAAAAGTTAAAAACATTTTGTTGGATCATGATATCTTAAAAGATTTTTATATTTTCCCTTGAAAGTTACAGTGATAATTTATTAAATATGGAGATATAAGCCTCCTAGTATGGTTTTGATAACATTTTTTGCATAATTTTTTATGTAAAACCAGAATATATGACGGAAAGTGAAATAGTACTTTCAGAATAACTACGCTTTGTTTACGCATGCATGTATGTATGTATGTATGTATGTATGATTGTATGTATGTATGCATGTATGTATGTGTCTATATGTATACGTGTGTGTGCGTGTGTTCTGTTTATTGAAATATGTGTAACTCATCTGAGCTCAAATACCAGTAGATATAATCTAATCAATCTGTGTGCAAAAATTTAATTTTCAGTTAACATTAAAATTTAAAGTATTTAAATTATTGCTTCATAATATATATCTTATTTTGTCAAATCCATCAACAGATATTGACCTATGTATAATAATAGAATATACTATGTCACATTCCTCTTTGAGGAATCTGATTGCCAAATCGGTTGGCAGCGTTTGACAGAAATCGTTTCGAAAGCGTTTTGTTTTAAAGAGCTTAAATCCACTGACTTAAGGTAGCTTTTTGGTAATTTTTGACAGAAAAATTGAAAAAAAATTTATTGCAGATAAGTGATCCGTACTCATAAATGGATAACATACAAGTAATCGCAACACATGAAAACATTCTTTTATATTGGAAGTGATACATTAAAAATAAAGTTTTATGGTTTTTACGCTTTTTTACCAAATAGAATGAAGACTTGAAAGTTTAGTATATTTATAATTAATTATTGTTTACCTAATGTAGTACCTGATATAGTTACCTGATATAGTACCAAATGTATTTGGTACATGAAAGATTAAAAAAATTTTAATAAATGTGATGCAAGGATGTAATACGTAGTATATCAGAATTTTAGTCTTGTTTTTACACAAGCTCAATTTTCTCAGCTTCAAGTTTTCCAGTATGCTAAAGTTGACTTGCGTCAACAAATTCAGTGAATTATTTTGAATCTTTTTTTAAAATATTGTTTGATGTATTTCGAACAAAAGTTAGCATTTTCTAATGTACTTTTATTGAATTATTGATGAAATATAATGATATTACCTTTTAAATAGAAAATATGACATTTATTTATGATTTCAATAGATTATAGCTTTTCTTCTTTTTGATGTCTAGAATGATGATAAATTTTTCTAAATCTGTTCGATGAATATCTTGACGCAAACCAACTTTACAGAACCTACCTTATTCTTGTCTAAAAATAACTAATGTGTACATATTTTGAAATCTAGGAGGGTACAAAATCTGAAAGGTTCTGAAAAACATACTTTTAATATTACGAATATTAGGTAATTTTTTCAGACTTTTATCCTGGACTAAAGAAAAACTTTGAAAAATCACCAGAAAGGCACCTAAAATACTAAATATAAGTAAAACAATAAAGCAAGATATTGAAAACCCATTTTGATTATAGTAATATAATATTGTAGAATATAAATCCAACTGCAGAACTTTCATTTATCGAATTCCTGCAGTAATAGACTGCTATTATGGTTTCTCTCAAAATTTATGTTTTTGGACTTGTCATTTTAAAAATACACGATTCAAATATTCCAGGGATCTGGATGGTTATTAAGGTGCATCAATATTCATTGAGATAAGGCTATTGCAATAGAGCAAAATTTATGGACATAATTTTTTATGGTTGTACGAGCTAAATGTATTCGTCGAAACGGCAGTATAAAGAGAGTAACTATCGATTGTTTTCAAAAAGTCTCAACATATGTAGACTATCTCAGACAGCGCTTGTATGATATTTCAATCAGTCCTGGGGTTCATTATTAATAAGAGAAAAACTATGTAGAAATATTTACATTATGTATTGAAATTAAAACAAAAAAACGCTGCCAATTTATTGACACTTAGCTTCCTCCAACCTTATGAAATGTTCCAATAAAAAATTATCTTTTTCTACTTAATTCTGTGTTAAAAAGTCAAAAGCAAAGTACATTTTTTTCTAATGTAGAGATACATAGATTTAAATTTTCAAATTGCCATTTAAACCAATGCAAAAGTATAGCATAGATAATGATAACTATTTAAATGGTATAAATACTCAACAATTTTTTGCATAGCAAGTAACATTTATTTCAATTGACAAACATTTGCAACACTATAAAATTGCAGATTAAATTTATTTTTATGCATATAAAAAATGCATACTGTTTTTACAAATAATTCTTTTTTGCAATTTTGTAATTTTATTTGAGTTTATGAACAACCAGTTTATTCACTTAATACAAAAATATCTTAAAAATTATAACTCGCTATAAAACAAAAATGAATCCATAAATCTTAAAAGTTATCTTTGATTAAAAATGTTCATAAAATACCAGCTTTGATTGACCGAAAATAACCGCGCGATACCAAAGAAAAAGTGATCAAAAAATTTGGGAAAAAAATGAAAATCATAGATATGAGCAAACTGTTATAAAACAAATACGAATTGATAAATCTTAAAAAAATTTTTTGATTTCATATCTTCATCAAAGAAAGAAAAATAATTAATTTTGACTTATCAAAAATTACCTCGAAATATCCAAGAAATAAGCGACCAAAATTTTGTTAAATTAAAAATCATAAAAATGAAAAATGGATACAAAACAAAAACGTGAGAAATTAGATTTGTTTGGTTAAACATTACTGCCCAAAACATAACGCGATCAAAGAATTTTTAAAAAAATAAATCATAAAAATGTAAAATTGTTATAAAATAAAAACGAGTCAATGAATCTCAATTTCTTTTTTATTTTAAATCTTCATCAAAAAACGAAAAAGAAAGCGTTTATTGGTAAGAAGAATAATCTCAAATATTTTGAAAAATAAAAGTTCTCCTGATCTGCAAAAGAACTCAACCTAGAGATAGTTATAAACTACCTTTCTGTAAATTTTTAAACGGAATAATGCCGTTTTACTCAAATTATTGTACGACATAGAAAATCGAGTTTTTACACACCCACACACACACACACACACACACATCCACACCCGTACACACACAAACACACACACACACACACACACACACACACACACACACACACACACACACACACACACACACACACACACAAACACACACACATCCATACAGACATTTTCTAAAATACTATATTTTGATTGCAAATGACCAATTTTACCATTACAAACCTTCCTCTAGGAGGAAGCTGAATATGACCATTGTATGAAGATGAATATATTAGTATGTTTGACGGAATTGTAATAGTACATACCGACAATATTGTTAAATGTTTAAATTTATGCTTGTAAATATGAATAAACATTGGACATTCGGTCATCGCTTTAAATTACGGACAAATTTTGATCAAATATATTTTAAAATCTTCACGTATAATATTATCAACTTGTCTACTGAAGGGGATGATTCTCAACGATGTAACAGTGAAAGAGACACAAGGACATCTGATACTGCTCTACAGAAATTTAATAAGAGTTACCTGTACAGATACAAGAGCGACCCGACGACGACTGACGCAATTCAACAGAATTTGCTGGAAATCTGAAATATAGATGGGGTTAGTATCGCCGACGATTCTTGGAGGTAGCAGTTAACCAGCTGATTGGTTGCGTCAAGCAGTACGTGGAAGCTCATTAGCGAACGTGGGACTGCCAGCAAACTGATTGGGTGTGACGCGGCGATTATCGATGTAGTTCATTGGATCGAATGTAAACGAGCTCGCTGGTGGCGCTAGCGTCGATAAATAGATTCGCGTTCGCGAGCTCCATCACAACTCTCAGGGGAGCGTGAGCGGCTACGGTGCGGGGGCCCCAACGGGGTTGCGAGATGCTCGACAGAGGTTGGAGAAATTGGAGAAGGAGACTCTTCTGATGAAATATGTGCACCAGTACGAGTCACGCTGGAAATATCCGTTCACGTTAGAGTTGTGTGAAATTAAATTTGAATTTCGGGCCTTGTTTCATAGACCTGTAATCTGACCGTCATATGACTGAAAGAAGTTATTCACCCATAATCAGCTGTTCATAGAAATCAGACTCCAAAATCAGTAATACTGACAGGTTTATTTACTCAGGTAATAATCCTTTTATTATTCATTGCTTACTATTATTATTATCATTACAGATTTATTATCAATTTTGTTACAGGTGAAAGGAAAATTTTAGCGAAGGTTCAGGACGACTTTTTGATTGATTATTTATAATTGTTATAGAAATATTTTAAATTTATATTATTTTGTTATTATTAATGAAGCTGTTATAATCAATCGAACCTTAATTTTTTAAGTAATTCTAGTCAATCGTAACCTTAATTTTTGTAATATACATGTACACAGACGTACATACATATACACACATACACACACACACACACACACACACATATATATATTCATATTCTTATTCATATATATATATATATATATATATATATATATATATGAATAAGAATATGAATATATATATGTGTGTGTGTGTGTGTGTGTATGTGTGTATATGTATGTACGTCTGTGTACATGTATATTACAAAAATTAAGGTTACGATTGACTAGAATTACTTAAAAAATTAAGGTTCGATTGATATAATATATATATATATATATATATACATATATTCTAATCACTTTAGTAGTTTAAAAAATTAGTTAGTATTGATTATCATTACCTATCGTATATTAAATACGTTACTTAGTACAATGTATTTCAAATAATATTTTAAATTTTGCGTATATTCTAATAATTGCGATTATTATATTTATGCGAATTTGTTGATTCTCATTAATAAAAGACGTTTAAATTATCGTTGTATAAAAGATTAATTTGATTACTTAATAATAATATATATATATATATATATATATATATATATATATATATATATATATATATATATATATATATATATATATATATATATATATATATGTATATATATATACACAACATATCATAAATATATATAATATACATGATATCTACATATTTTGTATATCCTTGTTGATTATAAAGGTAGTTTCATGCATTCTTAAGCTAGAACTCATTCGCTTCTATCAATAATTTTGCTAAAATACGTAAATTGACGATATCTTGAAAACAGGAGCCGATCGGATTTCGATTCGAACGGATTTGAGATGTACATTCATGCCCGAATACCGCCCCGCAACCCGATTTTATCGTCATTTTGGTCAAACCTATCGCTCCTTCCTGCCCACCGTGTACCACCCGGCACCGAGGCCGTAATGAACGAGCAGAGGCGTGAACCAGTCGACCTAACAGCTCGCCTACAACAAACGCGCGACTGGAAACAACGCACAATCGCATGCCTGTATCTGCGCAGAGACCGCGTGTCAACTTCCAAGGGACGTACGATATACTACCAGCCGCTGCTGCAACAAGTAGCCCACTGCACGCACAGCAGCCGACCCAGCAGCTTGGTGGATGGGAGGGGTGGGGCGGAGAGACCCTCCAGGTCACTCGAGCACCAAAATATATACGTTGACTCGATCGGAAGCACCAGTAGAGCGACGGGAAACAACCACAGGCGCGACATGGGAAACATCGTGCGCAAGTGGGGCGTGCAGTATACAGGAATAACAAGGAACACTGGATCACCTGGCCACAATTCTGTCAAGATGCACGCTTTTAGTACGACAGAGGCAGGCGTCACCAGTAGGAGGTAATTGATGACGATTAGTCGTGCTCATAGGGAAAACACGAGACCGTCCGTGATATCGATGAAAATCGTCGTAGCTGAGACCAACACCAGCACGAGTTGGTGTTCGCCTATAATACCGCTAAACATAGTGCAACTTGTGTCAGTCCCGTCTTACTGAACTACGGCCGCCAACCGGATCAGGCCGCAACCGCGTGTAGAGCGCAAGAAGTTGCCACCATGGAGAGACTACAGACGTACCCCGGCATCAATAATTGGTATTTATTGATAAGATAAATCCTTCTGTTATAAACACTATAATTGTTGATTAAATTTTATGTATGAATATAGTATCTGTATTCAACTTTTAAGAATAAAATTATTTCGTAGTTTTATTCGAGTTTATTAACAACATTTCTGTTGCGATCACCCATTTCAAATTGCGCGCCACTCCTGCTTCTGGGATAGATCAGCTTTCTCTTGGCGAACATCTCTCCTCTCTTTCTTATCAATTCGCAGATGTCGCACTTGCAACAAATGTGCTAGCGCCCGACGAATTCGCTCTCTTCCGTTCTACCTGCGGCACTGTCCGGAGCAATTTGTGCGGATCGCGCTTTTCTCGCTCCGTCTTCGACCACGTGTCACACTTAAATATATACAATCTCATTTTCCAATATTTCCTTATATACACACACAGAATTTGAATATTGAACAATTAACAATTTAATACAGTATTTTAAGAAATTTATGGTAAGTACAGAATTGATACGGAGCTCGAATAAAAGCTTCTACAGATTTTAACCGAGCTGTGTTCTGTCTCTCTTTCCTTCACACATTCACATCCTCTTAGAATCGCGCGGGTGCATTTTTGATTTATTATGTTTGACCGCGGCTTAATTAACCAAGTCCCGGTTAACAAACGCGCAAACAGTTTCATTTACTACAAAAATATCATAAATGAATATCATCAAAATGAAAAAAACGTTATATAAAAATGAATTTATAAATCTTAAAAATTCTTCTTTATTTTAAATCTCCATCAAAAAATGTAAACAATGATCTCAGAATAGCCAAAATTTACTGCATAATACTCAAGAAAATAGTTATTCAAATTTTTTTGAAAAAATGAATGAATATCATAAAATTATAAAACAAAAACGAATCGATAAATTATAAAAAAATTTTCTTAATTTCAAATCTTCATCGAAAGACGTATAAAATGAGTTTTGATTAGTCAAACATTACTGCGTAATACACCAAGAAATTTGCAATCAAAACATTTTTGAAAAAGAAAATATCATAAAAAAACGTTATAAAACCAAAACGATTCGGTGAACCTCGAAAATTCATTTTGATTTAAATTTTTGATCAAGAGATGAAAAAAATAAGCGTTCATTGGTCAATAATTACCGTCTAATACCAATAAGCAATCGAAAAATTTGTTTAACCAAATATAACCTCGAATAACTCGTAAAATAAAAGTGCTCATGATCTGAGCAAAGAACTCAGCCAAGAGATAGTAAAAAGCTACCTTTTTGAAAATTTTCAGAAGGAATAATGTCGGTTTACTGAAGTTATCGTTTGCCATAGAATTCTATTGTCAATCATAGAAAAATAAAATGTCTCAAACAATTTACAGCATAATCATATCCATTGTCCTAATTACCTCAATTTTTTTCAAAAACTTTCCATCATATATTTCAGATAAATAACCGTTTAAACAGAAAATGACGTTCCCGTTAATTACAAAAGAAAGGAAACACCTTATATGAAATTGCGGTTGGTAAAATATAGGTAATTTTATGCTCTTTGAAATGTATTTTCATTAGATGGATGGTGTTATTTCTAACGTACCAAAAACTTGGAGAACAGAAAGCCAAAAATCAAAAACCCGCTAAAAGTAAAAAAAATCCGTAAAACAATAAAAATTATCATTGTGCCGCCTTAGTTAAAAAAACAAACAAAATGAGCCCTGGAGCATTCCAGGTGGATGTTACCGTGGATTACTCGTTATATGGATGCATACATACACACGCACGCACGCATACACACACATATACACACATCCATACGGACATTTTCTAATAATAGTGTATTTTGATTCCTTATATCTCAAAACTTGTTTCTAACATGTTTTTAGAAAAATTTTTCTTTTGACTATCACAGAGCTTCCTCTTTTTGCGAGCAAAAGTAAATCATAATAAAATTCAAAAGGAAATGTATTTTATGAACAGTTTACGTTACTTCCTTAGATTGAGTTGAGATTGTACAATATATATATATACTGGAAATTATATTATACTACTATCTTACTATTTACGTGAACTATGCTACTCGATATAAATTATGGTTCGCTGAACGCCTGCTGGACAAGGGCGAAACCAACAATAAACGAAATTCGATTACTTGATTTTTACTATTTAGATTAGATGTTTATTCTGTGCAAGACAAAAACAATAAAACTGCTTTCAATAATAATACATATTTGCGGAGATCATTAGTATAGTCAATCATATCACAGCTCGACATTCCTCGTCATAAACTTACATATATTGCACAATATTATATCTGTCGTATATCAATTACGACATTACACTTATCACATATTCTTATCATTACGAATATTATATTCTTTTGTGACTATCAAACTTCAATTTCTATTATAGTCAACATTCGTATGATTAGCGTCATTCTACATTAGATATACATGGTCCATGTCCCTGGATTTACATAGCAAATAGTCGCGAATTGTCGCTTTAAATCTGCGTAGTGAGGGCAAATGCTTAATACGTCGAGGGATCGTATTCCATAGGCGCGCACCTTGAGATTGAAAAGATTTCAACCCTATATCAGTACGCGACGATGGAATCGAGAGCTCCCTAGAATCAGTCCTACTAGAGGTCTGAGCCTGGTTGTTTCGAAAAAGGTCTGCAAGATACGTGGGTTGATCCCTGTTAATAACTTTGTATAGTTGTACCGCCGCAAAATACGCCCTTCTTCCCTCAAGATCAAACCAGCCAAGTTTACTCCTGTAGGGACTGATATGCTCATACCTTTTAACACCACATATGTACCTCACACATGAATTCTGCAATTTTTGCAGTCTCATCCGGAGCTCACCTGGCACATCAAGATACACTAAAGAGCAATAATCTAAATGAGACAGGACAAGAGCACTTGCAGGCCGTTTGCGTAACGCCTCGGTGGTGCTGGATTGAAATGATTTAAGCCCATGTAGGACCTTATTAACCTTTCGGCTAACTGCATCCACTTGCGGTTTCCATATTAACTTCGAATTCATGACAACACCGAGGTTAGTAACAGTGTCAACAAAGGGAACAAAGACGTTACCCTGAATCTCTATGCCAGGCAAATCCATACTCTGTACTTTCTTAATGTTAGATTCTGATCCAAAAATAATTGCCTTCGTGCAGCTTGCGTAACAACTTGGATGGCGAAATAATGTCGAACGTTTTACTAAAATCAAATAGTAAAAGGATGGTAATTAGCCGCTTGTTATTATCTATACCGGATCGTATATCTTCAGTCAATTTCAGTAGTGCTGTCTGCGTACTATGATGCGGACGAAAACCTGTCTGAAGGGAATCGAGGATTTCTTTCGAAAACAAATAAGCTGACATTTGTTCATGCACGATCTTTTCCAGAACCTTGGAGAGAAAGCTAAGAAGGGCAATAGGACGAATGTCCGTGACTGTAGATGGAATTGCCATCTTTTTTAACGGTACCAAATAAGCTTTCTTCCAGGTACCGGGAAAGATCCTACTCGAGAGGGAGACATTAAAAATGTCAGCAAGAAAAGGACCGATAACCGGAAGTGCTTTAGCAATAACACTTTGGGGAATTCCATCTTTACCCTTTGCTTGAGAAGAAAAATGCGTGACAGCTAGGACTACATCGGAATAAGTTATCTTACTAAACGTAAAACCTTCATCACTAGCTGACGACATTATAACTCGCATTCTCTATCAGAAATGGATACTCCCGCAAAACGTGAATTAAGTTCACCCGGAGAGAAACCATGGAGTTCCTCACGAGCTCTCCGTAAGAGTCCAAGACTCCTAAGCTCTCTCCAGATGTCCTTCCCGCTTTCAAGGGCCTCAAAAATCTTACTTTGAATGAAGTTATCTCATGTTTCCATCGTCCAATCCTCCGCTAGAGTCACCAGAGTCTGACATTCCTGCCAAATTTCTTGATTCCTCGTACGGAGAAATCGACGGCGCAAGGCATCACATTTGTTATATAGCTCCTTAAGTTCCGAATCAACCCACGGTGGTTGTACACTTTTTTTCGGCCGAAATTCTTTAACTGGAGCTACTTTATCTAACGCCTTCATGATATTTATACCCAGATGTTCTAAATGAGTGTCCACGTCCACATCCGAACAATTGATGGACAACCAATCGTACTCTTGCAGGAGAGACAGAAGCTCTTCCTGCTTTATTGCCTTAAAATTACGGAATGAGAAGTTACTTATGATCGGAGTCTTAGTTGTTGAGAGGTCAATAGTCATTGTCAATAAGAATTACATCTATCCATGTGCGAGTCGCTTTGGCATGATGAGTCGCGCCGTGATTAACTAGTTTCATGTTAAGACCACATGCTAGCTGCCTAATAAAATCTGATTCCGCTGACGTTGATAGCATGTTTACGTTCATATCACCCATAATAATGCGATGTTTAAAACCTGCCGAATGACGTTCAAGAACATCGGCAAGGTCGGAGTTTCTAAGTTTAGCATCAGGTGCTCTATATATAACCGCAACAAAGACGGGTGGCAAGGATACCTGTTGCACACTACACATCAAGTATTCAGGAGCGAGAGGCTTACCCTCGTCCTGCACTGTTGAGAAGGAACATAATACTGTAGCTTTGCATGAATTGTGGACATACAGGAGAACCCCACCACCTTTCCTTTTCCTGTCCTGTCTGATGATGGAATAACCATCGATCTAAACGTAATCATCCGCGATACTTGGCCCGAAATGCGACTCAGCAATGCCGGGAAGATGATAGAAGGGATGAGCAAGTAGGAATTGGCTAAAAGCAGTTATGTGTTTCTTTAGCGAGTTTACATTTAGAAAACCTGCTCTAAATCCCTCACAATGTGCATCTTTGACTCTTGGACCATCTAGTCAATCTACTGCTACATCTGCTACTACATCAATAGCAATATCATCTGACGAACTCAAAGCAGTTATTTTATTATTTTTTTGTGCGTTAGCCTTATCTATCGGGATAGGGTAAATCTTAGCAGTTCTAAAAGACACTGCGATCGCTTTCAGGTCAGCCGCAGTAGATACTGAATGCGATGTTTCGCCATCTCGGAACTTGGCCAGGAAACGACCTCCTCTATGCCAAAAATATTTAAAATGCAGTCCATGAGCAACTGCTTTTAAACTCTTGAGCTGAGCAAACTTATCTTTACTCAAAAATTCATTAATAAAAATTGTCACACTACTCACGTTATCAATCGTTTCCTGATCAAGTCCCGATAAATCAACGTCTCCCTTACTATATCTTGTACATATATGCTTAGAGAACATCGCGTTTCTTACTAGACTGCTGCTAGAAAGCCGGACAACCCACGGATTGCGGCCCCTACTATGGGTGTTTGCTGATGGTGTGGCTGGGATTTGCCCGTCTGATCGGAGTATGCGTATAGAAATAATGTCATCCCTCTCAATGGACGGGACAACTGTGGGGATGACAGCATGGATCACGTCCGCACGTTGTTTATTAGTACCGTCAAAGATATTAGAAATATTTAATTCTTCCGAGCCCTCTCCATAATTTCTCCTATTCATGGGAGAACAATACTTATTCCGATTAGAGGGGTCATCTAACATGTGGTGACGGTCCCTGGTATGACGCCGATAGTGTTGCGTTCAAAACCCGTCAAGAGGTGGTTCGACCAGCGGGGTGAGACCCGACGGGGCAGCATGTACATCCGCTCGGATGACAATAGTACGGACATCGTTTCTATTATTTATTT